>OY723294.1:1682644-2120644 GCA_963210315.1 Rhynchopus euleeides
TTTTTACGTGGTTTTTGTGTGGACAGCTGCTGTGTGCCGTTCTGTTTTTCTTTCAGGCGCACCCCCCTCCGATCACCCCCGCCGCACCGCCTCCAACATGCTCTCTCATCCCATCCATTCCCCCAGGGTGGCCAGAACTCCTGGCATCCAGCACAACGAACAGGATTATTGTCAGTGGATTGTGAACCGGCCGTATTTGTTGAACAGGTGTGTCGTGTGCATCTCGTGATCACAAGATGACCCCAACACGCGTGGACAAATGAAATTATAGAGTCCGAGTTTTGCAGGGGCAGGAATTGGTTTGAAGCGTGCAGGACGATACAACCGGAGTGGAAGAGACGACCTGTGGAGCGGGACGCAGTCCAGGACAGGAGTCGCCTCCGAGTGACTAGAGGTTGGTCACGGACCACAGGTTCTTCTTGTGAACCCTCATTGCGAAGAGGGGTCTGTCAGAGGGAGTACTGCGCGTGCCCGTGCCAGTAACACGGAGGCCGCCACCTCACTGCTGGGAGGGGACAGGGTGCAGAGGGAGGCAGGTTGGGCATGGGCAGTACGTCCTGTGGGAGGCGAGGGGTGGGGTGGTGTGGGGGGGTGTAGTCGGGGGTTCTGACCTGTGTTGAGGATCAGCAAGGCAGCTGATAATTGACGTCTGCGTGGTGCTGTGCGACGGGTCGCGCCAAGAAGACGGTGGCTGATGTGTCGGTCTGCTTTTTTGTCATGCACTGCGCCGTGTTCCGAGGAGACACCACAATCACAACCACACACCAGGCATACCACACCCGCACACCCAAAACCGCAACCCCTCGAGAAGAATGGCCATGATGCGTCTTGCCCTCCTGGCGGCGGCTGCCTCGACGGCGTCTGGAGCCACCGCCTGCTGCATGGCGTTCCCCTCGTGCCCCAGCGGGTACGAGCAGGTGTCGCTGTACAAGTGCTCGCTGCTGGACTTCTTCTCCCGGACGTGCACGACGGAGACGCTGTGCTGCTCCACCATCGTGTGCAAGACGAAGGCCAAGGAGACGTGCAGGTCAAACGACGACTGCGACGCAGGGTTTGCGTGCCGCTTCGACCAGGAGCAGGACCCCGTGTCGGGCAACGTGAAGTGCCTGGACACGAGGTCGTGCGTGCCGCGTGTGAACGAGGGGGAGCGCTGCAACGGGTTCACCCTGCCGTGCATGACGCAGACGTGCCAGGAGGGTCTGCAGTGCGAGTGCATGGAGGCGACGTGCGATGTTCCCGGGTACTGCAGGAAGCCGAAGAACACGCCTGCGCCTGCGAGCAACGCGTGCGGGAAGGATCTGCCCGAGTGCGCCGCTGGCTTCGCGTGCCGTTTCGACCAGGAGGTGGTGAACGGGAACCTGAAGTGCCTGAACACGATGTCGTGCGTGCCGCGTGTGGGCGAGGGCATGCGCTGCAACGGGTTCGTCCTGCCGTGCACGACGCAGAAGTGCGAGGAGGGTCTGCAGTGCGAGTGCGTGGAGGCGACGTGCGACATCCCCGGGTACTGCAGGAAGCCGAAGACCAACGCGCCTGCGCCTGCGAGCAACGCGTGCGGGAAGGATCTGCCCGAGTGCGCCACTGGCCTCGCGTGCCGTTTCGACCAGGAGGTGGTGAACGGGAACGTGAAGTGCCTGAACACGATGTCGTGCGTGCCGCGTGTGGGTGAGGGCGAGGGCTGCAACGGCTTCACCCTGCCGTGCATGACGCGGACGTGCCTCGAGGGCCTGACGTGCAAGTGCGTGGAGGCGACGTGCGACGCCCCCGGGGTGTGCACGAAGACGCTCTGAGGGCGCCCGCCAGCGGGCTAGCGTTTTCTGCTGGCCTCTGACCTTTTCTATGTTCTGCCCCCATCCCAAACAAACCACATGACCCCTTTGCATCATCCCTTTATCCTTTTATCCCTCCTTTGGTGTAGGTGCCCACACACAGCAGGTGCTGCGCCTCCGAACGGCAGAAGCGGGACGCCACGGTACGGCCATACAGGCCGCATCGGCGTCACCGCACCGCCCCCGCCTCGGGTATCGGCGGCAGCAGATGATTTCCCTGTTTGTTGTGTGTGTGCGTACGCCTCCTTTCCGTGCGGCTCTATGTTGCGCTTCGTTGCCGCCATAGTAATGCCATGTTTGTTGTTCACTTTCTGCAGCACCCTTCGGCAGCTTCCAGCTCCATCTGATCTCTCTTCTGATCTCTGTGCTCCGTCGCGGGGTGGGGCGGCGGCGCGTATGTGCTTGCAAGGCGCAGCGCCCCCCCCCCCCCCCCTCTGTGCCAACCCACACGGTGGACTCCCACACGTCAGGGTGCACCTTTTTGGGATATCGGAATATCGGGGGTCCAGACCCCCGCTCGCGGGGATCGGGACCCCCGCGAGTGGGGGTCTGGACCCCCGCTCGCGGGGGTCGTCTGGGCACCAAAAATAGCAGGGCAGACTCCCGCTAGCGGGGGTCCAGACCCCCGACAGCGGGGGTCCAGACCCCCACTCGCGGGGGTCCAGACTCCCGCTAGCGGGGGTCCATACCCCCGCTCGCGGGGGTCCAGACCCCCACTCGCCCAGACCCCCGCCCCAGACCCCCGCTCCAGGGGGTGGGAGTCCACCGTGCATGACGGAATCTGGCAGCATCCCAGTCCTCCTCAACTGGAACAGCCCTTTGGACCAGAAGTGGCTTTGCAGAACCACGATGTGCCCGCCTCCGGCCACCCCCCCCCCCCCCCTAGGGCAGTGATTAAAAATTCGTGTTATTCGAATACGAATATTATTCGAATAATTTCTCGAAAATTTTTCGCCACGAATAATTCGCGAATTATTCGTGGGGTTTTACTGGGGTTTCTCTACTAGGAATAGGGACCTACTGCCCACACTGGGGTCGTGAGCGCAGCCCACGAGCCCAGTGTGCCCTGAGGGGGCATGGAATCACTACATTGTGATGATGCGACGCCGAGAATCCATCATCTGCAGTGCCTGGAGTAGTACGCTGCACCGTGCATTGAAGACACCAAGCGCTAAGGGAAGTGGGCACCGTCGCGCTGGTGGGACCATTATGGTGCCAGGCGGCCGCTGTTGCACCACGGGGGTACCTGATGGGGAAATCGTCATCCGCGATCCCTACCGAACTTGGGTGGAGGGAGCGGAACCACCTGGGTCACTCAAAGGTGGAAGCACTACCCCGGTGCCCGAACCTGGTATACATTGTGCGTGCTTTATGATGTTCCTGTTGCGCAGTTGGTGACTGGCAGGATAGCAACTGCCTCCTTCAAGATCCCAGTGGTGGAGACCTCCACGCGTGAGTGAGGTGCTGCCGATGCAAAGGGATCACCACACCTGTGTGCCGTACGGTCAGACATACGTGTGATGATTCATGAGGAAAGCAAAGCCTGAGGCGCTCTGCGGCGCTTTCCCTCGGTTTGCACTGGAATACACGTGGTCTGACGCCTCTGCCCCTACACAAACCCACAGAAATTTCACGAATAATGACCGAATAACACATGGCCATTTATTCGCGAATAATGCCATTATTCGTGTTCGAATACGAATATTATTCGAATATGTAACTCTGAAAATCGGAGATCACGAATTATTCGCGAATAGTATCTTCACTGCCCTAGGGGGGGTCAAATGCCACCCTTTTACGTGGACAAACACGATTTTTCAAAAAACCGGCGCAGAGGCCCCAAAGCCCCCGTAAACCCTCCAAACCCCCCCAGATCGGTCCGGAAACCCATCGAACCCCACTTTTCCACCATTCCGGGCACCTCAGGTGCCCGAATTGGGGTACCTAAATTTTGTGCCACCGTTTGGTACCGGACAGTGCCACTGTGTGGGAGGTTGGAAAAGAAAATGCCCCAACACACCACATCTGAGGGTTGCAATGCATGTTGCTTGCCAACCACGTCATCCGGTGGGTGTCAGGCGCTATGTAGGTGGCATTAGCCAGGTCTTCGATGAGTTCTGGCTTGTATATGTACCTCCCTGCCACCATGCACCGGGAGGCTGCCTGTAGGTACGGAACAAGTCCAGATGGTCGTGTGATTCCTGTGCAGCAGTGCTCCACAACCGGGATGTGTTGACAACGACTGTTGCAACACGAGCTGTACATTCCGGGAACACACGAAGTGCGCTGTCGTGGTACCCATTGTGCCAGAATTGGTACTTGCTGCGGTCTACTTTGCCTGGCCCAAGAGCACTGGTACTGAACAGTGCAATATGCGTGGCGAGGTGAATGCAACGGAAGCGCGCAAAGTCAATACAGCTCTCGGATGGCGGGTGGTGGTGTCACTAGTGTGTGACGTTCACTCGAGGATACAACGCATCACAATGAATCAGCAACCGTGGACCGAGTACAATACGCTCTCTGTGGCTGGTGTGGGGGACAAAGGCAGTGCCTGTGCCGCAGGCAGGGAGGTATATATACAAGCCAGAACACATCGAAGACCTGGCTAATGCCACCTACATAGCGCCTGACACCCACCGGATGACGTGGTTGGCAAGCAACATGCATTGCAACCCTCAGATGTGGTGTGTTGGGGCATTTTCTTTTCCAACCTCCCACACAGTGGCACTGTACGGTACCAAACGGTGGCACAAAATTTAGGTACCCCAATTCGGGCACCTGAGGTGCCCGGAATGGTGGAAAAGTGGGGTTCGATGGGTTTCCGGACCGATCTGGGGGGGTTTGGAGGGTTTACGGGGGCTTTGGGGCCTCTGCGCCGGTTTTTTGAAAAATCGTGTTTGTCACCCCCATTTGACCCCCCCTACCCCCCCCCCCCCCCCCCGCTCCCCCTCCCCCCCTCTCGCGCGTCTTCCTCGTGGCATTGTGAACCAGATCCCTGGCTGGTGTCCGTCGTTGTTCACACACCTCATCGCCACACAGGAACACCCCCTCTCTGAGGCTTGTACACAGCGCGTGGCTTGTGCACTGCTTCCTACGAGGTCCGACTTTGCCCTCTTTCGAACAGAAAGCTCAGGCCGAGTGTCCTTGCCCCAGCATCCCTCCTCCTCTCTTCTCCCCTGTCCTCCCACTCCTTGACTGCCTCGTTTCCATCTCTTACCCCCGAACCCCTTCTCCTGCGTGGCACACACGTGCCCTTCCCCTCTCCCCCTGTCACGTTGCATCTCCCTGCTTCCGTGTTTGAAGTCTGCCTGCGTGTGAATTCAAGATGGCTTCCACCGCTATGGAGAAGGTCGGCGTGTTTGGTGTGTCATCGTACATCAGCATCGGCGATGAGTACGACAAGAAGGCTGTCACACACGATCGGTACAAGGGAAAGGGTTTCTCTTCCTCCCCTGGCAAGAAGGGGCAGGGGCCGGATGTGACATTTGACAGGCGTTTCAAGAGCATCCACGAGGGTGACAAGTACGTGGACCCCGGGACGCACCAGAAGAAGTATCGCCTCGAGCAGGAGAAGAAGAAGCTGACCACTGACGGGTTTAAGTACACATCGCCTGGCAAGAAGTCATGCGGTTCTGGCAACTACTTCGGTTGCTTCGCAAACGGAGAGAAGCGCCCCAAGCACGAGACAGAGTACGACGTCGTGAAGCGGGTATGTCTGTCGGAGCCAACCTTGTCCCTCGGTTCCCTGCTTCCCCCCTTTCTGGGCAGTTTCCCCCAGCAGCAGCATACACCAGGCCCCACCGACCCCTCCGCCATGGAGGGCTGTGTTCCACCCGCATTGCCCCGACACCTGCAGCCTTCTTGTTTGCTGTTCCCACCCCACCGCCACCCCACAGGGAGAGCTTCCCGAGAAGGTGAAGGCTGTGCCGAAGAACATTGTGACAGGCACGTGCAAGAAGGGGACGCACGGGATTTCCGACACGACAATTGGTGACCCCTACCGGTACCAGAGCGACCCCTACGATGCTGAGCACAAAAGGTCCATCGACGAACAGCGCTCGAATGTCAACAGGCACATCGGCGGTGCATTCAAGGCGGCCAGCCGGGGCGGTGGCACCTTTGACAAAACGGAGCAGGGCAGCAGTAAGATCTACTCGCTGGACCGCCCGCTCCCCCCGAAGAAGGACTCAGAGAAGAAGGTCGTGCGCACCATCCCCGTCGCCTTCAAGCCGTCTTCCCCAGGAAAGCGTGGGTACAACTGCACCATCGGCCGCTTCCCTGAGTACAAGGAGGACCCTTTGGAGCTCCAGGAGCGGCGCCGCAGAGAGGAAGCCAAGCTGGCAAAGCCTCAGACAACCTGGAAGCCGATCAGCGGTCCGAAGTCCACACCCACCAGGACATGATCACCGCCTGGGGTGGGGGTGGGTGGGGTCTGCAGTGTCCGTTCTGTTCGATTGTCCAACCCGCTGCGTCGCGCCTGTTGTGGCAGCTGGCTCGGTGTGGCCGACACTGATGCACGAAGGCAAAAAAAATCGCCTGTGTGTTGGCCGGGGGGGCTTTGCTTTCAATAAAAAAGCTGTCGTGGTGGTGGTGGTGGTGGGGGGGTGTGTGTGTGTGTGTCGTAAGTTGTCATGCCCCTCCCCCGCCCACTCAAAGGAGTGGGCCGATGGGACACACATAGTGCAATATGCCAGGGGGTCCCCCGTGCTAAAGGAATACCCCTCCCTTCCTCCCCATTGCCACCCGAAAAAAATACGGTGGGTAAAAAAAAACAGCAGGCTTCTACCCAGTGCGGGTCGCAGTATACGGGCTGCTCCGTCCTGAGAGCATCGCTGGCACCCTTTCCAGGGCCATGCCACACAAAGGCGATGGGGCGGAGTATTTACTCTCCCCCACACATCCCCCATCATCCCGGTTCAGTACCCCCGCTTGAGCAGTGGTTTCATATGAGAGCAGCGGTGTGCATTTAGTTCAGCCCCAGGGGGTGTGGGGCGTGTTGTCGCGATGTTGGAAAATCATTTTTCGCACTTCCCCCCGACATCACGTTTGCTATGTTGGATTAGCGGACCCGCATCGTACAGAACGTCCGATATCACCGGGCTTGATGGTGTGTTGCGTATGTCACACACCCACACAAGGGTTCCCGCACGCTGAAAAATTTGAACGGGCATTGAAAGAAGTTGGAATTTGAAACGGAAAGAGCCACCAAATGCATATAAAATAAATATCAGCCACACAAGATAACACGAGCAACGGGAGAGGTGGGCTGTTTGCTGAAGTGCGATACAATTGGCGATCGCATCAAAAAAGAAAATTATGGCGTCTGCTAGATATGCTCTGCACGAATACAACAACAAATGCGAAACTCTTCTTGTGTGTTTGGGGCGACACTCTCCTTGCCTTTTGGCATTTCCAAATAAACGCCCCCGAGGCCTCCTGCCCCGCCCTTCCTCCTCTGGGGGCGGGCAGGGGGGTTTGCACCCACGGTGGGGTTTCCATCTCATCATTCGTGGGAAGTCGGGGTGGCCGCGTGCATGGGGCAGGCGCCACAGAGCCGAACGAGCGAAAGAGGGGGGCCCATCTGAGGGAGACGGTGCAGGGGGGGGCGTGGGGTGGGCTGCCACCCCTGCCCCACCCCGGGCCCTCTCTGAGCTCCCGCTCTTTCGCCTCACCCCCCCCCCCCCCCCCCCCCCGCCGCCCCGCCCCCACGGTGGGATCTTGTAAATTTTACATGTATAACTACAAGTATATACATGTATTATACATGTATAATACTTGCATGTCAACTATTATACATGTATAATACATGTATATGCCTGAAATATACATGTAAAATACATGTATATCAAGTAAAAATACAAGTATAATACTTGCATGTCAACTATTATACTTGTATTTTTACTTGATATACATGTATTTTACATGTATATTTCAGGCATTTACATGTATTTTACATGTATAATACTTGTCATGCAAGTATTATACATGTAAAATACTTGCATGACAAGTAAAATACATGTATAATACTTGCATGACAAGTAAAATACTTGCATGCAAGTAAAATACATGTATTTTACTTGCATGCAAGTATTTTACTTGTCATGCAAGTATTATACATGTATAATACTTGCATGACAAGTATTATACATGTAAAATACATGTAAATGCCTGAAATATACATGTAAAATACATGTATATCAAGTAAAAATACATGTATAATAGTTGACATGCAAGTATTATACATGTATTTTTACTTGATATACATGTATTTTACATGTATATTTCAGGCATATACATGTATTATACATGCATAATAGTTGACATGCAAGTATTATACATGTAAAATACATGTGTTATACTTGTAGTTATACATGTAAAATTTACAAGATCCCACCGTGCCGGAGTCCGCCGCCCCCGTTTCCCCCCACACCCACATTCTTTTCTACACTGCTTGGCCTTTGATCATCTATTTACCCCACCACACACCCCCACCCCCGCTACGCTCTCTCTCTCTCTCTCTCTCGTCATCCCGTCCATCTCAACTCACACAGAAAAGCCCGTGCCCACTCCCGTTCCCCCGGATCCCCCCAGACTCCGTAATCATGCCTGAAGATTTGTGCGCCAGTTTTTTTTTACCCCCCATATTTTGCACATAAGAATACACACCAGTGTGTGGGGGGTGTGGGGTAAGGGAAATACCATGCATTGGGGATACCGTAGCTTTTTCTTGGCTCCCCCTCCTTACCCCCATTCAGTCTCGGGCAGAGTCATGAGTTCTGAGTGGTGCTGGTGGGGGTGTCGGGAAACGCGGTTTCTCGTAGAGGCTTTGAAGTATCTCGAGGTGTTTCCCTGCGAAACAAGTTTATGGAGTCCCGGGAGGGCGTGGGTCGAAGTCAGTCAGTTCGAAAAGCTTCAGCAAAGGCAGGGTGGTTGGAAATGGGAGGGGGGGGGGGGGGAACAAACTGGGCGGGCATGAGGGCCACACATGAAACAGACAGAGCACCATACAGACCCACGTGCCATTTTTCTGTGAAGGAGAAACCCCCCACCCCCGCTGCTCCCCTCCCCCGCAAAACAAAAAGCAAACTCTGATGCGAAAAGGATGGTGTGATGCCCAGCGATTCCTCTTCCCACCCCTCCTCCCCTCTAGGTGTCCGTGATCACACCGTTGGAAACTCGCCCTTGCAGGGGTGTTTGCAGAGGTACGGCCTTCTTCTTTTCAACACCACATCACACCACACCACACCCTCCTTCAGGTAGCGTGTCCGTGTGCAGATCACTGCTGCAGTATTCCCCTCTTTGCAGACACTGCAGACACACTGGTCAGCCCTTCCCCGCCCTGCTACCACACATGAGCTGCTTGCCAGGCTGCCACAGCCAACGGGTTGTGGGCGCGCGGGTGTGAACCCCACCCAACCCCGCCCCCGATGCAGCGCAGCTGATTATGCCGCGAGCCAAACGCACGCCAGCAGCTCCGAAGATCTCCCCACCCCGAGTCTAGTCTGTATAACATCAGCTTGGGGTGGGGTGGGTGGAGTGATTGTTGCATCTGGCCCCACCCCCTCCACCTCCACCTCCACCACCCTGTTACATCATCGCATCAAAGGGGCGTGTGTAGTTCTGTTGAGGCGCCCCTCCATCTCTGACCCCCCGTCTCCCCCTCCACCGAGGGTTACTTTTGTTGTCAGTTGCCGGTGCCAACAAGAAAAGGGGGGGGGGTGAAAAGAGGCCAAAAAACCCCCCACCCCCCACCTTTCTCAACACCTGCATCCCGAGTGGAAGGAGAAGGCAACCTCTCTCTCTGTGATTCCTTTTCTTTTGTACTGTTCTCTCTTCTCCCTTCACCCCTCCACCTCCCCTCCACCCGACCGCGATGCCAGGCCACCGGGCTGCGGCTGTCAGCCCTGCGGTGCCACCGCCATCATCGGCTTCATCAACAGCAACCCCTGCTGCCGCACCTGCCTCCTCACCCTCCGCCTCTCCTCCCTCTCTTGGGGGGGGGCACGCAAAGCGTCCGGATGACCTTCTCGGGTTCCTCTCTGAGGCAGGGCTGCTGGACGGCAAAGCCTTCTCCGGTGTTCTGCTGGGGTACCCCCCGGAGGCTCGTGAGCTGATCTCCGTCCAGGCTGCTGACTTCTTCACAGCGTCGTACAGCCGGGCGTGCGAGACCCTTTTGGACTTGGAGGGGCTGAAGTGGACACTCGAGACCCTGGGGTCCTGCTTTCTCCTCCCGGTTCCAAAATGCGGGCACGCCATGGTGAAGGTGATCGAGCTGTACACCATATGGATCCGCGAGTCTTGGAGGCGTCCCCCGTGCATCCAACGGCACTTCGACTTCGTCATCCGGGAGATCGTGATACATCTCTCCTTCCTCTTCTCAAGCCTGGCGGAGCTGAGGCAATCACCTAGCAAGGTTGCGATGTGCATGCGTGGCCTTCACCTCCTAGGGCTGCTGTCAAAGCGGCCCATCTTGCAGGTTGGGAGCCGCGTGGAGGTGTGCGGCCTGGTTAAGATGAACACCCTCAACGGGCAGCGGGGATATGTCAAAGGGCACACCGAGGGGCGCATCCTAGTCCACCCGGATGACACCGCCGCAACCACCGCCACCACCCCCACCACCCCCACGACCCCCCTGGCCGAGCCTCAGGTTGGCGATCTCTCTTCCGTGACACCCTCACCTCAGGATGGCGTGCCCTCCTCCTCCTCCGCCCCTCCGTTGCAGAAACCGCAGCCAGCGATCGCCCTGAAGCCCGAAAACCTGCTGGTTCGGGAGCCCGGCGCCTCGGTGATATCGGGGTGCAGCCTCTCCAACCCGCCGGACTGCCTGGGTGCCTCTGGGGTTTTGCCCCACCCCTCCTTGGCTAGCCCTTCCTCCTCCTCCTCCTCCGTCGTGGAGGGGGCGGGAGCTTCCTCCCATGCAGCCCCTTCATTCTTCTCCGTCTCGCAGGAGTACGCCCAGCAGAGGATGCTGCAGGACAAACGGAGGCCTTCGCAGATCGCAGCGCCTGACGACTCCCCGGCACTCCCCCCGGGGTGCTGGGATGTGCTGATCCGGAGCCTTTTAGGGATAGCAGATCACCTCCTCAGCGCGGAGCCCTCCAGAGGCGGGGCAGGCAATGCCACCCCTGTGGAGGCAGACGCAACCTCCTCACCAGTAAACCGTCTCTCCCATATGGCAGTCGCGGTGCTTCTGGAGACGCTTGTTACAGCACCACCTCGCTCTAAAGGGCTCTGGGGGGATGTCGCCTCCACCGCATCGCGTTGGGAGGATTCTTCTATATTCGCCAGGCAGTGGGGTGCGCTTGCCGAGGCGTTGACCCTCGGGATACACAGAAGCTTCTTCAGGAGGAGGCCTGGCTTCACAGCATCCCCTGGGGCTGGATTGGATATACCTCCGGCTGCATTCCTCGATGCCTCGGGCACTGGGAGCCACGCCGTGGTTTTCTGGCACTCCGGGGGGAGAACCGGGCGAGGCGACAGAGGTGACAGATCCGAGAGAGAGAGGGTGGACAATGCGGCAGCCCCGACACATCAGAGCCGGCATGCTGCCGCCGCCACCCCTGGGCCCAGCACACACGGCGCCTCCGCAGCGGCGCCCCCGGCATCCGGGTTGGGGGGTGGGCTTCCAGACACCACCCTCTGGAAGCCGATATCCCTGATAGAGTCTCTCAAGGAGAAGGACCTGTTTGCCCTGTGGAGGTGGGTGCTCTCGCTGCAGCTCGCCAAAGGGGAAGGGGGCGGGGCGCCCCCGGGGGGGCGGGTGGCGGAGGCGGCGCGGGTTGGGGTCGCGCGGAGCCTGGGGCTGGTGACGCTGTACCTCTCCCGGTGTGGGTGGTGGGACCCTACAACGGGGGAGGGGATCTGCGTGCCGAACGCATCTCCGAGCGCGCCCTCCGTTTTCTCCCTCGTGGAGAGGTGGGCTATCAAATCCCTCTTTGCAACCCCCGAGGCTGGCGGGGTCAGCCGTGCCGAATTCCTCCGGAAAAACGCGGTAGTCACCCAGGCGCTCTGCGATGTCTTCCTCCGTCCCCACCCCTCCTCGGGTGACTGTGTCCACGAGGCACGCCTCCCTGGAGAGTCGTTTGAAAACCTCAGCCCCACCGTGGGCGCATCGCAGCCGCAGTGCCCCGGAGGGGATGGGAACACCCACGGGGCTGATGAGGCAGACACCTCATGCACAGCCCTGCCCCCGGCGGAGGTAGGTGGAGGTGGTGCCGCGGCAGCACCTCACCCCCCACTCCCCACCGGCGCGGCTGCCCACGCGCGGAACCTGCGGGTCTTCTTTGCGTGCCTCACGCGGCTTCTCCGGATGGCATCCCCTGCAGTTTCCGTGCAGATCGAGGGGGGTCCTCCAGACCCCGCCTCCACCTCCGCGACCCACCACTTCCCCCAGACACCCGAAGGGTCTGACGATGTCATCTCCGCAGAGTATGCCCTGCGGCTGAGCGTTCTGCAGGGGATGTCGTCTCTATTCGCGCATAACCTGGAGGGTGTGTCTGCGTTCTGCAACCCATTCCTGAGGTATCTCGAGGAGGCGACGGGGTACGGAGGGCCTCTCGACGCAGGGGCCAGCGCGGGGTGGGCAGACGTGTTCCTCAGCACCGTGCCCCCGGCGGAGGAGGTGCGGCGGCAGCAGCGCCTGCACAGCCCGCAAAACCTCTCCGTGCACTGCCACCTCAAGCGGAATTCGTCGTGCCCTGCGGATTCAGACGAGGAGGATGACGAGCAAGGCAGCAAGGGGTGCTGCCAACCGCCCGGGCTGCCCCTCAACGCCTCTCTCCAGGAGTCGTACCTCCTGCCGGCGCGGAGGAGTGCGCTGTGCATCCTGGGGGGCCTGCTCGGGAGGCTGTCCGCCGGAGGTGCGCCTGCTGGTTCCTCACATCACGCTGCGGCGTTCCTCCTCCGCGTGCTCTCCTGCGAGAGGGACCCCGTCACCCTCGCCTCCGCTCTCCACGTCGCAGCGCTGTTCGCAAGCCTGAGGAGGGGGGAGGCCGAGGTGTGCAGCCTAACAGAGCAGGCCTGCCTCCTCGTCGAGAGCCGCCACCCTGCCTGCGTCTACTACTCCGCTTTGGAATACCTCAGGGTTGACACCCTCGGGGAAGGTGCGTCTTCTGCCCGATGTGCCTCCGAGGGTTGTTCTCCCGAGCCTCATCCGCCCCAACCTGGGAAGGCACCGGGGGGCGATCCGCACTCCCCATCGCCTCCGGGGGGTTCCGGAGTGAAAACCCATAGGGTTCGTGCGGTGAAATCCGCTTTGAGTCTGCTGAGATCCCTCCTGCGTGTCCCCGCGATGAGGCAAACGGTTGACCTGGGGGCGTATACCGCATCATACGGGGAGGCTCCTTCGGGCTGCCCCTGCGATGCGGGGAACCGGGCTGAAGGACGGAGATATTCTGAGTTCAGCCATCTTAAAAAGCATGAATCGGAGAGGCTCGCAGGGGCTGTCCTGACCTTCATCACGGAATGTGTCTGCTCTGCGGATAACGGGGAGGAGGGCGGTGGCATCGCGCCCTACCGAAGTGCTCTTCTCCTTGCCCTGGATGCGGCTGCGGCATCGCCCTCCCCTACGCTTCAGAGCGGGTCTCTCTCTCTACTGCGGCATCTCCTTTCTGGAAGCGCGCCGCAGCACTGCTCCCTCATCACCGAGGAGTGTTTTCCGCCGGAGGGGAGCCACGCGAGGTTCTTCGCCCTGGATGGGAACAAACTCCTCACAGTCGTGTCCCACAGAGGCAGCTCCGGGGCGGAAGGCGTCACAACCGTCCTCCGCGACAGCCTCGGGAGGCAGGTCTGGCAGGCCCAGCTGTCCGGAGGGGGTTCCGCCTTGCCCCCACCTCCGCTTCCACCTCTGCAGCCTCTGCCGCACCCCGCCTCCGCCGCAGCGGGCTCAGAGGAGGAGTGTGACAACGCCTCATCCCGCAGCGGCTGCAGCGCATCGGAGGGGGCGGAGGGGGAGGGGGGCGGTGGTGACAGCCGCGGTGCCCCCTTCGACGCGGTCCTCCAGAGGCTTGCCTCTGCGGTGGTGCCGCTGCCGGAGATGATCGCGAGGCTGAAGGGGGAGGGGGAGGGGAAGGACGAAGCGGAGGCTTACCCGGAGGGTGTTCCACCGCTGAACGAGGTGGGGGCGGAGGGGGGCGGTGGTGGTGGTGCTGCCGTGCCTGCCAGCAGTCTCTCCCGGAGGCCCCCAGGGGATCTGTCCCGCCTGCTGCTGGCGTCGCTGCAGATGCTGGGGGTGGGGGGTGCGCAGCAGCAGCACCTCCACCACCACCCCTCCGCCACAGCCCCCACGCCAGCCCCCGGTGGGCGAGGTGGCGGCGGCGCTGCCCAATCGTCATCCGCCGCCTCCGCAACCTTGTCCCCAGCAAGCCCCGCCCTGACCCTCCCCGGGGTGCAGCCCGCTGGGGGAGGGGGTGGGGACGACGTCCCGTTTGGTGCTGGGGTGGCTGCCGCTGCTGCCTCCGTTGTCGCCCCGCCGCAGCTGTTCACCCGGAGCGGCTCTGCGGGGAGGGGGGAGCTCCTCTCTGGAGGCGCGGCGGCGGCGCGGGATGGCGGTGCCGGCGGCGGTGTCGGGGAGGGGTGCTGCTGCAAGGTGGGGGGGAGTCGCGGGGCACCCATCGACAGCACATCCTCCCCCAGCAGGCTTGCGGAGCTGCAGGATACGCACCGGCTGCGCAGCGCGCTGCGCATGGTGGACGCAACCCCCCCACGGGAGGTTTTCCGCATCATGCTGGTCTACCTCCACCCCGATGCAGGCGCCTCTGCGCTAAGCGACCTGGGCCTGGAGTGGTATGCCCACCGAAGCGAGGAGCTCCGCTCCCGCGCCCCGCTCCGCGGGTTGCTGCCGACCGTTCCGGAGTTTGTGAGCTTCGCAGGCGGGCTGGGTTCCCTGATGGATGCGAACGACCACCCCGAGAGGTACCACGGGGGTGCGGCGGGAGAGAAGTTCAAACGGAGGCGCCTCCATTACTACTCAGATGCCCAGTGCGAAGCTGCCTTCCCGGTGATGTCCGCAACGCCGTCGTCTCTCCGGAGTGGCGCAGCCCCCTGGGAGTCCCCCTCCTCTTCGGAGCGTTGGGAGGACGCCTCCCCGGTGAGGGTGATATGGAACGACACCCCCGCGGAGTTCAGCCCGACGTCGTCCCCGGGGTGCCTGTCGACGCAGAAGCTGAAGGCTTGCCTGCCGGGGTTTAAGGCGTATACCTCGCGAACCCTCGACTTTGTCATCACCCCGCTGGAGGGGGGTGTCTACTCGGTGAGGGTCGTGCTCCCCCTAGCGAACGAGAGGTATGGTGGCAGCGGGGGAATGGGGTGGGGTAGGGTGGGGTGTGTTTCATCGCATTTTTTTTCGTGCGTTTTGCAGCAACTCCCTGACACACGCACATCGCACACACCCTCATCACCAGATGGCACGGCTTGCTGCCAGAGTCTGCGTTCCTCCCATGTGACTGGCATGCGCCCCTTCTCGATGGCATGGTATGCCTGTTGCCTGCTGCCTCAGCCCTGACGCTGTGATGACCCCACCCCCACCTGCAGGTGATGCCGCTGAGATCCCTATCCCGGCTGGTGCGTGCGGCGGCCTTTAACGGGGGGCGTGCGTTCCGCTGCAAATGGCAGGCGGCACTGGAGAGCGTGCTGCTCGAGCGCCGTGGGAAGGGGACCTCGTTGGTATGGCACCCACCTGCCCCCCTCCTGGCAGTTCCGTGCGATCAGCGGGTCATATTTTTCTCCCGTTTTGCCCTTTTCGTGCCCTTCCTCCACGGATGGTCCTGTCTTTTCCGGCCTGAAGTCTTTTTCCCGGGTTTGGCGCACAACCACCGCCCTGTCTTTTTTCGCTTTCTTTTGATCCAATCCCCACTCAGCGGCATCCACGGCACCACACCCCACCCTTGCCCCCCCCTGCAGGACCTGACGGCGAGGCGTAGGTTTACATACGCTTCTCCGGAGCTGACGCGGAATGCGCTGATCACGAAGTACTGCGCCATCCTGGACCCTGTGCAAGAGAGGGCCAGGGTAGAGGACCGCCCCACGGAGGGCACCCGTGTGTCGGCGCTGCGGCTGATGGAGCTGCAGCCCGGGAGGAGGGTGCACGCTTGTGACAAGGGGCGCGTCACGCGCGTGCAGGAACACGGCGGGCAGCCGGCATTTGAGGTCGCATTTGACAACGGCGTGGCGCTGCCCTTCCTCCGTCTCGGGAGTGACATACAAGCCATGGGTGTGCCCGCGTGGCAGCCCCGCGCCCTGCACCAGGTTATTTCCTCGCTGGTCACGACATCCTGATGCTGCCTGCCAGGATGAGGAACTGCGGGGGTGGTGGAGGGGGGCGGAGATCCGGATGGGTCGGTGCATGAACGGGCAAGTCAGAAGGAGCGACCCTCCTCTCCTTGCAATACACCCGAAGTAACTTCAAATCGGCTCGGCCAACGCATCTGTCGTGATGACCGGTGTGTTGGGGGACCAGAAGAGACTGAGAGATGAAAAATATCTCCTCTGGAGTGGGTGTGATCGGATGGGTGGTGGTGTGCTTCCCCTACAGGGTTTGGATGGAGTGGACTGTGCCCCCCGGAACTATTTCCCACAGAAGCCTTCGGCTCTCTGTGCCAAACTGTGTTGCGCGGGATAAAAAAAGGGATGGCCAGCGCAGGATGTTGGGGAAACTACGACAAACTATGGCAGAACGAAGGCGAGGGGGAGGGGGGATGGGTGGGTGATCCCGAATTGAACGGGAAAAAAAAACAATGCGCCAGGTCGATATGACCCCCTTGTGCCGTGTTCAGTTTTTGTTGCCCACCCCACCCCACCCCACCCCGCCCTCCTCCTCCTCCCATCCCCTCCCCGAAATGGCACCTGCCCCAACCTCTACCGAGAGCGGCGTTTTTATGTGCAGGCCAGAGCAGGCGGAGGGGGCAGGGGGTCGTATCGGACGCCGGAGGACAACAAAGGCATACCGCCATGAGGTAGTGGGGTGCACAGCCCTTGCTGTCCCCCCCTGTTAGGTGACAGTGGTTTCCTCCTGCTCCGAGGGTGGAGGGGGGGGGGGGGAGCGGGAGGGGGTGCCAATGCCTACGCATTCCGGTTAGGTTCGTGAGACAGATCGCACTGTGTGTGTTTTGTTGCATTGGAGGCTTTGCTTTCGCGGCTTCCCGGTGAGTGCATGGTGGATCGGGGGGGGGGTGGTGATGTGTGTTGTCGAATGTTGGGTGATGTGCGATTGGTTGAGCCTCTGATGTTTGGCCACCCTACTTCTTTTTGGTGTCGGGTGCGGCAGCGGGCAGCTGCCTGTTGTCTGGCATTGGGTCTGGCCATCCCGCGCCCCCACCCGACCCGCCCTTCCCCCTCCGCCCTGGAAATCATGAAGCGTCAAGCGTGGATCCACAGGTTGCCACACCTTCCACCGCCTCCTGCAGGCCACGCCTTCCGGCTGTGTCGCTCCCATGCCGTTCGGGCGCAGGCACCGTGAGGGTGACGATGCCAAGGTTGGGTCGTGGGAGGCGGGCGGCGCCGTTGCCGCGGTGAGCGGGCTGGTCCTGCTGCCCATTGAGCCCATCACAGGTGTGAGCATGCTGTCGTCCGGGCTGCTCGCGATGTACAAAGGCCAGGTGGACAAGCGCCTTGGAGACATCAAGGGCGAGCTCGCCAACACACACGGCCTCAACGAGGAGCGGCTGCGCGAAACGGAGGCGAAGCTCCGTGCTGTGGAGCAGGACAAGCAGGCCCTGGAGGAGCGCCACAGCCTGCTGACGGGCGCCGTGTTTGTGACAGCTGTGGTTGCCGTCGGCGGGCTCTACTACCTTTACCGGCGGTACCGGCATACGCTGCCAAAGGGGTCCATCGAGGTCGGGCCTGACACGGTGTCTGTTCACCACCTGCCCCCTGCAAATTACCAGGCGCGTGCTGCCGAGTCCGACAACGATGCACTGTGCGTGTGCTGCATGGAGCACGTCCCTGACATGCTGGTGCGGCCCTGCATGCATGTCAGCATGTGCTTCCCCTGCATCCAGCGCCTCCCCTCGGCTTCCTGCCCCTCCTGCAGGTGCACCTTCACCGAAATTGACTACGTGTTTGTTGCGTGAAGCCTGCCCGCCACCTGGGATGCGAGTGTTCTTTCCACACGTACCTCTGTGGGCAGGCACACAGGACACACACACCTCGATCCCAGCGGTGTCCGTGTTGGTTTGCGAGGTTTTGGGGTGGGTTTGGGTACCAAGGGCCACTTCTGGGTAAACGCCTTGAGCAGTATGGATGTGGAACTGTGCGAAGCAGTTTTCGCATTGCCTTACGCCTAGCACCCCTACGTCGGGGTGCCCGTGGTATTTTGCACAGCGCGGTTTTGAGGGAGCTGCACATACTAAAGGGGGGGAGGGGCGGGGAGACCCGTGAGACCGCCACCCAGGGCTGCTTCTAATGATGCGTATCCCTTTAGGCGGTACCCCCGCGCACTCTCGGATCCCCGTCCCCCCGCCCCCCCTGCAGGCCGTGGAGAAGAGGAAGGCGGAGGGGGGGGGGGATGTTTGTGTGACCACACCGTTTCTTGCCCCCAAACCTGGTGCACGGGATGGCCTGTGTTGGCAAAAGGGATCCTGGACGCAGTCAGCACCACAGCAACTCCGCCTTGCATGATTTTTTTGTGTGATTTTTGTGAGCACAAAACCGCCATTGCAGCGGCTGCAAGTTTCGGAGGAGTTGTGTACGCAGGAGCGCCTGGCTGTCATACGCGTTTTGTGTGAGGGGCGCCAACGCGTCACAAACAAACCGCGTGAACAAACGTGGCGATTGACGGAAGTCGATTATGTCAGGTCAGGACACACCCCCTCTCTAGCAAGCAGTCCCTGCATGAGGAGAGGGGCCCCCACACCACACCACCCCCCTGGTCCCATTCCCACAGTAAGGTATTCTGAATATTTCCGACCCTCCAGAAACTTCAGAGCCTCTCGGTTTGTGACGTGATGTTTGACATGCGCACATGACACGCGGCCCCCCCCCCCCCCCCCCCAGTTGCTCCTCGTCTAGCCCTGAGCACTGGGGGGGGTGGGTGAGTGGGTGGTGATTGGGTGCTAAGGCAAGAACGATAGAAGACAGCCCAAGTGTTTGCCCCGAGGTGTTTGGAGGGGGGGGTGGGTGTGGGGGGGGGGGGGGGTGGGGCTGTTGGTGTTGCTGTTGCTGGGTGGTGCAAACCCCTTGCCACCCCTTGCCACCCCCCCCCCCCCCCCCTTCCAATTATACATTCTACTCTTTACCCCACCCACCCACCCACCCCCCCCCCCCCTCCAAAAACGAACAGATTTTCTTACGTATTCCCCTCCCCCGACCGCGGAGTATTCCAACCCCCCAGTGTTGACGATTCTGAAAAAGAAATTACCTACCACCCCCCGTGTGTATGTCACCCCCCAAAAGAGGTGTGTTTATGTCACCCCCAGGCGGCCCTGGCGGGGGGTGACATACACAAACCTACCACCTCCCCGTGTTTATGTCACCCCCGAAAAGGTGTGCTCCTGTCACCCCCCTCCCGATTTTTGCACCTGGGGGGGGGGGGGGTGACATATACACGGGGGGTGGTACGTACTTGGGGAAATGTGAGGATCACCTAACCTGCACCCAACCCCACACCACACCCCAGGGCAGGCTGCAGGGAGAGTGGGGGGGAGTCGGAGGCGAGGGTCTCTACTCCTCTACGCAACGCAAAGATGCCGAAGCGTTCGCTGTCCCCGCTGACCATCTCCAACAGGCTCTTCTTCATCTACCGTCCGACAAAGGATCAGCTGACCGGCAATGCCGATCCACGCAATGCCGGAAAGGGTGTTGTGCGCAGAATCATGAAGGGGTTGGGCAAAAAATGCCCTGCTGGACCAATGAAGGGCTGGGGGTGGGTCGATATGCGTCAGATCACCGGGGGTTCGGGGCACAACGCTGCATTCAAGCCTTTGAAATATGTGAAGCCGGCGGTGGAGTACAGCGCGGACTGCCCTTTGGATCTCCTCTCGCTGCCGACGAAGTCGTTCTTCGAGATTCACAAGCCGAGGCACCTCCAAGATGGCTATGTCCCGAAGGAGGAGCAAACACGACGCATGCTAACAAGCAGCCAGCAGGCGAGCGCCGAGGAGCTGCGTCAGCCCGTGCCTGCCGTGATGCACAGCTACACACAGCACTTCCGGGATGATCAGGTCCCGACGTTCTACGGTGATAGGCGTTCAGGAGGTCTGTCGCTGCCTGAGAAGAACAGGATGGTCCGGACCCCCCACGCCAGGGCGTCCCGCGCGGCTTCTCCTGTCGGAACGGCAAGCGATGCTGGGGATTTCACATCCGACCTGTCCTCGGCCCTGAGCAGAGGGCCCTCCGGCGGGCAGCGACACCCCCGTGGCGACAATCCGTTCTTCCGATTAAATGCATGCTGAGGGGTTGCGTGTGTGCAGTGGGGGGGAAGGGAGAGGTGGGGTGGGGCAGGGGGGAAAATACCGGCTCGCCTTGTTGCGTGAGAGCTTGCCCCCACCCCACCCGACCGCCCCACCCCCGTGTTTACACCCCACCACATAGAGGGGAGAGGGCTGGAAGGGTGGGGTGGGTTCGGCTTCCCGGCCTCACGAGGTGCGGTGCCGGCGCGCTAACCCAACATGCGGTATGGTGGGGATGGCTGTGAGGCGTGGCTCTGATTCTGCCGTGAGCGGCAGCGGCCATCCTGAATTGGACCCAAAAAGAAGGGCGGTGTCGGTTCTGATGCTGCATTACCCAATCCCCCCTCCCTCCTCTCCCCTCTACGTAGTCTTCACAGATGCAGGCATGCGCGTGGAAACGCCTTCTTTTTTGGCTCTGCTCATGCCCTCTTTCGCCTGTCTTTTTTCTGCTGCCGCCCCTCAACACCACACACACCTTCGCAGGGCTGGTTGCATTTTCCTTTTCTCGGACACCCACCCACTCGAGACTGAGATAACCAGCACCCGACACCCGACACTACTACGAAGCGTAGCTTTGGATTCCTGCCCCGCCACCGAGTTGCTGCCTCCTGCTCGCTTGCCCCCACCACTTCAAGGTTGGTGTGGCTGACGTGCAGGTCGCTTGTGTGGCGAAGCCAAGACACTCGGGGCACCTCCCGCTCTCGCGTTGACAAGCGGGGCACTTTGGCAGAACCTTGATCTTGCTGTGCACTGACACGGTTTGCCGCAGAGTGTGGATCAGTCCGTCCGCTCCCCCGCCCCATCCCCTCCCCGTTCCTTATTGGGCAATAGCTGGGAAGACAAGCCCAAAAAATGACGGCGGTTCTCAAGAAGGTGTGCGTGCACCAGATGTCGGGTGACATCAAAGAGGTATGAAAGAGGAGAGCTTGTTCGGTTGTGTGCGGAATACCGAACCGGCAAGGGCTGGGTGCCTGTGGGTCTGCCACATGGGGCACGGAGAGATGGGCCTGTTGGCATCACGCTGGTGCTCGCCTTGGGGGTGGCTGATCTCCTCAAACCCCCTTCCCCCTCAATTCTTCTTTTTCGGCCACACACAGGATCTGATGCTTGACGAGACAAAACCGATGCACATGCTGTTTGACGACATCAAGGAGCAGGCATCGGCAGCGCTTAAAGGCAAGATGGACGGGGCAACAGGCGCAATGCTGATTTTGTACAACGGTATGCATACACACGCTGCACGGCAAACAGGGCGCCATGCTGGTTGCCCTCTGAGAGGCGCGTTGCACGCTCCTTTCGTCGGAGATAGATGCATGCAATGCAACCACCTAGACAGCGCGTGTTAGAGGCCTGCAGTGTGTCAGTGGTATTGTGGTTGAATCAATCAGTGAACCCTTCCCAACCCTCGCCTGTCCGAACCAGCCCCGCCACCACCCCCACCACCCCCGCACACAGGGCAGCAGCTCGCCACCTCGTCATCCAACGCTCCGAAGGAGCTGAAGGCTCTGAGAGACATGCCGTGCTGGCCGCGAGAGCCCGACACGGAGCATGTCCCCACTCTGCAGCTCTACATCCCGAAGCAGTACGTCGATGTGGACAAGTCAGGTATGTCCCGCTTCCGCACTCAGCAGACCCGTGAGGTGATGGTGTCGCGATATTTAGCATTGCCCTCATCTTTGCCACAACACCGGCATGACCCTAACATCCCACAATCCCCATCAGGCTCTGGCGGGGCGGGGACTGCGGCGCCAGCGAAGAAGGAGTGCTGTACTATCCTCTGACCTGCCGCTGCGTCTACCTCGCAACTGCGCCTGGCCCTCTGCACTCTGTGATCCGCCTGCGTGCAGTGCGGCCTCCCAGGTGGGCGAGGTGTCCGTTTTCTGTCTGCGCCGGGGGTGGGGGGGGCATGGAACACTTTCCGACAGCCAAAAATTGCCCAAGACTTGATGTGGGTCGAAAAACCTGTTCCATATTACCGTAAACGGAAAAAGGGTGGACCGTAAAAATGTTCCAAGTTCCCAAAAAAAGGCCAAACGTTCCATCTTTTTTACGGTCCACTATTTATTGGGACTGCATATGGAAAAGACAATGCGATTTTCGCCCGCGGGCTGGTGGGTTGCGGGGCGCGGACTGCGGCCTCCACGCCGCAGACTCCCGCACGTAGGCCTCCCGACCTCCCAGCTTTGGACCCTCCCTCCACCACCGCAACCAACACCAGCAAGAGAAGCAAGTCCTCCCTGCGTGTGGAAAGGGCACGATCACCACCACTCACCTCGAGACTCACCCACCACCACACCTCGAGAAGTGTAGTACCATGCAAGGAGCGTTCCGGTAGAAGTAAAAGTAGAACCTGCTGCACGAGCCCACAAAAGCAGCCACAGTACGGCAGGGCGCGCAGACAGAAGCTGAGACCACCGGGCTCCCTCCAGATGTAAATTCGTGAATCAGTGCCCGGAAAATTCAGGGAAATCGTACTCCTTTAGTGTAGTACACCCTGCAGTAACTGTGGGAGAACAGTTCCCGGACGATGGTGAGCGCACACTCTGTGCTGAGGCTCTGTGGTGTTAATCCTGCAGCTTCAGTCGTACGATTTCCTTGGTTCCTTCGCGACTTCGTCACGAAGGAACTCGTAAAAAAAACCGCCAAGTCCACTATCCCAACCGTAAAATAGGTGGACCGTAAAAATGTTCCAAGTTCCGGAAAAATCCCATTTGTTCCATCTTTTTTACGGTCCACCTATAGTACGGTTCACCTTTATTACGGTCCACAATATTTCCGTTTACGGTATTTCCTTTCAGCGCTCTTCCTGCCCCTCTGTCGAAGACACATGGCAACTCGGGTGGTGGGGGCGGGTGACAGGGTAACGGGGGGGTTTCCCAGCGGTGATTCTTTTTCGCAGCTTTTGTTGTGCACAACCACCGCAGCCCACCCCTCGTCGCTCCGAGCATTCATCAGGGGGATGAGGGGGGTCTTTGGGGTGCGACGAGTGCCTGCCTGAGAAGCGACACATCTATTGGCAACCCGCCTGGGTGCTCCTTTTCAGTTTGCAGCTGCATATCTCACCCCGGCCAACGGAAATCTCCGAAGAGCGGCGCGAGAAGAGCAATCTGCGATGCCGGCCTATCCTTTCAGGAGTGCACAGGAGGGTCTGGGAATTGTGTTCCGTCGGACGCGCGCTCCCGACTCCCACCCGTTGCTTGGGGCGAGAGATAGACACAGAGAAGAGGGGGGGGGGGGAGAGCAATTCTTCAGAACGCTGAAGCATGTTCTTTCCACCCTCCCCCATGTTACGTCTAACCGTGAGCTGCCCAAGTTCCGAGTTCAGACCCTGAGCGCCACTGTTCTCCCCTCCCCCAGCCCCTGCCTTGGAAGGGGCGAAGGGCGGAAGGGGTTGGGGCGGTGGTGTGTGTGTGTGAGACAGTGGAGATCACACCAAGAGCAAGAAGTGCCCGGTGTGTGTCTACACTAATAAAAAAGATTCACGTGTGCGTGGGCAGGTGTAGTCTTGTGTCCCCATCACCTCCCCTCCCCTCCCCTTGTGCTGGCCACCCTGAAGGCGAAGCTCCGTTCTGTTCCGCTCCGTTTCTGTGTGTGTGGACATTAGAGGTGCATGGGGGGGGGGGGGGGGGTAGGGGGGGTCAAATGGGGGTGACAAACACGATTTTTCAAAAAACCGGCGCAGAGGCCCCAAAGCCCCCGTAAACCCTCCAAACCCCCCCAGATCGGTCCGGAAACCCATCGAACCCCACTTTTCCACCATTCCGGGCACCTCAGGTGCCCGAATTGGGGTACCTAAATTTTGTGCCACCGTTTGGTACCGTACAGTGCCACTGTGTGGGAGGTTGGAAAAGAAAATGCCCCAACACACCACATCTGAGGGTTGCAATGCATGTTGCTTGCCAACCACGTCATCCGGTGGGTGTCAGGCGCTATGTAGGTGGCATTAGCCAGGTCTTCGATGTGTTCTGGCTTGTATATATACCTCCCTGCCTGCGGCACAGGCACTGCCTTTGTCCCCCACACCAGCCACAGAGAGCGTATTGTACTCGGTCCACGGTTGCTGATTCATTGTGATGCGTTGTATCCTCGAGTGAACGTCACACACTAGTGGCACCACCACCCGCCATCCGAGAGCTGTATTGACTTTGCGCGCTTCCGTTGTATTCACCTCGCCACGCATATTGCACCGTTCAGTACCAGTGCTCTTGGGCCAGGCAAAGTAGACCGCAGCAACTACCAATTCTGGCACAATGGGTACCACGACAGCGCACTTCATGTGTTCCCGGAATGTACAGCTCGTGTTGCAACAGTCGTTGTCAACACATCCCGGTTGTGGAGCACTGCTGCACAGGAATCACACGACCATCTGGACTTGTTCCGTACCTACAGGCAGCCTCCCGGTGCATGGTGGCAGGGAGGTACATATACAAGCCAGAACACATCGAAGACCTGGCTAATGCCACCTACATAGCGCCTGACACCCACCGGATGACGTGGTTGGCAAGCAACATGCATTGCAACCCTCAGATGTGGTGTGTTGGGGCATTTTCTTTTCCAACCTCCCACACAGTGGCACTGTACGGTACCAAACGGTGGCACAAAATTTAGGTACCCCAATTCGGGCACCTGAGGTGCCCGGAATGGTGGAAAAGTGGGGTTCGATGGGTTTCCGGACCGATCTGGGGGGGTTTGGAGGGTTTACGGGGGCTTTGGGGCCTCTGCGCCGGTTTTTTGAAAAATCGTGTTTGTCCACGTAAAAGGGTGGCATTTGACCCCCCCTAGGGGGGGGGGGGCGACGCCCTCTGCCCTGCTCCACCCCGTCCTACCCCACCCCTGCCTTGCGTGCCTTTTTGTGCTGGTGATAGCTCAAATATCAGGAAGGTGTTATCCCAGGAAGTTATCCCGTATGTAGGGTGCGCCTTTCTTGCTAGGGGAGGTTATCGTGGGCGTCTTCGTTCTGCCAAACACAGCCTGGTCCGGCGTGTCTTGGATGTCTGTGCTCCTCAAAAAAGGGGTCATGGTGGGGAGGGGAGGGGGGGTGGTAGTGTGGGGGGGAAGAGGAGAGATCTTCCCGATTTTTGGCAGTGTTGTCACAAATTTTCAGTTCCTTTTTCATACCCCGCGCACAGCACAAACACGGGGCAAAATAATGCCGCCAAAAAACCATGCGCTCGTCTGCACCGTGTGGCGAAGACACTTCTCGCACTGTCCCTCGAGAGGTGTCAACAATGGTGGAAGCGGGGATCGCATCAAGGGCAAGGTGTGCTCGTTGTGACCTCATTGCAAGGTGCGAATCCAACACGACATGCCCCTTGTGTTACTGTATGTGGCAAGGCTCGTCTTTTTTGTTCTGAGCAAGGCTGAGCCAATGCCATTATAGTTTGCTAGCATCTACCTCGCTCTCTCTATCTCTCTATCTCTCAAGAACCCGATCGCAAAGAAAAGAATATGGGCGGGGAGGACGGGGGTGGGGGAAGGCAAAGCTTGTAGCACAGCCACGCCTTCTGGCAGTCCTGTGTTTGTCAGGGTCGGCAGTGCCCCCCCCCCGAACCCAATGAGGATATTCATTGGGAAAAAGCCACATCTGGTGTTCCCAGGTTCCCTTCAGCCCGTTTGTCAATAAAACGAAACGAAACAAAATAAAAACGATTCTATCCTTCGCGCAGCGAGCCGTTAGGGCATAGCGCATGTGCTCGCATCACTAACTGGTGGGATGCCATATCCAGGGTGGCTGACAGGTTTTGTCCGGCGCCAGTTTGGCTGAGAGGTTGTGGCATCGAGAAATCCCAAAAAAGAACTCCCAAATATCCCTACCGAAAAAAGTATCGGCCGGTATCTGCGACTTCTACGCCTACACAATATTGCCGAATTGAATACAGTTCACGCAAAAATGGGGGTTGAACTGCCCACAACCCCATCGGTCTTGATAGTTTCTGGCTTATGGCGAACCCACTGGAGCTGTTGGAGTTGATCCGTTGAAACATGCCAAACGCTAGTGTTATCGAACCCTGCTTCTTGTTGGGGGGTGGCGGGGGGTGGGGTGTGTGTGTGTGTGTGTGTGGGGGGGGGGTTCGTAAGTGTCCGGGATGGCCTGCTTCCTGCTTCTCACCACCCGCAGCCCTCCTCTTTTCTTCTGTAAGTTTCAAGGCGATCTCCGGCCCCACCCCCGACCCCACCCCCACCCTTCACATGCAACTATCTGCCGCCTCCCTGCCCGTCTTTCGCCCTCTTCTGACACCCGCATTTTGTATTGCTCGGTAGCGGGTGTCTCAAACCCATTGCTAGCCAGGCCTCCGGCGCCCAGTGCTGCTGCGATACGTCGTATTGGATCAACAAACCTTAGCCTCTCCGCCTTGGCCGGGCCGAATACACAGGACAGGACTCTTTGGAATGCCGACCCTCTCGAGACCCGACAGCAGAGTCGTTCCCCTTTATCTCACCCCATTGGCTCGTCCCCCAGCCTTGCCTCCTGGTGCATTCCGTGCGCCAGGACTGCCCGAAGGGAGGTGCTGGCGCGCACAGCAGTTTTATAGCGGGGATAGATGGTGCCGGGAGAGCGTGTCGTTAGGTGCGCTTTGTCGCAGCCGCAAACAAAGTTCATATATTTTTATTGCGTGTGACAAGTGGAGATCGCCTCCAGATCGGGGGGGCTCGGTGTGGCTCGGTGTGTCTCCGCACTGCTATAAAACATATTTTCACGTGTGTGGTGGCACTGTGCGCTGTTGGCCTCGCAGGGTCGCATTGGAAAAGGAACCTGCTCTCCAGCTGAGTAACCCGTGTTAAAAAAAATAATGTGTGTCTGGGTGCCGCAGCCCTTTATCTTATAAAGTGAGGGGGCTGTGGCGTGCGGCAGACGCGAAGAGTGGGCTGGGAAGAGAGATGAGGAAGGCTGCTTGAGGAAGGAAGGTTCTCGACGTGTGCAGGGCGGCACACACTCCCCCCCCCCACCACCACCCCAGCCCCAGCCCCTCCAGCTGCCCATTCATTTTGTAACCTCCACCGCAATGAAGTCCGCCACAGGGGTGAAGGGGTGTTTGCAAGAAGCTTGCAGCTCTCCTGTGGCGGCGGTGGAGACGCTGGTGCACGCCGGCGTTGATGGCCCAGCATCATGTGGTGCGGGGGCGGATGCAAGTGACACCCCCTCTCGCCCGTGCCTGCACGCCCGTACGGATATAGTCGCTTCTCCACGAACACCTGCGATGTAGTCCGTGTTCCGTGTCTGCGTATTCTGATGCTGCCAATCATTCACACACCTCCGTATTGTGGGCCGCACCAGGCTGATCTTCCGGCCCCCCCGCAGAATCGACAACAGCGACACCATACTGTTCCCATTCCCTCCCTTCCCCCCCCCCCCCCCCATAGATTAGTACAGATTTCGAGCACCCCAGCTCGGGCAGGTGCTTCTTCTTCACTACACCCCACCACCACCACCACCACCCAAACCAAAACCTTCGACCCACAGGCCCCCCCCCCCCTTTTTTCACACACCCCCCCGCAACAAATGCGCCGAATATCTGCCACAGCTGCGAGGCGCGCCCTGCTGCCCATCCGCAGCAGCAGCAGATCCTCCACCACACCCGCACCCACCACCGCCACGGCAGAGCCGGATGCAGACCCGTCACACCACCACCGCACTGCCGGGGGGGATGATGCATTCCCCTCCCCCGCAGGCGGGGCTGCTGCTGCCGCAGAGCCGCTCTGCGTGGGAGACCTGCTGAAGGTGATCCCCACCAAGGTGCACCAGAGTCGGAGCAGGCTCTACCGCCAGGCGAACACCGAGGAGACGGAAACCACGGCTCTTGCCGAAGCGCTCCGCTGGAAGCTCCTCACAGCCGACACCCCTGAGGTGCGCGGGCTGAGCCTCGGGCTCTCCAACGGCCTACTCGACTTCCTGCAGCAATCAGGCCCTCCAGACACAGCAGCAATGGCCCTCCTCGGCACGGCTCGCCTCTGGTGTGTCGGCGTCCCTTCCGCCTCCGGCATCCTGCCTGAAGAATGGGGCCCCGCCATCGCCACCATCTCCGCCCACCTCACATCCGCCGCAGAGAAGGCCGGGAAGAGCCCATCAACACACAGCCTCGTTGCGCTGGTTGTGGCCTCCTCCGTCCTGCTCCACACACGCAGCGTGGCACACCACTTCCCCCCACCGGGTGAGGGTGTTGACGCCTTCCGGGCGCAGGTTCGTGAGGGTGTGACCCACCCCCTTAAGGCTCTGGAGGAATATGCTGAAGCCGCACAGACCTGCGCTGCCGAGCATACTGATGAGTGGGGTCTGGGGGTCCCCTTCCTGACCCTCGATGAGTGTGTTTCTCTAGTTGAGTCATGCGGCAGGGCCCGCGTCGCGAGCACCCGGCTCTTCGACAGGATAGCGGGGTTTGTCAAGACGAGCATCCAAAGGCAGCGTGCCGACGTGGGGTTCAACCGGAGCAACATGGAGTCGGTCCCCCTGATCATCTCCCCGGATGACGCGGCAGACCTCCTCTGGGGGTTTGCCTCGACATCCTATGCCGATAGAAGCGTTGCGGATCAGCTTGGGGAGGTGGCGGAGAGACACAACGCCCTCGCCACGACGGGTTTCAAGCGCGGGGTGCAGCCCTTCACGGCAAACCTTTACCAGGAGCTGGGGGACTACCTTACAGAGCTCAGGGTGGAGAACCGGGATTCGGTGTATAAACACGCGAAGAAGAACACCGGGATTGAGAGGCAGGACATCCGCTACCAGCTTATCGAGTATCGGGGCAACCTCAGCCTCCTCGACGTTCACGCCGCGACGAAGGTGCTGTGGAGCTACGCCGCAATCTCCTTCAAACACAACCTCCTCATCAAGGCCTTCACGGAGGAGACCATAGGCAGGATGGCTCAATTCTCCTCCGCGGATTTTGTCGCAACGGCATGGGCCCTGGGGAGGCTTGGTGCCTTCTCCCCGGAATACCTCCAGGTGCATGTTAACACCGCGCAGAGGCTGATGGAGGAGTACGCCTCTCTGGGGAGGACATTCTTTGCAAAGCATGAGCACCTCCAGCTGCTGCAGTGCTATGCGAGATTGTCTGCCGCAGACCCGATGTGCTTTGACCCGACAGATTTCTTCAAGGCGTCTGCGCCGCTTCTCTCCGGGCCACGCTCCGGGCAGACGGTCCTCACCGAGGGTGATCAGCTGCTCCTCACCGATGCCTACCATAGGGTGGGGTACACCATTCAGCCAGAGGTGAGTTTGCCACCACCACCACCGTCAAACCAATCTGCTGATCAACCCGCAGAAAGAGGGCCCTCTGATGGGGTGTCCGAAAACCCCGATGGGTCCGACGGTCCTGCCGGCCAGCCCTCCCCGTCTGAAGAGGCGGGTGTTGGTGTTGTGGCGGTGGCGTGGGGCGCGGGGGTCCCGTTGGTTGCATCCCCGGGGGTAGGGGGTGTGGGGGGTGCGCTGGCCGAGGGGGTGTTGTCGAAGCGGCAGGCGAAGCGGGGGAAGCGGAGGCTGCGTGCCGTGAAGGAGAAGGCGGAGAAGATGCGGCAGAGGGACAGTATGATCGATCTGTACGGCCTGGAGGAGGCGCTCGCTCTCCAGGAGGGGTCGCACGGGCTGAGCGTGGCAGACAGCGATACGGATCCGACAGCTGCGCGGGTCATTCTGGTGGAGGACATGCAGAAGGTTGTGGAATCACCCGATCACTGGCCCCGCGCCCCCCATGGGCGTATCTTTAGGCACCGGAGCAAGTGGAAGGAGCTGGAGACCCTGCACACCGAAGGGGACCCGCAGGATATTATCGGGTCTGCAAAGGCAACACTGCCTGTCGGCGGGCTGGCCTATGGCACTGTGGAGCTTATCTGAAGTTCTGGGAGGCTTGGTTTTTGTTCTGTAGGTGAGTCTGTGTGTGACACGTGCCATGTGGCAGTGACGAGTCACACCAAGAGCAACTGCTCGGTGCAAACCCAATTGCAGGATCTGATGGTGTGTGGGTGGTGGTGGTGGGGGGTGTGTGTGTCAAGGCCGATCGGTGAAGGGTTAATGCCCTTTTGCACCCAAAACAAACTGAGGATCCATCCCCCACGCGCCATGCTGCGTGGAGGGGGAGGGTGTGAGCGGTGGTGTCTGTGTGGTTATTTTTTCACGTCTTTTTATCCCTGTGCCGCACAGTGTGTTGGGAGCGCGACTCTCAAAGAAGCCACTGGTTAGCATCGCACCTCTCGCATAACCGCCCATACCCTGCCCCCCTGCTGTGGGGGAAGGGAGCGGGGGGTGGGGGCGCCACCCATCACAACGCAACATCATCACGGCGTAGAGAAGAGGGGGGATGATGATGGGGAAACGGCGAACCCCGCTCAGCCAAACCCGTCGATCGTGATTCGCGACCAAAGGGGCCCTTCAGGGAACCCATCGCCCCCCGCCCGTTTTTCAACACCATTGGCCAAGGGGAGGCCAAGACCCGCAGAGGCGCACACACTTCATCCTTTATTGCTCCGCCACCGCCACCACCTCCTGCCCCACGCTCACCCTCAAAACTCCAGGTTTTTCGGTTCTCCTCAACCAAGTCACCAACACCCTCGGAACCATGCGTGGTCATCGGCAGTTCGCAGGCAGCAGGACACCCGCTGCCGACCGGCTCCACAGAAAAGCACAGCAGCACGCAGCGATGATGCGGCTGCAGGAGTCTGAGGGTGGTGTCCTGGACGGGGATATCGTGGACACGTCGCGCAACAAGGAGGGGGCGAGGTTCCGCACGTGGTTCTATGTTGCTATAGTGGTGGTCTTCGTCGCGCTGCTGGCGGCGAAGCTCGCGGGCGAAACAATGGTGGTCGGAGAGGCGGTCCCCACCGCAGATACAGCGGCAAGGCCTGGAGAGACGGTGGCGGATCGTGCCTTGCGCCTCAAGGAGGAGATCCAAATCGCAGCCGATGCAGCCCGTGCTGCCCACGATGCCTTCGCGACCCCAGAATGCGGCGATCTGTGCAGACACAGCGCTATCGCCCTGCGGGAGAGGGTTGACCAGCTGTCCTCCGTGCTGCCCACAGACTACACAGATGTGATTGGGGTGGGTGGCACCACGCTCCTCCATCTGTCGCGTGCGGAGGTGGAGGCAAGGTACCAGAAGGTCAAGAGGCTGCTGGAGCAGGGCGACAGCAGCGTGAGGCACATCAGCCCCGAGGAGGTGGAGGAGGCTCGCAGAGTGCTTCTGGATCCCGAGGTATGCAGACATGGTGGTGGGGGAGGGGTTGTTGGGGGTGCCTTTATTTTACTGGTAGAGCGGCGAAAGCGTAGCGAAGTCGCGAAGTCACGAAGGAAATCGTACGACTGAAGCTGTTGGAAAAGCACCTTCATGCCACTTCACAGCCCGGGCCTCAACACAGCCTTGAGATGGCAAGTGTCGGTTCAGCAAAAAATATTCCGGAACTGTTCTCCCACAGGGCGCCTACAATCTAATCGAAAGGAGTACGCTTTTGCTATCATACCTGTCTCAGGTCACGGTAAGGCTGAGCAAGCATGGTCGCATCAGGCAAAAAAAATGTCTGTTGACAGATCATTGGGCACGCGTCTACATTCAACCTGCAACCCCCTCTCCACTCCACACCGCCCACCCCACCCCCTCAGGCGCGGAGGTTCGCAGTGATGTTCCCAGGTGTGCGGGTGCCGGGGTTCATGAGTGATGGCTCGGCTCGGGCGAGCACCCCACCAGGCGGGGTGCAGATCGTGACAGGGGCATTCAAATGGCGGAAGCTGCTGGCGTTGCTGGATTTCCTCGGCAACCCCGACCTGGGCGTGGCGGTGCTCGCCGTGATTGTGGTGCTGCAGGTGATGCCTGTGGTGCACAACTTCCGCCAGCTCCTCCGCACGATGCGGCATGCCTTCCCAGACCTGGACCCCGAGGAAGCCGAGGCCTACCACAACAGGATGGCGGCTGCTCGCAGGGAGACAGTCACGCGACGCCGGTAGGCAGGTGGTGGGTGGTGGCGGTGGTGGTTGTGGGCGTGTTCCTCCCGCCCCCCGCCGCCTTCCCCCGCGTGCATCCCGGCAAGCCCACCCTCCGTCTCGTGCCTTCGGGGCTGTAGGGTGTGGAATATTCCCTCATGCCATGGTGTCTTGTGGGGTGGCGTTTTTTTCGTGTGTTTTCAGTGTTTGCCGAGCGGGTTGTTCTTTCTTTTTGCGCTCGGGCCTGAGAAAATGCAAAAAAAAATATCAAAGCACAAAAAACGCAACGGTGCTTACCTCGGGTGACGTGGATTGCTGCGGTGGTGATCGCGGGGGGTGTGATCTCTCAGTGCGACTGAAAGCAAATCGCCCCCTCCCCAACGAATCCAGAATGAAAGCCGGGGGTTTCAAAAAAGAATTGAAAACAAAGCGTGGCGGGGGAGCTTGTGCTCCGGCCGCTGCTTCTGCTCACAGGACTCCACCCCCACCCCTCGTCTGTATATTTCGGCAGACCCGTCTAGCCTCTCTGCCGATGGTTTTAGTTTTAAGTGTCAAGATGCGCTGTGCACTTCCATAGCCCGCGGCACACAGGGGGCTGGCCCCACGTTGCCCCATTCTGACGAGGACATCTCTGTGTATAAACTCCGAACAAGAGTAAACGCACATCGCCCCCTCAGGGCAGCCCCAGGTGGCGGACGCCGTGCTATTGTACAGTGCCTTGGCAATATTTCAAAAGACGGGGGAGGTCGGGTGCGTAACTCTTTGATTTCTTCTCCAGTTTCAGGTGCCATTTGGGAGAGCACGCCAGAGAGCCAGTTCATACCGTAAATCGTTTCTATTGGCGCCCGACAGCGAAACATGCGTCTCTATCTGATTCTCTCTCACAGTTCGCTGGTCAGTGTGTCTGCCACAACGCGAAAGGAGTACGGTTTGCCTTGATTCCACCTGCCTTTGCCCGGATTGCCCGGGCCACACCCCCTCATCCCCCCTGTGGCACACCCTCACGAGGCTGCTGTCCTGCCAAGGCAGGGTTTCGCTCACGCCCAGAGGTCAACCGCAGGGGGAGGGGAATGGTGGTGCGGTGTGGCAGTTCGGTCAGAAAGAGATGAGGGGCTCGTGCGTCTGTATCAACGCAGAGTACAAACCCCTTGTGGCAGCACGCCACTGCCCCCTGGGTGTCTCGCAACGCCAGGGTTGGCAGGTGGTCAGGTCCCAAAACAAGTGAATTCTCTCTCGACTCTCCTGGTGTTGCGTTGCCCCTTCCCGTCGCCCTTGCTGATTCAGACACTCTCAAGGAGCCCTGGAAGTGAACCCCTCTGTGCGGAGGGGCTGTTGCCCACACACCTGCAAACCCCAAGCCCAAACGGGGGGGGGGGGGGGGCGTGTGTGTGTGTGATGTGAATCTTGCCCTTTTCTTTCGAAAGAGCTTTGCCCGATAAATGCAGTCCTCTTCGGGTCATTGCACCCATTGCCCCAAAGACATTCCCTTTCCTTCCCCATCTTGCCCTTTTACATCTTTTACATCGTGCCATACATCTGGAAGGGCCAGGCGGAATCAGTGCGGTGCGGCATCGCAACCAGGCTACAGTAAATATGCATACTACCTGGTTCAAAATAGCACCATCTGATTTGCCAATCCCTGGATTCCGGCTAAACCCCCGCCAAAAACCCGAGGCCAAATCAGGTGGTGTATAGCAGGGGGGGCAGCCGCCCTCCCTCGGCCTGGGGCTGCAGATGTGACACTTGCCATGGCAGTGGCTGCGCTGCCCCCAACAATTCAAATCACGTGGGGCCTCAGGTCTCAACGGAATGATTGCCTTGAAGCACCAGAATGGTGCTCAGCACCGGGCTGTGTGAGCCAAAGCCGTTCCAGATGTATGATTCTCTTACTTCGGAAAAGGGGGTCTTTGCCCTGCGTGCCGGCGAGTCTGTCTCGGTGGTGATCGGTGGTGTTTGTCCAACAATTGAATATGCGAGCGAGATAACCCTCGGCACTGCGAGGCCCAGCCCTCGGAGGCTGGACCACACACTGTGGTGTTCTCACCGAAGGTCTGCTGAAGTCGGCAGCATGGCGAAGACCCCCCGCCCCTCAGTGAGGGACATTTTCTTGTTGATGTTCTTGATTTTTTTGTTTGTTGCCTTTTATTATCCCCCGAGCGAGCGCAGCCAGACTGCCGGACCGTGATATTTATGGTTTGGAGGTGACACGCTTCTGATGACGACCCCCAAAGGTGCCCCTCGTCCCACCCCCCCCCCCCCCTCCCCCCTCCCGCCACTTTGCCTGCAAAATTGCCGAAAGCGACGAACCCTTTCTCTCTCTTGAACTTATCTTGAACACCCCCACCCCAAGGGACCGTACACAAGGCGCCAAGACCGTCTAACACACACGCGAGCAGCAGGGAGGCAGACTCCCCACAGTATAGGCGATATCACCGCAGGCGGCCGCCCTTCTTCCCCGTCCACCCCCAAGGGATCATCTGGGGAAGGGACTCATCAGTGCCGGGCTGCCTTTTGGAGGGTGCAGATCAGCATAACCCGATTGTGCCGGAAAGGGGTAGGTTCTGAGCAACAATGAAGCGATCGTTCGGCGAGGTGGGTGTGCCCGCAGGCCCTCCCAGCGGCGGGATTGTTGAGGATCTGGAGATCTATGAAAAGTTCTTCTTCCCGAAGTTCGAGGCTGAGGCTGTGAAGCAGAAGCTCCGCCACGATGGGCGTGGTGTGGGTGAGGTGCGCCCCTTCTCGGTGCAGACCCAGGTGGTGGGCAAGGCGCTCGGTTCCAGCCTCGTCACGCAGGGCATGAGCCGCGTCATCTGCGCGACCCGGGTGGGTTTTATCCCCGCTCTTGGGAAGGATTCGGACGAGGGGCGCCTGGAGGTGCGTTGCACAATCCCGTCTGTCGCGTCTGAAGGCGTTAACGACGACATCATCGTATGCCGTGGCTGTGTTGGGGAGGGGAGAGGTGTTGCGTAGAAACCAACAGCTCCGCTCCCCGCGTTTCCTTTTGCTTTTTGTGAGTCTGGCGTGGTGTTGGGAGTGAGGCACATCATGAGCTATTCACGTGGTGCACTCCCTTGACGTTTGTTTGCAATTTTGCTCAACCCACCCCTCCCCTCCTCCGCAGACCTTCCGGCAGCGTGGCGATGCCATTGCGGAATACGTCAAGAAGATGATCATGGCGTGCAACACCCTCGACTTGAAACAGCTGTGTGTCGAGAAGGAGGCCTGCGCGTATGTCCTCCCGATCCCACACCCCACCTGGAGTGAAGAGCCGCGGAAGGGATGGGTGCCAACCCCCGACAAAGCCTCTGCTGGCCTCCCTAGTAAATCGACCCAGGCAAATGGGCAGGGCAGCACAGCGTCAAATGGGAGGCTGCTGGCTCGCAACATTGTTACATTTCGAGAGCACGCCCGATCCGTATTTGTTTCAGAGAATATTTAAAACGTTCCAATTTAAAAACAACACCACCACCTTCCCCGACAGATGCAACCTCCATGTGGACCTCTACGTGCTGAACTGCGATGGCTCTCTCCGTGACGCGTGCTTGCACGCAGCTGTCGGGGCACTGCTGCACACATCCCTTCCTCACGTCGAGGTGAAGGACAATGTGCCTGTGCCTGTGCCCGGGAAGTCGAACCCCCTGCAGATCACGCAGTACCCGCTGTCGCTGTCCTTTGCGATGTACCACGGGGAGCTCCTTCCGGACCTGACGGCCAAGGAGGAGGACCTGATGGACGCATTCTCTGTTGTGCACGACAGCACGTCGCGCCTCGTCAACGTCTACAAGCAGGGGGGCAGGCGGATATCTGACGACCACCTGAAGCAGGCCATCAACGCGGCAAAACGACTCTCAAAGCCCATCAAAGAAGCGATAGAAGCCACGCTCGAACCGGCAGCAGCAACCGAATCGGGGCCCACAAAGAAGAAGGCAAAAACAGCACCCAAAAGGAAGGGGAAGCTGTTCTAGCGCCCGCACGTGGGGAGCGGGGGCGGGGGGGTGACTGGGAGGTGGGTTGGCACAACAAAATCGGGGCGGGCGGGCGGGTGGGTAGGTAGTGTTCCGATAGCCGCACTGCTTGGCAACGCGGACCGGGAAGGGAGGCAAGCTGTGTGCATCGCGTCGGCTCGCAGACGCAAGGCAGCTGGAAGGGCTGAAGGCAAGCAGATGCCAAGAGGCAATGCAATCCGGAAGCCCTCCGCCTGCGCTCCACGGTGTACAGTTTTGAAATTCGAGGTGCAGGCAATCTGCCGTTTCATCATGGAAGCTGAAGCAGTTATGAGGGACGTGGCCTTCGTCGCGCGAACTGCCTCAAGCAAAGGGTGCTTGCTGGTGCTGGGCGTGCTCCTCTAGCTTTCTCCAGTAGTTCCCACGCCCTCAGAGAATCCGGTGGCTGCCCTTGCGACGATTTGGTCCGCCAAAAAATGTTACGCATGCGTCAAGGCATTGTTTGCAGACGCGCTGCCCGGCACACACAGTGGGGCATCCGCATGCAGCAGTGTTCTGGGAGGCAAGTGAGTCTGCAGCCGCCAGTGCGTCGGAATGTGCACCCCAAAACCCCACCGCCTCCTAACAAGCCCCTTGAACTGCAAAGATGCATCTTCCCTCACACAGACTACTGAACCCTACACATGCCGCTCTTTTTTGAAAGCTCTGGGACACAACCGGCTTGGAGAGGAGAGTACCGCCTTGTCAGGACTAATTTGCAAAACCGCCCCATGGCATGATCATGTGGGTGGGGAAGCGCCCAGCAACATACAACCCAGCGACAGCCAAACCATGCGAACTTATTTTAGCCCCACTTTCACGGTGGGATCTTGTAAATTTTACATGTAAAAATACTGATTTTTACATGTATTATACATGTATAATACTTGCATGTCAACTATTATACATGTATAATACATGTATATGCCTGAAATATACATGTAAAATACATGTATATCAAGTAAAAATACATGTATAATAGTTGCATGTCAACTATTATACATGTATTTTTACTTGATATACATGTATTTTACATGTATATTTCATGCATTTACATGTATTTTACATGTATAATACTTGTCATGCAAGTATTATACATGTAAAATACTTGCATGACAAGTAAAATACTTGCATGCAAGTAAAATACATGTATTTTACTTGCATGCAAGTATTTTACTTGTCATGCAAGTATTATACATGTATTTTACTTGTCGTGCAAGTATTTTACATGTATAATACTTGCATGACAAGTATTATACATGTAAAATACATGTAAATGCATGAAATATACATGTAAAATACATGTATATCAAGTAAAAATACATGTATAATAGTTGACATGCAACTATTATACATGTATTTTTGCTTGATATACATGTATTTTACATGTATATTTCATGCATTTACATGTATTTTACATGTATAATACTTGTCATGCAAGTATTATACATGTAAAATACTTGCATGACAAGTAAAATACTTGCATGCAAGTAAAATACATGTATTTTACTTGCATGCAAGTATTTTACTTGTCATGCAAGTATTATACATGTATTTTACTTGTCGTGCAAGTATTTTACATGTATAATACTTGCATGACAAGTATTATACATGTAAAATACATGTAAATGCATGAAATATACATGTAAAATACATGTATATCAAGTAAAAATACATGTATAATAGTTGACATGCAACTATTATACATGTATTTTTGCTTGATATACATGTATTTTACATGTATATTTCAGGCATATACATGTATTATACATGTATAATAGTTGACATGCAAGTATTATACATGTATAATACATGTAAAAATCGGTATTTTTACATGTAAAATTTACAAGATCCCACCGTGTTGGGCACGGTGGGATCTTGTAAATTTTACATGTATAACTACAAGTACCGTATACGTAAATATTTTGGAACGTAAATATTATGGAAGGTAAATATTTTGGAACGCTGGTGGGTTGGCGTTCCAGATTTTTTTCGTTCCACAATATTTACAGGGCTTTCTGCGACTCGGGGACTTGGACCAGGTGATCGGACGGCATACAGAGTCCCTGACGGGACCTACTCGTGCACTTTTCGCGCGATTCCTGACGCAAGCCGTCCTCACCACCGAGTCCCCAACTGGCCCTGTAAATATTATGGAACGTAAATATTATGGAACGGACCGGCCAAAAATGGGCCCGTTCCATAATATTTACGTTCCATAATATTTACGTATACGGTATATACATGTATTATACATGTATAATACTTGCATGTCAACTATTATACATGTATAATACATGTATATGCCTGAAATATACATGTAAAATACATGTATATCAAGTAAAAATACAAGTATAATAGTTGACATGCAAGTATTATACCGTATACGTAAATATTATGGAACGTAAATATTATGGAACGGGCCCATTTTTGCCCGGTCCGTTCCATAATATTTACGTTCCAAAATATTTACAGGGCCAGTTGGGGACTCGGTGGTGAGGATGGTTTGCCTCAGGAATCGCACGAAAAGTGCACGAGTAGGTCCCGTCAGGGACTCTGTATGCCGTCCGATCACCTGGTCCAAGTCCCCGAGTCGCAGAAAGCCCTGTAAATATTATGGAACGAAAAAAATCTGGAACGCCAACCCACCAGCGTTCCATAATATTTACGTTCCATAATAATTACGTTCCATAATATTTACGTTCCAAAATATTTACGTATACGGTACTTGTATTTTTACTTGATATACATGTATTTTACATGTATATTTCAGGCATTTACATGTATTTTACATGTATAATACTTGTCATGCAAGTATTATACATGTAAAATACTTGCATGACAAGTAAAATACATGTATAATACTTGCATGACAAGTAAAATACTTGCATGCAAGTAAAATACATGTATTTTACTTGCATGCAAGTATTTTACTTGTCATGCAAGTATTTTACATGTATAATACTTGCATGACAAGTATTATACATGTAAAATACATGTAAATGCCTGAAATATACATGTAAAATACATGTATATCAAGTAAAAATACAAGTATAATAGTTGACATGCAAGTATTATACTTGTATTTTTACTTGATATACCGTAAACGGAAATATTGTGGACCGTAATAAAGGTGAACCGTACTATAGTTGGAACGTAAAAAAGATGGAACAAATGGGATTTTTCCGGAACTTGGAACATTTTTACGGTCCACCTATTTTACGGTTGGGATAGTGGACTTGGCGTTTTTTTTTTTTACGAGTTCCTTCGCGACGAAGTCGCGAAGGAACCAAGGAAATCGTACGACTGAAGCTTCAGGATTAACACCACAGGGCCTCAACAGTCCGGAACTGTTCTCCCACAGTTTCTGCAGGGTGTACTACACTAAAGCGAAAGGAGTACGATTTCCCTGAATTTTCCGGGCACTGATTCACGAATTTACATCTGGAGGGAGCCCGGTGGTCTCAGCTTCTGTCTGCGCGCCCCGTACTGAGGCTGCTTATGTGGGCTAGCGCAGCAGGTTCTACCTTTACTTCTACCGGAACGCTCCTTGCATGGTACTACACGGAACAATGTTCGGGGCCCGTGAATTCCAAATCTCCGTTGGAATTCGTAAGTGAGGGGGTTGGGGCGGACTTACAGACGACAACGTCGTCAGTCTCCCGACAACCGTGGCGTGTGAGTTTGGGGTGGTATCTCGAAATATGTCTCGTTCGGCCTTGAGAGACTCCAGATGCTAGTCACGCGCTCGCCCCCGCCCCCCCCCCCCCCTCTCCATGTCCCTCTCCGTTGCCGCCTCGCCTTGTTGTTTTCGTTGATCTTCCCGCTGTCCTCACGCACTTTCCCCCAGTTTGCAGGGACACGCACACACATGCCTCCAAAGCGTGAACCGAAGCAGAAGAGCATGTTGCTCTTCACGGTGCCCCGTGCAGCGTACACCCCCGGCAGCAACGGCGCTTGTCCGATTTCGCGGGCTGAGGCTGAAAGTGTGACGCGTGCAGTGCGCGACCAGCAGGCATCCTCACAGGGGCCTACCGGCGGTGGTGACTGGAGCCCGGCCGAAAAGCTGGAGATCGGCCGGAAGGTGGTGGAGGGGAAGCTCTCGGCAGTCGTTGCCGATTGGAACGCCCCTCTCGCAGGACGGAGGAAGCTCTCGAAGAGCTCCGCCTCCCGTTTTGCGACCCTCTACCGGGAAGAGCTGGGCAAGCGGAAGCGTGCCGCAGCTCTTCTCGGTGAGGTGACAGAGGAGGTGGTGCTTCCCCCCCCGCAGAAGCGCGGCCGGCCCGCAATCCTCACCGACAGCGAGGAGACCAGGCTGATGCAGTTGTTGCGCGCCCTGAGGCGGTGCGGGACGCAGGTTTCAGCTGAGACTGTGTCCGCCTCCGCGCGAGGCCTGGTGAGTGCCAGCAGTGATCCAAGCAGGATTGATTCTGAGACAGCTCTCGGCACGGAATGGGCTCGGAAGTACCTCGCTGCGCAGGGATGGACCTTGCGAATGCGGACAACGGCGGTGTGCCACAGTCCGGGTTTGCTGGAACGGGCCAAGGCTGAGTTCGAGGGGGAGGTGCAACGTCTGAGGGCACAGCACAACATCCCAGATGATTTGGTGGTGAATGTCGACCACACTGCCCTTCCCCTCCTGCCAGGTACCACAAAGACCTTCGACAAGAAGGGCGCGTCATACGTGCCGCTCTCGAAGTCCGACGAAAAGAAGGCGATTACGGGTGTATTCGGCGCCAGTGCGACCGGCGATCTCCTCCCTGTCCAGCTGATATACGGTGGCCTAACTTCCCGCTCACACGGACGCTTCGAGGAGGAGTACCTGGAGACGTACGGGGAAACCTGGCACTTGACTGCCAATCCGAAACACTGGGCGTCCGAAGCAACCACCCTCGAATACATCGAGAAGGTGTTGGTGCCATACCTCACGGGTGTCAAAGAGACCAAGGGGCTCGGGGAGGAGCAGAAATCCTTGTTGATCATCGACAAGTTCACGGGCCAACAGACCGAGAAGGTTGCTGCAGCACTCGCAGAGAGCGGCATCGTGACTGTCGATATTCCTCCGGGGTTTACTGCTTTCTTGCAGCCGCTGGACCTGGGCTTCAATGCCTACATCAAGAAATACCTCCGCGAAAAGTTCTCGAAGTGGTACACCGGTGTCTGCACCAAGCTGTTCCGGCGTGACGAGAAGAGGAAAACCCGTGCCCTTGCGAAAACTGGCACCCCTTTCCTCTTCGCAGGGATGGGGTCGCATGAAGTGATGGTGTACGATTCGTCCGTGAAGACAGCCGCCTTCCGCAACGCAGTCCTTGCCGGCACAAGGGCAAGCATCGTGGTGTCTCCGGGTTGTGCGGACTGGGTTCACCCTGGGGACAACGCGAGTGGGTGGTACGCCCTGCGTGCTGTGGAGCTGTGTCTCAACAGCTACGGCGTGCGGAAGGCCTACCTCCCGAAGGTCAAGGATGCTCTCAACCTGCTCGAGAAGGTGATCCCCACTGACACGGAAGGCATTCCCGGCGCACAGGATGCTGTTCAGCAGGTGCTGGAGGAACTGCGTTCTGCGAATGGTGACGCTGCGCAGTTCACCGAGGCACAGCGCCTCCCATACCCCGCCGCCCAGGCTGCTGTGGGCGCACTCAACCGGGAGTACTACACCAGTGTGAGGCTGATCACCCTGTCCGAGGTGCAGTGGGCCGCGACCCTCACGGAGATCCGTTCCGGGCCGCTGATCGTGTTCGACGCGGAGAACCTGCATTTCGTGTCGTTCGTCGCCCAGAACCCTGAGCTCGACGACCAGGAGTTGATGGCTGACCTGGCCAGGACGACGAAGGTGACCGCCGCGGACATGCGCGACCGCCATCTCGCCTGGCTGTGCCGTGGGTTCAGCAAGGTGAAGCCGAGCTCCGTCGTGAAAACGTTCGTCCGCGCTGGCATCATCGCCGACCCCGGAACGCTCGCAGCAAGTACCGATGATGCTGTTGCTGACTACGACCCTCCAACCGAGGTGCACCCGGACGCAGCGCTGACGACCCCCGCAGAATTGGCAGAGATGGAGAGGATCCTGTCGTCACTCGACTTCAGTGCTGAGTGCTGAGCACTGTGCCACATCCCCTCTCTCTGTTTATGCCCCTGTAAATGTCCCGCAAACCCGTCACCCTCCCTCTCTTGATGTCCCTTTAGATACTCTGTCTGTATAACTTGTATGTAATGTCTTCTCGAGGTGTGGTGGTGGGTGAGTCTCGAGGTGAGTGGTGGTGATCGTGCCCTTTCCACATGCAGGGATGCCTTGCTTCTCTTGCTGGCGTTGGTTGCGGTGGTGGAGGGAGGGTCCAAAGCTGGGAGGTCGGGAGGCCTACGTGTGGGAGTCTACGGCGTGGCCGCAGTCCGCGCCCCGCAACCCACCAGCCCGCGGGCGAAAATCGCATTGTCTTTTCCATATTCAGTCCCAATAAATAGTGGACCGTAAAAAAGATGGAACGTTTGGCCTTTTTTTTGGGAACTTGGAACATTTTTACGTTCCACCCTTTTTCCGTTTACGGTACATGTATTTTACATGTATATTTCAGGCATATACATGTATTATACATGTATAATAGTTGACATGCAAGTATTATACATGTATAATACATGTATATACTTGTAGTTATACATGTAAAATTTACAAGATCCCACCGTGCACGGTGGGATCTTGTAAATTTTACATGTATAACTACAAGTATAATACATGTATTATACACATACATCGGGCGTTATTGCGTTACCAGTAACGGTAATACCGTTATTTTTTCGGTAAAATAACTTACCGTTAATAACGTTCCAGAACGGCCGAATAACGTTATCCGAAAATCGGTAACGTTATTTTTCCGCGTTATACCGTTATCGATAACGGTAATACCGTTATTACCGTTATCAGGAACGGTAATAACGTTATCGGTAACGTTATTACCGTTATTACCGTTATCGGTAACGGTAATACCGTTATCAGTAACGGTAATAACGTTATCGGTAACGTTATTACCGTTATTACCGGTAATACCGCGTTATTTTCGGTATTTTTGGGCAACTTCTATAGGGGGACCCTTTTCGAATTTTTTTTTCGGGGTGGCCAGAATGGGCTGTTTTAGGCTATTTGAGGCCATTTTCGAGCAAATTTTTGGGTTTAGAGCCACGCAAAGGGTCTAAAATGGGCATGCCAATCTCAAAAAATGCTCAAAATTCCGAGAGATTTCAGATTTTTCGAATTTTTTGACCGAGAAAATTCTGACCCCAAAATGTGGTCCTTGTGGTCTGGAACTGTCCGTTGTCGAAGGAATTGGTGAAAAAATCGTGATTTTTGGCCTCTGGATCACCCATGCCGTCCCAAAAATCAAGCAAAAGAGGTTTGGTAGGTGCATTTTTGGGTGAACATGAGCCATTGTGCCAACCTGCTTGATTTCACCCGAAAATTGGAATCCGTTGAATATGGTTTCTGATGAAAATGTGAAAATTTTCGACCTTCTTCGCAGTTTTTGCCACTTCCTTGCCCCATCTTTCCCACCCAAAATCGAAGTACCGTGAATGGTGTTGTTGAAAGGTCCAAATTGCGTTGGTTGTGCGTAGTTCTGCCGAAATCGTGCACACGTTGTGCATAGTGCATGTGTAACGCCATTTGCGACCAAAATGTAAATTTCCTGCACCCGAGCGTTGACGCTTCCACACACCCTTACAAACCCACTTGCCTGATGAAGGGGGTGGTGTGTAGAGCACGTTTGGCAGGGCTGAATGACACTTTCCGCGCGAAGGTCGTGTGCGTAATTAAAAAACGGTCCGAGGGCCGGAGGCCCGAGGCCTTTTTTTACCTGCACGAGGGTGCAATTGAGGCCGATACGGGGTGCAGATGATGGTTTCTTGCACAACCCAGTCATGTTTTGCACATCACGACGAACTCGGAAATTCCTCATATTTGCACTCCAGGTCTCATATTTGCACTGGTGCAAATATGGGACCTGGAGTGCGTGCAAATAATGACTGGGGGGTGCAAGAAAGTTCAAATTGCGTAGTTCCTGCGTACTTCGTGCGTAGCCCGAGCGTACTTTGGGTAGTTCGTGCGTATATTGTGCGAAGCGTCTTTGACAGCACCAGTAACGGACTTTTGGAACGTAACTATTTTAGAACGGACCGGGAAAAAATGGGCACGTCGCTACTTCGCGCTACTTCGTCGCTCGTAACGAGTAAAAATATCAGGTGGTTTATACACCGCCAATGTGAGGTGTGCGGGTGTATTCCTGAAGGATTCACTTCTGCGTCCACACTGAGTGATTTTGGAGTGATTTTCACTCCAAATTTCACTCCAGGAACATTGGATGCTGCAAGGTTGCAGGGGTTTCTGCAGTATTTGCCTTGAAAAAGCCAAAAAACATGATTTTTTCACGAAACTCGACATGGCCGTGCGTTATTATCCAAAAAATGGTCCCAGGGGGGTATTCTGGAGCCATCTCCACCAAAAACTACACCATCCGCCCGCAAAATTGTCCGAATAACGCAAGTTTTCATGAAAATAACGGAAAAATAACGCGTTATTTTAGGAGAAAACGTTTTCCAATTTTTTGACATCACGGAGTGGCCCCCTGGAGTGATATTTTACCCAAGAAAATTCTTTTAGGGGGGGTAGGGACCCGAGTTTCGGGTCAGATTCACCGGGAAATGCTGCCTTTTTTGGGGTCAAAAAATAACGCAAAAATAACGTTATTACCGTTACTGGTAACGGAATAACGCCCAATGTATGTATACATGTATAATACTTGCATGTCAACTATTATACATGTATAATACATGTATATGCCTGAAATATACATGTAAAATACATGTACCGTATACGTAAATATTATGGAACGTAAATATTATGGAACGGGCCCATTTTTGCCCGGTCCGTTCCATAATATTTACGTTCCATAATATTTAACATGGTTTGACAAGCCGCTTAAGAATCTTGTTGGATTCTTATGGATTCTTACGCTTATTGGCTCCGAACACTTACGAAAAAAAGCCAAGAATTCTTACGATAAGCCGTCAAATCTTATAAGACTTGTAAGAATCTGAGAAAGTCTTATAAGATTTTGGGAAAATCTCATAAGATTCTTGTAAGATTCCGGAAAATTCTTGCCAGAAATCCGATAAGTCTTATAAGACTTGCGGAAAATCTTATAAGACTTATAAGATTTTCCGTAAGTCTTATAAGACTTACGGATTTTTCCGATACGATTTGTAAGTCTTATAAGATTTTTGGTAAGATAAAAAAATCTTATAAGATTTTCCGTAAGCCTGATAAGAATCCGTAAGATTCTTATAAGACTTATAAGAATCCGTAAGATTCTTATAAGTCTTATAAGATTTCCGTAAGATTTCCGTAAGTCTTATAAGACTTACAAATCTTACGGAATAAGCGTAAAAATAAGTAAGTCTTATGTCAAACCATGTATTTACAGGGCCAGTTGGGGACTCGGTGGTGAGGGTGGCTTGCCTCAGGAATCGCGCGAAAAGTGCACGAGTAGGTCCCGTCAGGGACTCTGTATGCTGTCCGATCACCTGGCCCAAGTCCCCGAGTCGCAGAAAGCCCTGTAAATATTATGGAACGAAAAAAATCTGGAACGCCAACCCACCAGCGTTCCAAAATATTTACGTTCCATAATATTTACGTTCCAAAATATTTACGTATACGGTATATCAAGTAAAAATACATGTATAATACTTGCATGTCAACTATTATACATGTATTTTTACTTGATATACATGTATTTTACATGTATATTTCATGCATTTACATGTATTATACATGTATAATACTTGTCATGCAAGTATTATACATGTAAAATACTTGCACGACAAGTAAAATACCTGCATGCAAGTAAAATACATGTATTTTACTTGCATGCAAGTATTTTACTTGTCATGCAAGTATTTTACATGTATAATACTTGCATGACAAGTATTATACATGTAAAATACATGTAAATGCATGAAATATACATGTAAAATACATGTATATCAAGTAAAAATGCATGTATAATAGTTGACATGCAAGTATTATACATGTATTTTTACTTGATATACATGTATTTTACATGTATATTTCAGGCATATACATGTATTATACATGTATAATAGTTGACATGCAACTATTATACATGTATAATACATGTATATACTTGTAGTTATACATGTAAAATTTACAAGATCCCACCGTGTGGGCAGCCTCCCCCCCCCCCCCCTACTGGGGGGGGCTAAATAGAAGGGGGTGGCCGAATACAAGGGGGGGGTCTGGAAATTCGAAATCCAGAAAATTTTGGGCCGAATAGAAGGGGGGGGGTCTTGTATTCGGCGGTCCGTGAATTTTGGCCATTTTTCAAATTTTCAGCCTGTTTTTTCAGTCCTAACAGGCACCCCATGGTCAAAATGACCCCACTGCGATCCGCACGGAATCCAAACATTCAAAAGAACAGGGTTTTGGACACCAGTGTGGGGGTCCCTGCAGGTGGCTGACTCCTGGGAATATCCTCCCATTATCAGGAGCCAAATCAGGCCCACATTTCAGGGGTGAAACTTGGCACCTCTACCCACAAAATGACCCCACCACGATCCGCACGGATTCCGAATAGTGCAATGGAAGGCGAAAACCGCGATTCCACGAGGTCACCTGGAGCAAAATTCACCAAAATTGGGAAAAATCACGGACCGCCGAATACAAGACCCCCCCCCTTGTATTCGGCCACCCCCTTGTATTTGGCCACCCACTGCAAAAATTGCCCAAAAATTTGGGTTTTTGAAAACCCCCCAAAAAAAGCGTTTATACGCCTATTAGAAGGGGGGGGGTCTTCTATTTAGCCCCCCCCCAGTAGGGGGGGTCATAAGCCCCCCTAAAAACGTACGAAAACCAAAATTTTCAACATACCATCAGAACCGCCCTAATACCTGATCTGACCCGAAAATCCGACCCATACCCCCCCGGAAACTGTCTGGGGCCCACTTGTGACACCTGATACGCACTTTTGTGATGATTTTTTGGGGTCCTAAAAAATGTACCTCAGTTTCGTACCTTGCCTTTGTACCTGAACCACTCCCGACCGCAATATTTCGTTCTTTGCCTTTTCTGCGGTGGTTCTGGCTCAGGTGGCACGCATGTTGCCTTCCCCAGTGCCTCGGCAAGGTCTTTCTTGACCTGATTAGTGGGAATGTTGTGTTGTTGCGTCAGCAGAATGAGTTCAGCCACCTTCTGGGTGTAGTACTTCGATCGCATATGGGTCATTGTGAGTACTTCGTACGCCTGGGAGGCTGCATCGGCATTAGTAGGCAGCGTTGTAGATGATTTTGCTTCGTCGATCTTAGCCTGTGAAGGCACGATTGGGATATTGTACGCCCTGAGAGCCGAAGTGGTTATGATTGTGCTGTGTAATTTGCGCCCCGCAGGATATGCACACCACGCAGTCTCGACAACACGTATGAGAGTGTACCATGTGGGGACTCAACAAGGTCATTGGATCGGCATCTGCCTGCCGACTCAGCCCCCACACAGTGCGACCGCAAGGTCGCCAGGGATGTCTCAACGCCAGGGGAATACCCTCCCCTGGCGTTGTACAACCCTACTCTCAACCCTCGGGTCCTCTCCTGGAGGCGGTGGTGGCGGGCCCGCAACGCTTCGTACTTCCGGTACAGACTGAGGTAGTCTGCCCGGCTGACCCGCTCATTGCTTCCTAGATCATCTGCTGCTCTGGAGCTGCCATCACTCTCACTGCCCACATCAGTTGGTGTGGGGGTAGGAGCAGGAGGAGTGGGAGGAGTAGGAGTGCAGGTGACATCTTTCTTGGCTAGCAAGGAACGCCGCTTTTCCCGCACGTGCGTGCAGTTGATGCACCACTGCATATATCTGTCGTCACCACGTCCCACTCGCTCTCCTATGTACCCAGCCCGACGGAGCGCCCGAAATAATGTCGCCTCACCGATGTCGTGTGCCGTTTTCTTTTTACGCAGGTCTGCCACAACGCTCTCTGCCGAGACCCCGCACATCTCCCGTTTGGCGAGCGTCTTTCGAGCAAGGTACTCCTCTGCAGCAGCATCTGACACCTCTGCGAGGCCCTGGGCACGCGGCATGTGTTGCTCGGCGTGCTGAGTGAGCGTAGTGACACCCTTCCCTTGCAAAGAACGAAATAATGCGGTCGGGAGTGGTTCAGGTACAAAGGCAAGGTACGAAACTGAGGTACATTTTTTAGGACCCCAAAAAATCATCACAAAAGTGCGTATCAGGTGTCACAAGTGGGCCCCAGACAGTTTCCGGGGGGGTATGGGTCGGATTTTCAGGTCAGATCAGGTATTAGGGCGGCTCTGATGGTATGTCGAAAATTTTGGTTTTGTACGGGCTTATGACCCCCCCTACCCCCCCCCCCCCAACCTTCCCGCAAACACACCCCCCTCCCCGCCCCCCTCGCTCAATCCACACCTCTACCCCCCCCCCCCCACCAGGGGTGTAAATAAGGCCGACTCCCGACTCGCGCCGGATTTTTTGGGATTGGGAGGGTTGCCTTGCTTCCCTTAGGGAATGTGCGGTATTAGGCACCCCATGGCCAAAATGACCCCACTGCGATCCGCACAGACTCCAAATATTCAAAAGAAAGGGTTTTTGGAACACCCGAGGAGGGGGGGTCCCGATGGGTGGGTGGGGGTGTGGGGGTCCCGCTGGGTGGGACATGGTGTGTGCCTCCCAGTCATCTTCTTCATTACCGGTCTCTGAACTGGGGTGAGTTCATTGCCAAACCACTGCTGTGAATACGGCGCCCCTTTCCCGCCCCTTTTGCCAGATCCTGGCAGCTCCCAAGAAGAGTTGTGTTCCGCCCCCATCAGGTGGGATGCCCGAAAATGTCAAAAAATGGATTTTTGATTTGGCATACAGGCATTCATCCACTGCAGGCAGGCCTGCATGCAGGGCTTCGGAGCTCCAGGCTGTGTGTGGATGCATCCACAAAATTTGTGGATGCATGCGCTGCATGCACGGGAAATACTGAGAGCTATGCAGCCAAATACTGCTGCCGTGAGTGAGGTGCTCGCAGCGTGTGGGGCGCTGCGGGCGAAGTGGGGGGTTGGCTGGGACAGCCAACATGGCGCTGTGCGTCGCGTGCTTCTTCGCGGACCACCTCGCACGCGGGAAGACCCCGCAAGCGCCGAGTCAGTCCGCCCTGACCGAATGGTGGGCGACTGCTGGAGGGTCCATGGGACTCTCCACGGCAGAGGTGGCCGTACTACAGGATGCGTGCAGGATTGAGTAGGGTTTGAGACCGCCCGTCCCCCCCAGCCCCCCACCCCAGGTACCTTAGGTGACTGTAAATAACCGACTCCCGACTCCCGACTCCTGACCCCCAAACCTTATTTACAGCCCTGCCCCCCACCTCCACAACGCTTCCAGGGGGAAAAGGCACACATCTCCACATCCCCCCCCACTACACCAGCAGTACTCTTTCATACTTTTACCCCCCCCCCCCCCTTCCCTTTCCCCCTCCACCCCACCCGCACCCCCCACTCCTACACCTGCACTACACCGTGGGGGCGAGGGGTGTCGGCGGGAGGGGGGGTTGGGCGATTGGGTTCATGACGTAAAACGGCATCCAGCAGCCTGCTCTCTCTCTCTCTCTCTCTCTCTCTCTCTCTCTCTCTCTCTCTCTCTCTCTCTCTCTCTCTCTCTCTCTCTCTCTCTCTCTCTCTCTCTCTCTCTCTCTCTCTCTCTCTCTCTCTCTCTCTCTCTCTCTCTCTCTCTCTCTCTCTCTCTCTCTCTCTCTCTCTCTCTCTCTCTCTCTCTCTCTCTCTCTCCCACCCCCCACCGCACCGCACCTCTGGGTAGACCAGATGTCCCCACCCCGCCTGCTCTCTGTGGGTGTTGCCGTTGCTGCTGCGGTGGCATGGGGGGGCCTGGGGGCTGGGGCTGTCGCCCCACCCACCGGGTCATCCGGGGTGCTGTTCTTCAGCGAGACTGGGCTCCACGCGGTGAACTCCAACGGGCGAGGCTTCCGGACGGTCTTTTCGAAGCAGAGGAATCAGAACGACCTGCAGAACGGCCTGCCGCATTACTCCACCCTCTGCACCGACGACACCCACGGGATTGGGTTCTGGGCGGAGAACTCTGCAACCTCCACGTCTTTCTTCGCAGTGCGCTACCGGGAGGGCACGCCTTCATACGGGACACCCCCATCAGCACCACTCTTCACCGTTCAAAATAAATATGTTGTGGCGGGCTGCGCTGTCGACACCACCACATCAACAGTGTACTACACAGGGCTCGACGGGGCAGATAAAGAAGCAGCTGTTTATGCCTTTTCCTATAGCACCCCAGACCCGGGCGCTGCGGCGGTTACCCCGAGGCAGATCACGTCTGGGCTTGCGTTTGACGTTCTCCCCGAAGGGGGTTCGATTCTCTTCAACGGGGCTGCGGGGGAGATTCTTTTTGTGCTGTCCATCGCGCATTCCGTTGCGGTGTCCGCCTCCGCCACAACCCTGTTCCGGATCAAGGTCCCCCCCGGCGGGTTCCCGCAGCAGGCCTCCGCCGCCTCAGAGGCGCTCAACGGCTTCTTCGTCCCCCAGGTTTTTGCCAAATCCTCCGTCGCCGGCACGCTCGCCCTGGGGCATGCGGGCAACACGCTCCTCCTCCTCGACACCTTCTCCCCAGCAGCACAGCCCGGCCTCCGTGAGACGCGCCTCCTCCAGGCCTCCACGGCAACCCCACAGGACCCCACCCTCAGCAAGGATTTGTGGACTGCGCCGTCGCGGCTGCCCCCACTGCCCTGCTCGCTGTTTGTCAGGCAGGGGGCCCTGCAGGGCGGGTTTGCCGTGGTGCCCGGCACACCGGACACCGTCATCTTCGCAGGCAACAGCCAAGCGGGCGGGAGCCTCGCGACTGGGATCTACGCGACAACCCTCGCCTCCGCTGGGTCCGGCGCAACCCTCATCTATGAACCCACCCTGGGGGGGACAGACCCTATGGTAGGATACTACGGGCTGGGCCCCATGTCCCTCATCGCGGCAGACCCAGACCCTCCCTCGGAAGCACCTCCGACACCACTCCCGGGGACTCCGGCGCCTCCACTGCCTCTGGTTCCCGTAGAGTGTGCCGGAGCTTCGGACTCCCGGGTCTGCTTCCAAGTGAGTGAGAATTCGAAGGGGGTGAAGGAGTGCGGGTGGAACCATCACACCTCCCTCTGCGAGGAGGAAACGGCCACCCTCTGCAGGGGGAAGGCGGACCCGAAGGACTGCGCCGGGGTGGTGTTCTGCCACTGGGATGAGGCGGCCCTCCTCTGCGAAGACGTGCACGACTGCGGGGTGCACACCGCCTCCGCACCCTGCCTCCGTGCGACAAACTCCCTAAACAGGCGCTGCATCTGGGAGGACGCGGCCCTCCTCTGCAGGCAGGACCCCCTCGGGGTCAACGGCCCTGACACAAACCCAGAGGCCCACACCGAAACCCTCGTCGTGATCGTGCTTGCCGTTGCGGGGGGACTCCTCCTCTGCGCGATATCCATATTCTGCGCGTTGCGCTGCCTCGCAGGCCACGCCTCCGCCCCCCCCGGGAGTGACGAGGAGATGCGTGACAAGCAGGGCCCCCACCGCCCTATGGACAACCCCGATCTCCAGGAGGACCTCTACGGAAATGCGGATGTCCACGGGATGCAAACTCTGATAGAGCCTGCAGATGTCGCGGCCCTCCGAGCCCAGGCGGGGCCCCCAGCCTGGGAGGCTGCGGCACGCAAGGTGGAGGAGGGGTTCCCGACGGATATGAATGGGATTCAGTTGCACCCCGGCAACATCGCGGAGAGAGAGAGACCCCTGTCGTCGTCGCAGAAAAGCTCAGATGGGGTCGGCTCCGACACGTGGGGGCGGAGCATGGGTGCCGCGGAGAAGGTCTCGAGGATGTCGCCCACCGAGGAGATGCTCCTCGACGACATGCTGCTTTTCGGTGCCGGGGGTGGCCCGCCGGACCCCAGCGGGGCAACCGGCAGGCCCAGGAGGCACCGCGCCATGACAGACAGGGAGGCCGGCCTGCGCTCTGCCATAAAAGACCTCCATGGGAAGGTGTCGAGGCATCGGGCGAGCTTCACCACAGGGGTTCCCACCGGGACTCCGCAGTCTGGCGGGGGTGGGTCCCCCTGGGGGCCGGTCGGCGCCTCCGGCAGCCCGACCGCTGTGTCGGATCAGGGGAGGCGGCGCCGGCACCACCGGCACCACCACGACAGCCCGCAGCCCGGTGGTGGTGCTGCGGGGGAGCCGCAGCTGGCATCCCCTGCAGGGGCGACCACACCCGGGAGGCTGGAGAGGACCCCTCTGCAGGTGGATGAGCAGGTGCCGCGGGGTAGGCCCTCGCCGACGGCTGCGGCGGCCCCGCGCCCTCCGGGCAGGATGGGGAAGGCGAAGGGGCGGGGTCTGGCCGCGTCTGGGGATGGGGGTGAAGGAGGTGGTGGTGGTGGAGGTGGCGATGACGAGGCAGAGAGGTCGTCAGGCGGAGGCCACCAGAGCAACAAACTGAGGGCGGACATCGATTCGTTGGTGTGGAAGGAGTTTTGAGGTTGGTGGTGGGGGAGGGGTGGCGTGTTCGGCAGGAGTGTTTTTTTTCCCTCAGGAAGAAGATAGAGCCTGGGTGCGCTTGGGGTTGGTCCGCCAGGAGCCAAGAATCGGCATTCTTATAAGGCGGCAGGCGATGCCAACTGCTCCACACCAACTCCTTGGGCATCGGGATGGTTGGGGAAGAACAGTGCATCTTCTTGAAAGGGGTATGCGCACAAACAGTTCAGTTAAACGTCGCAGGCAGTGCAGGTCTCTGTTCTCCATTCGAAGGAGGCAAGGCGAGCCGTTTGCGCCTGTGCGGCGATGCGCTGTGTGTTGCTGCGACACGACGTGCCTGTATGAGAATACACGCAGCGAATGGGGGGTTGTTGCCGTGTTGCCTTTGTTTTTTTAAGCACACTCGTGTGAGCGGAAAGCGCCCCACCACAGCTGCAACCAAACGTGCTCTATACACTAACCCCACCCTTCATCAGGCTCAGGGTGTGATCAGTTCAGGGTTTTGTGTGTAGAAGCGTCAACGCAACAAACAAAGGAAATTCATCAGAGCGGTTGTAGCTGTGAAGTGATAGGGCGCTTTTTTTGCGGATTTTTGGTCTTGCTTTCATTCCGTTCATTTTTGTTGATCCTTATTTGGCAGTTCTGTCAATGATTAGCCCATTGCGACTGGGCGGGAGAAGGCACCACTCGCTTGTTGCGACGTTCAGTCACAAAGTCCCTCAGCAGGGACATGATTGTTGTGTTTCGAGAGCGCGATTGCTGAAGGAGGAGAAGGAGAAGCATGCAGCCAAGCAGTGCTTGCCGTCGCAGGTTAAGATTGGTGCCTGCCCACGTTCTAAATCCGGGGGGGCAGGGGGCTGCCGCAGCCGCACTGCATCAGCCCTCTTTCTCTCTCTTTGCCCCCTTTGATTTGCGAGTGAGCAAATATCATCTTGACGTCTTTCCGAAAACGCGATATTTTCACCCCCTCGTGGCAGCGTCCGGTATCCTGCGTAACTGCACCAGCACCGTTCGACAACACAAGGCGACTGAACCCCACCCCACCCCACCTCCCCCCTCCCTCGTTCTTTCGCAGCCTCTCCGCGTCTCCCCGCAGACCGCCCCCTGTCGCGCCTGCTCTCTCTAGGACACGCCCTCCGGAATCACCCACCACCCAACACCCACACAGAGGGCTGGCAGCCTACACACAGGGCTGCATTCTCCCTGTGATGCGCCATGGCAGCTGCCGGGCCGTCACAACTCTTCTCCTTCTGCTGCTATGCGTGGCTGTGACCTGCGCTGCAGCAAGGAAGCCGCGCAGCAGCAGCGGCCCCACCTCGCCGCCCGCAGCAGGGGGCGGCAGGCAGGGCGAGCAGAGCCCCCCCTCGCAGAAGGGCCGCAAGCAGGGCGCGCGTGGGAAGCGCGCGCCGGCGGCAGGGTCTGGGTCCCCGAAGAAGGCGGGGGAGGGCAGGGGCGCCACCCCCAGTGCCACCCGTGAGGGCGAGACGCTGACTGAGATTAAGACTGTGCGGAAGCGTGCCACACACAAGGGGGCTTCTGCCAAGAAGGGGGGCAAGGTGCCGCCCCGAGGGGGCGCCGCCGATACTGCCACCGCCGGCCCGTCTGGCGGGGTTGCCGACCCTCCCACCGAGGTCAAAACTGTGAGGAAGCGCGCAGCGAAGGGGGGCAGCGTGCCTCCCAAGGGGGGCAGCACCGGCACTGCCCCCGCCAACCCCCCTGCTGAGGGCACCCCCGATCCGCCCACCGAGATCAAAACCGTGCGGGGGCGGGCAAAGGAGGGGGGCAAGGGGGGCAGCGTGCCTCCCAGAGGGGGTGCCACCACCACCACCACCACCACCCCCGCCACCCCCGACCCCCCCACCAAGGGGGGCAGCGTGCCCCCTGCAGAGGGCGCCGCCGACACCGCCAGCACCACCACCGCCACCGCCACCGCACCCCACCCGCCCCTCTACTGCCTCCACTTCGTGGAGTTCGTCGTGTCAGGCGCCCGTGCCCCCCTGCTGTGGGTCGCGGGCTCTGCCCTGGCACTCTCCGGGGCTGGCGCAGAGCCTGCAGCCCCCTCCGCGCCGCTCCCGACGCTGCCCCAGCCCCCTGCCCCGGCGCTGCTGCGTCTCCTCCTCTCTGCCGACACCCCACGCGACCTGGCCCGGTTCGCCGCTGCCTGGGGACACAGGGTCCTGGGCACCGCCACCTCCACTACCCGCCACCCCCACCACCCGCTCACCCCCGAAGCGCAGGATGCTGCAGAGCGCTGCCTCTACACCGATAGGGCTCTTGTGGCCCTCGCTCTCCTCGCCGCTCTGAGCTGCATCCGCTCCGTGCTTCTCCATGCCGACGCAGAGGCGCGCCATGCCCGTGCCCTCCTCCGTCCCACCCCCCTCGGGGGCCTGCCTGGCGCAGAGGACATCGACACCGCCCCCTCCCCCCCGGCAGGTGGGGGTGCTTACGCCCGGCTTTTCGGTGGGACCTCCCCACCTCCCCCCGTGGTGTGCGTTGAGACCCCCAGCACCGTTACGCTCCGGTCGGCTCTCAAGGGGTCACGCCAGGCGTGGATTGCGCTGCACGGTGAGGATGCGGCTGATATAATCAACTTCGATGCGCCGCGTCTCCCCTGCGGAAAAGGTGTCCCGGGGAGGCACTCCCCTGGCGACACAGCTCTGCCTGAGGTGGGACTGGGTTCCTCTTTGGATGTGCTCAGGGAGGCGAAGGAGCTGCGTGCGGAGCGGGAGGCGGAGCAGAATCGCATTGATGAGGTTCAGGGGCAGGTCGATGGGGTGAAGAAGGAGTTCTTCGCGGTGCGGCGCGAGATGGCGGCGAGCCAGGCCGAGGCGGAACGGCTGCGGGAGGAGAGGGGCGTGTTCGAACAGGAGGCTCGAGGGTATGTCGCGACCCTCAACGAAGAGCACCTCATCAGGCGTTCTGTCGCTGCGGATCTCGCGAAGAGGCAGAAGCGGCTGGAGGAGACCCGTGGAAAGGCACAGCAGGCTGTGTCACACCTCGCATCCAAGCGTGAGGCCTGCCGCGCACAGCAGGAGGCAGCAGCCGCCCTGCTGGCGCGTGCTGCGGAGTTCCGCCAGGAGGCTCGTGACGCAGAGGCGTTGGAGGCAGAGCAGGCCGAGGGTGTTCTTCGTCTGGAGGACAGGCGGCAGGCCCTCCTCAGCGAGTCGGTGGACCTGTCGCTGAAGGCGCGCCTTCTCAGGGATGAGAAGGTGAAGGTGGCGGCGGCGGTCGGTGGGTTGAAAGCGCGGAGGGGGGCGCCCGGGTGCCGGAGGCAGGCGGGGCGTGCGGCGGTGGAAGAGGGTGTGGGGGAGGAGGTGCCCTCTGGCTGATGGGGTGTGTGTGTGTGTGTGTGTCTGTTGATTTCTCTCCCTGTGTTGGCTGATAATAATGTGCCTGGGTTCAGCGTGTAGATCTGCAACCGTTGGGGGTGTTGGGCATTTGAGAGAGAGGGGGCCAGGCAGTAAAGCGCTTTCTGTGTGTTGTGTTGTGCTGTGTTGTTGATGGATGAAAAACAAAGAGCCGACCCTTTTTTTTCGTTCATCCTTATATACCACGTTGCGAGCGGCGGACTTTAGCGTAGCGAAACGCCGCAAAGTGACGAAGGGAAGTCCTTATGAAGTTTCAAGGTTCGCACATCTTATATTTTGCCATACGGTTTTGTCATCGGGCGTCAACACAGCCTTTGTCGGCACCAAGCGTGCGCCCTCAACGACAAGCAGGCCGGTGATGTTTTCCTTTTTTTTTTCCAGTGGCTGGATCCAGACCTGGAATGGGGTGTTTTTCCACCATAAAACGAACGGAGAGTACGATCTTCCCTCCTATCCTCCATACGGCGGCTCCTGTCCATGAGGCCCCCCTTGTTGCATCTCAATCTGTCTCGCCCGGTACCACCCCCGAAAGGGAGGGATGGCCCCACTCCCCCACACCTCCCCACACCCCTTCGCCCGCCAGATGATTCGAGTTACTTCGCTGTTCCCCCACCCTCACCCCCACCCCTCCCATTTGTCTGAAGTTCCCCAATCACACCCCTCCCCCACCCCACAGGGCACACACGGCACCAACCCTCCGCGCGGGGCAGCGGCGGCGGGGGGGGGGGGGGAGGAGAGGGGCGACTGTGTTGTCCACCGCACCGCACCGCACCCCCCCCCCCCCCTCTCCCATGCCTGTCTCCCAAGGCCACCCCCGGCACCAGCCCATGCCACCACCGTGGTTCCCCGCCCCTGGCGGGGCAGGTGGCGTGCCGTCCATGCCGCCCCCGCCGCCGGGGCAGGCACCTCCACCGGGGTTCGCGCCGCCTCCGCCCATGCCGGTGCCGCCGACACCGCCGCCCGGGATGTCGTTCGACGGCGCGATGCCGCCTCCCCACGCAGGGTTCCCGTCGGGGGCCCCTCTGCCCCCGCCCCCGCCACCGGAGGTCCTGCAGCAGATGATCCAATCGGGGCAGCTCCCGGCACACCCCGCAATCCCCTTCGGCGGGCTGCCTTCTCCTCAGATGTTCTCCGGGTCTGGGATCCCGCCCCCCCCGCCGGGGTATTTCCCGCCCGGATTCGCCATGCCTCCGCCACCTGCGGGGGCCGGGGGTTTTCAGCAAGGGGAGCCACTGCCTGAAGAGGAGGAGGAGGAGGAGGGCGTGGAGTGGAGTCGGGGGGGAGGGAGGGATGTGAGAGATGAGTACAGCCGTGCGTCGTCTGAAGCGCTCCGTGGGTTGCAGAGGCCGACGCTGTCTGCGAGGCATGTTATAAAGATGAAGAAGCTTGTGGATTTCGCAAAGGAGCAGCATTCGAAAAGCCTGCAGAAGAAGCTGAGCTCCGCACAGCAGGGGGATCTCCTCGACATACAGAGGCAGCACCACACCCACCTCCTCCGCGAAACCTACCGCAAGGCAGCGGGTCGCTCCTCCCGCGCGGGGGAGCAGCGCAAGGCAGAGAGAAGGGCTTCCGAACCTCTCACCACACCTCCACCCACCGGGAGCGGCTGGGGTGCATTTCCCACCGGGGAGGCGGATGCCCAGCAGGGCGAGTTTCCCACCACCTCTGAGACGGGCTTCTCCAGCCGGGGGGGTGGGGGCGGTGGGGGGGCTTCCCGGCGGGGCAGCAGCAGCAGGCGGAGGCGGGGGAGCTCCTCAAAGGGCACCCAGGGGCGCCGGATGTCGAGCCGGGGGCATCGGAGTGGGGCTGCCGCAGGGGTGACCCCTGAGGACGGTGTGAATGTGAGGTATATAAAGGAGAAGCTGAAGAGCCTGCAGAGCCAGGGGCTTGCGCTGGATGCGGAGCGGGAGGTGGTTGCCGGAGGGAGTGACTCGGAGGACGGGTTGGATGAGAGAGCAGAGGATGACGGGTTTGGGTATGGCGTGGAGGGAGGGGCGGCATCCCCCACGCGGTGGAGGAACGTGAGGCATACCCCAGGTGTGGCGCATGTCTCGCTGGAGGATCTGATGGGGAATACGACACGCAGGACCCGGCAGGATCAGATCTCAGAGATGCTTTCGACTGCGAACATCCCTGACGGGATCCTGGGGGAGACGATTGCTGCATCGGACTGCTCCAGCAGCAGCGGCGAGGAGGACGAGGCTGCGGAAGAGCGTGCCCTCCGTGAGAAGGAGCTCGATGACCTGCACACCCGCCTCCGGTCCACCTACCTTGAAATTCAGCGTGATCCGACCAAGTATCTTGAGAGGCTAGCTCACCAGAACAAAAACTACGCCGCGCAGTCATGCACAGGCCCCTCTTATGAGATTCTCTCAGAGATGATGACCCGGGACAGGTCTCGCGGGCGGAGTTCCGGCGTCGCCTTCGTCAAGTCGCAGCCGAGTGTGGCCACCATGCGTGTGCAGCACGAGAGGCAGATGCTGCAGGACCAGTGGGAGAAGCTTGTCTCCATACAGGAGAGCGGGCTGAAGGGGGACCTGGGCCCTGTGCCGCATATCGCGGGGATCGATCGCCAGAGGGGCCATGTTGCCGAGGTATGGCCCGCGGATTGTGTGTTGGGGGTGGGGGGAGACGTTGTGCTTTCTGTCCTGCTTCACCGCCCCCTCTCTCCCCCTCTGCCCCTGCTCCATCCGCCACCACATATATGGTGTGGGTGACTGCAAAAAAGGACTAACATTGCAAGAAGGCGCTGGGAGACATGATTTTCCATTCACTCTCGACAATCAACTCCCCCTGCCCCTGCTCTACCCACCACCACCACCCATGCATTGCAGGCGGAATACCGGCACACGGCGTCGGAGACGGAGGCTCGGATTGTTCGCCGTGTGCAGATGGCGAAGGAGCGGTCGAAGTACAAGTGATGGCACCAAATGGCAGGTGGAGGTGTCTGGCTCCTTAGTGTAGGAGGAGGTGGTGGTGGGGCTGCTGCTGGACAAAGCGTGTTTCTCCACAGGGCGCAGAGGTGTTTCTGCTGCCTGCCGAGGGAGGCATGGAGGGATGCCCTTCGCTTCTTCAGGAGAAGTGCAGAAAAAAAGGGGGCTGGAATGCGTGCTGTATGTTGTGAGTGACACCATCACGAGGCACACAGCGTCACACAGCGAAGGCCCCAAACGCGAGGCAAATACACGGGGAGGGGGGCAGGGTGGGAGGGGGACCTGCTTCGGACCCACTCACAGTGTGGGCGGGGCTGGGTGTGGGGCAGGTGTGTGTGATGTGCCTCGTGTTACGCCGTATGGCGCTGTAGACCCTTAGAGCCGTAGAGTGGTAGAGCTGTCGAAGTGTAGACCAAAAGAGAGAAGGGACGGGAGGGATCCTGTCCATACACATGTCACGTGGGATAGAGAGAGCGGCAATGTCGAGCGACTCTTGCCAGGCTTGAAGAGGTGTGGCGATCTCCCCTTTCCCACGGCCCCAACTGGTCTGCTGGCGTTTGAACCATTTTTTTTGCTGCAGCAGGGCTCCTGTTCACCAAGATGATATCGGGGGCAGAATCGATTTGTCCCTGCTTCCGCCTGTCTGTCTTCCCTCCTCCACCAACGACATCATCATGTGATCCGCCTGTCTCTGCACATTTTGCAGAGGAGCATACCATCTGATTTGTGAGCCCAGCAGCATGCCTCGCTGCATCATCTTGTAGGTTGGCCCTTACGAATAGGAGCAGGGGGTGGTCCCGGGCATTCAGCTCCCCTTTCGGTATCGCACCGTGGAGGGTCTTCAGGGTGGGGAATACCATTTGCACGCAACATAAAGCAAGTGTTGCCATCCTTCGTGAAAGTTCTTCGCCATTGCGACCGCTTCCGGAGACAAGCAGTACATCGAGCGCATCCAGTTCTCGAAGTCGGACATCCGTCGCACCGAGGAAAGCGCCACCAGAACCCAGCCACCCTCGGCCTCGGTATAGCTGGCCCTCTGGCCCCCCTGACGCTGGCGTTTCCGCAGAGGCATGGAGGTGGGCAGGAGATTCGCAGATGGGGCTGAGCCTTCGGCGGGACAGGACTGTCGCGGCCTTCCGCTTGCTCCAGCGTCTTCTTCTCACGGGTGTCCGTCGCAGTTGGGAGTCTTTGGGGCATGTACCTCGGTGCATACTTCAGCAGATTTCCAACGGCAAATTTCCGTTTCTAAGCTCCAGGACACACCTTCGCCAATCGTAGTGTTATCTTGTTGAGATTCTTCGTACGACACACCCTCAGAGAGGGTCCATCTTCTAATAGTGCGAGCGATACGCCTTGCCCAACAACGCAGCTTTCCCTGTTGGCGTGCAACATGCATACCCACCGCCACCACCGCCACCCACACCACCACCACCAGGCGGGAGTGCGACCCCACCCCACCCCCTGCCGGGACCGGGTGCGGGGGATCTGCCGAAGGGGGGCCCATTCCTCACCACCCTCCTCCCCCCCACCCCCCACCATGCCTGCCAACCCCGCGGCTATCCAGCAGCGACGGCAGACCGCCATACCCCCGCAGTACGCGGCCGCCCCGCCAACCCGCCAGCCCTCCCAGCCCGGGCGGCGCGCCACGCCCATCTCCACACCCTACGAGTCGGTGCCGCAGCACCACACGCCCTCCAGCAGGCCTGTGCAGAGCAACACCCACGGCGGCACCACAGCACAGGGCGCGGCTTCGGAACATGGGGCCTACAGCATCGGGACCTACGAGGTCGATGCACCTCCTGGAGACCCGACCGAGATGGAGACAAACTTCAGTCTGGAGAGCGACCGGCGTGACAGCGGCGCGATGGAGAAGGAGCTGAAGATGCTGACGGGCATCACAGAGGACATGCGGCGCATGGCAGAGCAGGCGAGCAACACCGCGGTGTTGGAGCAGGCAAAGCACGAGCTGGAGCAGCAGGTGATCCGCATGCAGCAGACCCTGCATGCCGTCAACCAGCACCTCGAGGAGGAGCAGCAGCGCGCCGGAGCTGCGGCGGCGCAGTTTGAGGAGGAGAGGGGAGAGCTGCTGTCGCGGATTGAACAGCATGAGGCTTCTCTGCTGCACTTTGAACAGCTCAACGAGGATCTGAAGAAGGAGATAGGCCAGCTGGAGCAGCACAGCACCACACAGACCTCCCATTTTGCCGTGGAGAAGCAGAGCCTCAACAGCGAGTGCGCCAGGGTGAGGGAGGAGCTCGCACGCATGGAGGAGAAGCTCGCCGCAGCGGAGAAGGACCGCGATGACGCCAAGCAGGAGTGTGGCATAGCAAAGGGGTGGCTCGACAGGGGGGTGAGCGAGTGCCAGCGGATCACCCAGGAGTGCGAGGAGGCGAAGCGGCAGCTGGCGAAGACTGCGCATGAGTGGGAGGATGATCACACCGAGATGGCGCAGAAGCTGGAGAGGCTTGAGCAGGAGCACCGCGACGCGATTCAGGAGCGCGGGGCGCTGGCGGTTAACCTCACGGTTGCCCGGGCGAGGGTGGTGGAGGACTCGCGGAATCTGCATATGGTGGTGCCCACACTGCGTGGGCTTGCGGAGAGGTGTGCCGTGCTGGGGGCTGCGCTGCAGTCGTCAAACCCGTCTGCCCTGAAGCAGATGCGGGAGGTGCAGGGGTATGCCCCGGGGTCCGATGTGCTGGGGCCGCCCGCGGTGCAGGAGGAGCAGGAGCATATCGCAGCCACGCCGCAGTCGAGCCACCACATCCGGTCGGCATGCAATGAGCTGTTTAAAAACTTCTTCGCGGTGCTGCAGGCGGCGTCGGGGGCGCTGCAGCAGTGGGAGGCGGAGCGGGATCTGACCAGCCAGCTGCCCCGCAAGATCCAGGTGGCGCAGGCGGAGCATCTGGCGACGAAGGAGACGAACGAGAAGCTGAAGCTGCGCCTCAACGAGCTCCGCGCGGAGTGTGAGAAATGGAGGCAGAACGCGCAGCAGATCAACCCGACAGACGTGGGGCTGAGCAACCGGCCCCTCTCCCGGCAGGAGCGGCAGAGCCTCGTGCAGGCGCAGTCGGTTGCCGCCACGCTCTACAGGGAGAAGCAGTCGCTGCAGCAGGAGACGTCGCACCTTCAGACGCAGTCGCAGACCCTGCGCACCAACCTGCTGGAGCTGCAGGCGGAGAACAAGCTGATGAAGGACGAGATACACAGGCTGCGGGTGCATCTGGAGGAGCAGACGAAGTACTTCGACACGTTCCGCCCCATCCCTCCGGGGCAGTGAGGGGGGGGTGGGTGGGGGGAGGGGAGATGGGAGATGGGCGGGGTGCCCTTTTGGTGTGTCTCTCCAGCCAAGTGTAAAAAAATCTGGAGTTTCGATACGGGAGGGTGGGGGGGGGGGGGAGGGGGGGAGTGATCCCCCCCCCGCTGTGCATGCGGTAGAGTGTTTTTCTGGATCGGAATGATGGCCTCGTTGCTCCGACACCCCTCTTCCCTGTCTGTTGTTCTAGATATTTTCAACAGGTATTGGGGATTGGGATGGGTCCGCAGCAGGGGGCAGTGGAGGGGGGTCAGGCGTCTGGTGCCGAAATTAATGTGGGCACACACACACCTCATCCGCAGCTGGGCAATTTTTTATGCCGAACCCACAGCCGGTTGCATGCAAAACAAAACGTTATGTCTGTACACACCGGCCCCCTTCCCCCGGCCTTCCCTTTCCATCACCCTTTTCTTCTCTAAAACCACTACAACCGCAGCGTTCTTCTTTTTTCTGCGGTTGTGTGACCTGTACGGATTGCCATTTGCCGGTTCTCTAACTGCACTTAGAACGAAGACCCCCTCCCCCCCACTGATTTTGTAGATAAAAGCCGAAAGACGAATGCAGCTTGGTATCATACCTGATGTTTGCTGCAGACACGCTCGTGGAAGGAAGGAAGAAAGGAAGGAAGGCGGCCCTAGATATGCAACATGTGCTCACACAGCTCCGATCCGCCGCCCCCTCTCCCCCCCCCGCACACAGCGCCATGCCCCGCCCGCCCCTCCATTGAAGCGTGCTGGAGAGAAGCAGTGCACAGCCCACCCTCACCCACACGCCACTCCACCTCCACCACACACCAGGGGGCTGGTCAAACGGGGCCCCGGCGGGCTGTCTGTGCCTAATACGATACACATCTTGCGGGCAGCAGACGCTCCACCTCCGCCCCTCCCAGCCCCTGCCCCCACCCCCTCGCTTGGTATCGCTGCCTGCCTAAAGGGAGGGCGAGGGAGTGACCTGGCTCTGTGGAGGGTTGTTCTCTCTTCTCCATCATGCCGCGCTTCCAAGTCAGCGTGCAGTGGGAGAGTGAGCTGTGCAAGGTATGGCAGTTGTTACCAAGGGAGGGCTTTTGGGGGGGGGTGTGGGGAGCGGGTGCTCTGCAACACACAAATTATGCTACTGCCGATGGATCACTTTGGTGGCACATATGCCATCCACTCACCCACCACACGACGCCCTCTCCCCCAGATGGTCGTCCCCTGCGATGAGGACGCTGCTGTCCGGGGCCTCATGGCCAACATCGCAGCGCGTGTCTCGCGTGCCCGCGTCTGGGAGAAGTGCAGAGAGTGGGTCGCCTCCCCGGGTGACGCACGCCCCCTCGCCCTGGGGCCTGCAGACATCGAGATCCTGACGGAGGAGGGCGCCTCACTGTGGGACCAGGACCTGGTGTCGGAGGTGGTATGCCTGGATCCCCATCTCACTCTTGGGGGATGCAACAACAACAAATGCCAGGGCATGTGTATCGAGGGGGGGACAGGGGTGGGATAGGGGCGGGCTGCATCTCACCTATCACACCACCTCCTCCACCAACAGCTGACCCCCAACGAGTCTGTCATCGCGAAGATGCTCTGCCTGCCGCAGCCTGACACCCACGCCGCCCCCGCCTCCGGCGACAGCCTCTGGAGCCGCTCCTCCTGCGGGCAGCGCAGCAGCCAGCAGAACCTCACCTTCTCCGAGGGGCGCTCCTCCGACCTGGGCGCCCCTAACTCCTGCCAGGGCGCTGCCGCAACGGCACACCACGCCCCCGCCGCGCCCCCCCTGCCGGAGCAGCCCGCCCCCCGCACCCCCGATGCCGCAGCACCCAACGCAGTGGGCAGCGCCATGCAATCCCCGGCATCCCCTGCAGAGCCCCTGGGGAGTGTTGGGAGCCGCACCACCCCACCCGACACATCATCCTTGGCAGCGGTGCGGCCATTAGGGGACACCTCCCCCACTGCGGGACCCACTTCGCAGGCTGTGCCGCAGCAGGGCTCTCCCCTGGCAGAGGTTCGGCACGCCCAACCTGCCTTTCTCCAGCAGGAGGAAGGCACCGCCCTGCCTACCCCCCCCCCTCCTCCCCCGGCTTCGCCGGAGGAGGAGAAGGAGAAGGTTGCCCCCGCAGAGGTGGAGCAGCCCCCTGCACAGCAGCACCTTCCACACCCCCTGGGAGAAGAGGGGCTGCCACACCCACCAGCAGAGGTCCGGAGCCCCCCTAGGGGAGAGGGGGTTGGTGTTCCCGCCGAGGCACCGCAGGGGATTCTCTCGCCTTCCCCCCCCTCCTCCTCTCCCCCCTCCACTGGGGCTGCGGGTGGTGGGGGTGGTGTGGAGAGGCCTCCGTCTCCACCGCGACCTCCCCAGCCTGCTGCTGCTGCTTCTGAGGAGGCGAATAAGAAGGGGGAGGTGACGGCGGCACGCCCTCCGGACCATTCGCCTCCGACAGCTCCTCCGCCGCCTCCGCAGGAAGGGGGGCAGCAGGGGCATCCCGAGCCACCACTCCACACCGCGGCTGCTGTTGCCCCTCCTGACGCACAGCATCATGTGGAGTGTGTCGCGGTGGGGGCAGTGGGGGCTTCAGCTCCTCCGCCGCCTCCGCAGGATGGGGGACATCAGGGCACCGCAGCTGCTGTTGCCCCTCCTGCCGCACAGCATCACGTGGAGTGTGTCGCGATGGGGGCCTCTGTGGAGACGTCGTCACCGCCACCCCCGACCTCCCCCGTGCTCCTCCCCATCGACTCCGACCGCCTGTCGGGGCGTCTCATCGAGGTCGCCTCCGCCGGGCTGCAGGGTGAGGTCTGGGATGAGTTCGACAGCTCTCTCCTGGACACACCCGACTCCCCTGCAGGCTCGCGCCGGGCGAGCCGGGTGGGTGCCATCCCCGCCCCACACGGCACCCCGGGGGATTCCTCCGGCGCCTCCTCCCACACCACGCCCTCCGGGGAAGACGGGGTGAGGGGTTCGCCTAATGTGGTGAAGAAGGGAGCTGCCGGCGGGTGCGTCAGCAGCACCAACGCATACTTCGCGCTCGCCCCCGAGCCAAACCCGGTGGACCCCCGGAAGAGGCGTGGCTACCAGCTCCATGCGGCTGCCCCGGGGGGGGCTGACACGCCGTCGCCTTCTGCGTCCGCCTCCTCCTGCAGGTCTGCCGGAGGAGGGCACCCGCTTGCCCCGAGTGATGATGGCGGTGGGGTGGTGGTAGAGTGTGGTGTTGCGCCAGCGCCAGAGGTGTCCTCCGCAGAGCTCGAGCGGCTCCGTGCTGAGAACCGGACCTGGAGGTATCAGTGTGAGAAGCTGTCGGGGCTGTTGGGCCCGCGCGACGAGGAGCTGTGGCGCACGAAGGAGGAGGTGTCGGGGCTGCAGGCGGAGGCCCAGGTGTACCGCGAGCAGTGCGAGCTTCTGAGCAAGAGCTTGGAGGATCTGACGCGGCAGCAGGGGGGTGCGGTCTACATCGACGCGGCGTCGGAGGTGGGGACGCTGAAGCGCGAGGTTCAGAGCCTCCGCTCGCAGGTGTCGAAGCTCCGGGCGTATCTCGAAGATTACGAGTCGCTGGAGGAGCGCGCGTCGTGCCAGGCGCTGCAGATCGAACGCCTCTCTGCAAAGGTCAGCGGGTCGCAGATGCACAGCATCGAGGTTGAAAAATGCCACGTGTCTGACCTCTGCAGGACCATCGTGATGGATGCAGTGCATGAGGCAACCGGCAGGGTTGACGAGGCACGCCTCAGAGCAGCCGAGGTGTCGCTGCGCTGCCTGCAGAGGGAGCTGCAGGATTCGCTGCGGCAGCTGCAGCAGCAGGCGGATCGGAAGAGCGAGGTGGAGCGGGTCGCCTCCGATCTCAACCGCGAGCATGCTATCGACTCGAGGCGGAAGGATATGCTCATCAAGGAGCTGAAGGCGGAGCTGGAGAGGGGCCCGGCGCTGCCGCCTCAGCCCATCACAGACGACGTGGTGCTTCATGAGAACACGCTGCTGCAGCAGAGGCTGTCCGCAGCGGAGGATCTGAACGGCGCGCTGCAGAAGATGATGCGCGAGCAGGAGCTCTGCCTGCAGGGGCTGGCGCAGGACAACCAGAAGGACAAGGTGCTGATTGAGTCTCTGCAGGCGCAGCTGGCGGAGGCGCGGATGCAGCCTCACCTCGCGCAGCAGGCGCCGCCATCGCCTGCGTATTCAGCTGCAAGCAACACCCCGTGTCAGGCGTCGCTGACGCCAAAGCAAAGTCTGGCGTCTTCCTTCGCCTCCTCGATGAAAAAGCTGAAGCTGCCCCTGGGGAAGTCGCCTGCGGTGTAGAGGGGTGAAAACGAAGAACGGATGCCGGGCATGATGCGATCGGTGTTGCTTGTCACCAGGAAGAAGATGTCTGTTGGACTGCAGAAGGAAGGGGGGGGGGTGGGTGGGGAAGTCACGGCTTGTCAGGCAGTGCGGGGGAGGTAGGGCGCCACCCTCACCTTTTCTCGCTCAGCCACGCCTGGAAGCAAGGCCCCCCCATGCAGCCCTGACCCTTCTGCTGCCGGCGAAGTCAATCTTTTTTGGGGGCAAACTTTCTTCTCTGCCGAGAGGGCGGTTTGTGTGTTGCGACCGAATAATCGTGTGGGACAATGCAGAACTTCCGTTCTGTGATGAGAGGCAGTGGCAGGCGAGAGTGAATTCATTTACACGGGGGTGGGGGTCCTTGCCTGCCGGGTGGGGAAGGGGTGCGGGGGAGTGCCATCCGTTCTCTTCTCAACTGCTGGTGTTCTGTGTGTGTGCTTGCCACACCCTCTGGGAGGTGAGGGGGTCCGAGAGAGAGGAGTTTAACCCTGGTTGCATAAAATCTGGCGGAGAACGGAGAGTAGCGAATATCGGTGACAGATGAGATAGCGGTCACAGAGGACACCCCCCCACGTGCCAGGGAGGAAGGGCTGGCAAGGGGTGCAGGGTCGTGTTGTGCGCTGCAGCTCTTCTGGATGATTCAGGAAAGGCCTGATCCCCCACCCAGGTTTGAAAACCCTGCCTATTCAGTATTCAATGTTCGGTGCAGTGCAGGTGTTCGTCGAGACGGTCGGCCACACCATACCACACCACACCACCCGCACCCTCTGCAGGTATATTGGCAAAGACAAGCAACACAACCTCACCCCACCCCACCCCGCCCCGCCCCATCCCGCCCCGCCCGGCGGCGACACACGTGTGTGTCCTGAGCGCAGCGCAGCGTAGCGCACCGCACCACACAGATGGCACCGATGGCTCGGGCACACGGGGCAGGACAACCCCGGCGGCACGGCAGCAGCGCCCTCGCGGTGGCTGTGCTGGTGCTGGCCGCCGTGCAGGGGCGTGCCGCAGAGCAGGTGCTCGTGGAGGGGGACATGTTGGTGGAGCGGGACGGGCGTGAGGGGGAGGCGTTGGGGACGTCGCCGCTGGTGCGGCGGTCGCAGCTGTTCACGCAGGGGCGGGTTCACTACTTCATCGACACGGTGCTGACGGAGACGCCGCTGCGGGGCCCGCTGTTGACAAACGACACGCGGATTGCAGAGGCGATTGTGGAGTGGGAGTCGAAGACGTGCATCCGGTTCACGATGTGCACGGAGGAGGCGACGTGCACGAAGCCGTACATGCGGTTCAGCTCCGGGCCGCTGTGCGCTTCAGGGGTCGGGGCCCACCCCAACGGTGTGACGAAGGTGACGCTGTCCGGGTGCGGGCGCGGGTCGACGATACATGAGATTGGGCACGCGCTTGGTCTGCTTCACGAACAGTCGCGGAAGGACCGGGACGAGCACGTGGTGGTCGACTACGCGCACATCAAGCCGGATGCAGGGATCAACATGGCGAAGATGGCGGGGACCGGGCGTGACATCGGGGCGTACGACTACGGGTCGATCATGCACTACCCCGCACGCGCCTTCAGCTCGGACGGGAAGGACACCATCATCGCGCCGGTGCACATCGGGCAGCGCAGGGCTCTGAGCGCGGGGGACGCGGCGTCGATCAACTTCATGTATGCCGGGTGTGCGGCACGGCTGGCGCAGCCGATGTGCATGGGGTCGGTGTGGACGAACGTGACGCACGTGATCCCGCACTCGCGGTCGTGGGACATGGACTTCAACGCGGTGTACAGCGAGCCGGAGACGATGTCGGTGTCGTACGGTGCGATGACGGCGCCTGCCGGGCGCGTCACGACGAGCGTGGCGGCGGGGGCGAGCATCGGGGGCATGGGGTTCACGACGCTGCGCTTCACCCCGACGGTGGCGGATGCCGGGAAGACGTACGTGCTGAGCGCCACCTTCACCGGGTCGGACGGGGCGGCGACGACGTGCTCGGTGTCGGTGCAGGTGGCGCGGGCGGAGGCGGCGTGCTTCGGGTTCGGTGCGGACGACGCGCGCGTGTGCAGCGGGCACGGGGTGTGCGTCGGGGGGCTGCAGAAGCCGTGCGTGTGCCACCTGGGGTACGGCGGGGTGGACTGCAGCGCACACGCGGGGTGTGCGGCCAACCAGGTGGACGACTTCGACGGCGGGGACGTCGGGGGCTGGACCGCGGGGAATGGTGCGGTGGACACCTCCTTCTTCGCCGAGGGCGGGGGCAGCATGCGCGTCGGCGCCCCGGGGACCGGGCGGCGGGCCTCGGCGACCTCGCAGCTGGCGGAGGCGATTGCGCCGACGAAGGTCACCTTCTACATGGCGGGGCTGTCGGGGTACCAGACGATGACGCTGTACAGCGGGCGCACGGAGTGCACCAGCGTGCGGCGGAACTCGGAGGGCGTGTTCCAGGTGGAGGGGAAGAAGCTGTTTGACGAGGGGGTGCTTCAGGCACGCCGCTTCTACTTCGTGGAGATGCGGCTGGACTGGGCTGGGCGCAAGGTGTCGGTGCTGCTGGACGGGAAGCTGGTGGCGGAGGGTGTGAAGATGCGCAAGCAGTGCTCGGACGGGACGGACCGGATTGCCTTCGGGGGGACCGGTGGGTGGGTCGACGAGTTCCAGGCGTGGTGCACGCACTTTGTGTCGATGGCGGGCCCGCTGGCAGACGGGGTGACGGCCCCGGAGCTGCGCGGGGCGACGGAGAGCCACCACCAGCAGCAGGCCCTGGTGCTGACGGTTGCGGGGGCCACGGACACGTGGGTCGACACGCGTGCGAACAAGCGGCGCGTCATCGAGGCGCTGGTGGCAGACCTCCCGTCGCCGCAGGGGTGGAACGCGCACCGCGAGGCGCTGCTGCCGCTGGCACAGGCGGACACGCTCGTGACGATTGCGGGGCATGTGCTGACGGTGGGCCCGCTGCGGGCGGCCCCGGCCCTGTCGCCCACCGGGGACGAGACGGTGTCGGTGCGGCTGACAGGGTCGATGTTCAGCAGCGGCCACCTGCCGGACACGGCCGGGGCGGCGCTGCGCTTCCAGCTGGCGGGGGCGTGCCCGCAGAGCAAGACGTGGGGCTTCGAGAGCAGCATCGACATCCCCGCCGACCTGGCGTCACAGGCCGCCATCACGACACGCACGGTGCACGAGGGGCGCGGGGCGCTGCAGTTCACGTCCGCCTACGGCTTCGGGACGTTCCAGGTCGCGGGGGCAGTGCTGCAGCCCGCTTCCGTCTCCATGGCGGTGCGCCTGGCGGACACGCGGTACGGGCGGATGACGGTGTCGCTCGTCGCCGCGTCGGGGGACTATGTGAGCCTGCAGTACGGGTACCTGCACCGGCTGGGCTTCCGCACCACGGACGTCTCAGCCCCGAGCGGCTACACATACGAGTACGTGGCCCCGGTGCAGGCGGACCGCTTCCAGGTGCTCGGCTTGACGTTCGACTGGCAGGCACGCACCTTCAGCATCAGCCTGGACGGTGTGGCTGTGGCGCCAAGCGCGCCGCTGCCGGGGCGGTTCTCGTCGCGTGTCCCGGCGTACCTGGACTCGCTGTCGCTGCAGTGTGCGGACCCGCTGCCGCTGTTTGCTGTCGAGGGGTGTGGTGCGGCAGCAAGCATGGCGGTGCATGCCGGGACTGACGCACACGGCCTGGGCGCGCAGGACAGAGTGGCGGTCGTGCCTGCCGCGGCGGGCGGCTGTGCGGCGGCGGAGGAGCAGTGTGCGGTGCTGTCTGCGTGCTCGTGGGACTCGGGGGTGCTGTCGCACGAGCTGGGGCGGGTCCACTGGGCCATGGGGTCGCAGACACGCCTGCAGGCCGGGGAGCAGTACCGCGTGTGCTACTTCCGCAAGTCGGCGGGGCGGTACGACATGCTGGGGGGCACCTTCACGGGGTGCGGTGCGGGGACACCTGCACCTGCCCCTTCCACCACGGCCCCTGCAACACAGGCCCCCAAGACGGGTGCGCCTGCCACTGATGCACCCGCGACCCCTGCACCTGCCACGCCTGCACCTCTGACCCCGTCGCCGAAGACGGACGCGCCTGCCACACCTTCTCCGGCGACTCCTGCACCCAAGACAGACGCACCTGCGACCCCTGCGCCTGCCACACTCGCGCCTCGCACACAGGCCCCAAGCACAGACGCGCCTGCCACTGCTTCGCCGGCGACGGCTGCACCTGCGACACCGTCACCCCCCACACCTGCACCTCTGACCCCGGCACCTGAGACGGACGCACCTGCCACACCTTCGCCGGCGACTCCTGCACCCAAGACAGACGCACCTGCGACCACTGCACCGCGGACGTCTAGTGTCCCCCCCGCATGCAGCGGGAAGGGCTGCAGGCGCCCCAACATCGTCGCGTTCGTCCCCCACCAGCTGGGCTTCTCCTGGGACGAGGCGCCGCAGGCGGGGGCGGTGACAGCGGTGCCGCCGATGCCGCACATGGACCGTGTGCGTGCAGAGGGTGCGGTGTTCCAGCGCGCCTACTCCTCCTCAGGCGACAGCGTGCCGTCGCGCTTCAGCTTCCTGACAGGGCGGCACGCCAGCAGGTCGTGGAGGCTGCGCAGGATGTCCGCACGCAGGGTGTCTAAGTGGAACGGGCGGGTGCGTGTGGCTGGGGGTGTGCGGATGACGGGGGTGGACGCGGCCGACAACCTGCAGACGGCGCTGGCGCGCAGCGGGTACGAGACGATTCACTCCGGGGAGTGGGGGCTGCACGGGGCGAAGAGGGCGGTGCGGAACAACAACACGGCGCTGCAGCAGATGATCAGGGACACGGGCTTCACGCAGGTCGCGTCTGCGTGCCTCCCGCTGCGCAACAAGGGGGAGGCGTGGTCGCACAACCCGGAGTGGCTGGTGAACACGTCGCTTGCGGCGGTGGGGGCTGCCGTGTCCGCGGGGAAGCCGTTCTTCCTGCACCTGGCGCCGACCGGCCCGGGGCTCCCAGCCCCGACGAAGGCGGCGCTGGAGAACTTCGACGTGCGCGCAACCCCCGCAGGGGTGCTGGCGGCGGCGCCGGAGACGACGATGCGGCCGCGGGCGGAGCTGTGGGCGGCGGCCGTCGCAGCTACGGAGGCCAGCGGGTTGAGCGCGCGCCATGCGGAGACGTTTGCCGGGAACATGTGGGTGGATGACGCCCTCGGTGCGGTGCTGGGCGGGCTGGAGGCACTCGGGGTGCTGGACGAGACGCTGGTGCTGGTGTCGAGCGACGTCGGGGCGACGCAGCGCGACCTGTACGAGGGGCGCACGCGTGTGATGCAGGCGGCGCGCTTCCCTGCGGAGGTGGCGGCGGGGACGCAGGTCGCGTCGGTGGTGACGCACACGGACACAACTGCGACGCTGCTGGACCTGGCAGGCGCCCGTGCCGCAGCCACTGGCGGGCTGGATGGGGCCTCGTGGCGTGCCGAGGCTGCGGGTGCCGGGGCGCCGCCGACGACCGTGCCCAAGGTGATGGAGTCCGAGCTGGAGCGCGCCGTTGTTGTGGGGCGGTGGAAGTACGTCGACCACGGGGCGACGAGCACGGCCGAGCCGGAGCTGTTCGACCTGACCACTGACCCTGCCGCCAAGACCAACGTCGCAGGGCTGGTGCAGCACGCGGACACGGTGGCTGTGATGGCGTCGTACCTTGCGTGCCACGATGCGGACACTGGGCTGGGCGCAGGTGCGCAGGGGTGCGCCGCCCCTCTTATTGCGAATGCATTTGCCCGGTCTCCGTGAGTGGGTGGGTGCATGTGAGTGTCTGCAGTGTGCAATGTGCAGTGTGAGCCACCTGCAGCTGTGAATGGAATATGTGAATCTTATATGAATGCATGTCATGAAGACACAAATATGATTATGAATGTGCCTGCCAGTTTCAATTGAATATCCTGCAACATCTGGCGGTGTTTGTTTTGTTCTTTTGCCCTGCTTGCTGCGAGAGGAGAAGATGAAAAGGCCAACAAAAGATTGAGAGATACAGCCTTGCAGGGTCAACCCGCACTTCCGATGAGGGAGAGCACATCCGCATGCAGACGGTACCACAAAAACCAACACGCCGCTGGTTCGGCTGTCTTGTTGGATGTGGGTGTCGCCACTGCTGTGGTGGGTGTGTGGGTCTTTTCCGTTTTCCACCCTGCTGACTTCCGGGTTCTTCTCGGTCTGTCAGTTCTGCTTTGTTTGTTTGTTTGTTTGTTTCTTTCCCCGCCTCCGCACCTCTGTCTGGGCCGCTCTCTGTTGCGTCCCAGCTGCCTGCTGTTGCTGCTTGGCGGGGTGTGTGGGCGGCAGCCCACACGCCCTCTCTCGCTGCTGCCGTCCCTCCCGTGCAGCGATGATTCAAACCTCCCACCCCACTGCGTGCATGCGTGCGTGCTGTGTTGCCGTGTTGCGTGCTGCCCTGCTGGAGAGGTTGGCTCTGCCGCCCTGTGTGCCCGCCGGCACACTGGGCGTGCATTGCGCCGTTGGGGTGTGGTTCGTTGACCCAACGTTGGAAACCTAAAAACGGGCGGGCAGCCGTGCCGGTGCGAGCACGAAATCTGGATGGTGTTGTGGGTCTGGGGTGCACATGGCAGCAGGGGCGCGTCCTAGCTTAGAGCTTGTGGCCTGCGCCCCACATTGGCGTGTGCGCCCTCACCCCTCGCCTCTGCACCAAGGGAACGGGAGTGCCCACCTTGGGCACCCCCGTTCCCAATCCCCTCCCTTCTGTCCCGATCCCCCTTGTGTGATCTTGAGTGCCGGGCATGCATGTCCGGTTGAAGGCCTTCCCACCCAACACAATCACCTGCAATCTTCACATTCCATCAAACTTCAAAACTACAAAAAAATGCCACAGCCACAGCCACAGCAGCACGGCGTATCTGCAGTTTGTCTGCTGCTTTATTGCTGCATCAATCTGCTTTTCCTTGAAGATCAGACATATCTTCAGGGCACATCTTCTGCGAGTGCCACCCCGAGGGTGCTGCTGTGGTGTGGTGTGCCACACCCTCTGTTCCATATCAAGGCCTCGGCACTGCGATGCACCCACACGGGTTGCTATCTTCCTCCAGCTGTGCTGGAGCCCTTGGTTTGTTTCCACCCCACCTCTTTCTCTCTCACTCTCTGCATGTTTCCTACCCATTCCACATCCACACACACACTGCTGGACCCAGGGTCCGGCGTGTTCAAAACAGCACACCGTGAAAATGTGCCAGGCTGTGCGCCCCCACCACACCTCCGCACCCCCATGCCAAGAGAAGAAGGGCTGGCAATGGGGTGCAGGGCCATACTGCGATGCAGCTCTTCTGGACGGACCCAAGGAAAACCCAAAGCCCGACCCCTCTCCCCCCCCTCCCTCCCCGTCTCATCCTCATGCCTGCCACCTGTGCCACGCATTTTTTTTACTGCAACAGGGAACCTGTCAGTGCCAAGGAGATAGTCAGGCAGCGCTTTGGGTAACAACAACACATACAATCCTCCTCGTCAGGCTGCTGCCGGAGTTGCTTTTTTTGTTTCGCCCGGATGTGGCGCACAAACAAATAGCCTTATCCTTTTGTGAATCACTCTCTTTGACGCCACCACCACCACCACACCACACCACCACGCCACCCTCCTGCAGGGGTGCGACCCTCCCTCCCGTCGGTACATCCGTCGGTGGGCTGGGTCTGCCTCGAGCGAGCCTACTGAGGGCCTGCACCTCGGGGTCGTGCGGGTGGTGCGTGGAGGGGGGGAAGGGGCGGGCCGGGTAGGGCCGACCTGTGTCTTGCCCCCGGGGCGCACCCCGCGGCGCGATGTCGGGTGCCATGCAGGACCCCGCCGAGGTGGAGCGCAGGGCGTCGAAATGGAAGAAGCTCAACTCCAAGAGGTACAGCGAGCGGCGGAAGTTTGGCTCCGCCGTCACCTCGCAGAAGGAGGACATGCCGGCTGCCATGGTGCGGAGCATTGTGAAGCAGAGGGGTGACATGACAAACAAGAAGTTCAGCACAGACCGGCGTGTCTACCTGGGTGCCCTGAAGTACGTCCCCCACGCGGCGCTGAAGCTTCTTGAGAACCTCCCGATGCCTTGGGAGCAGGTGCGCTATGTGCCTGTCCTCTACCACACGAAGGGTGCTATCACCTTTGTCAACGAGATTGCGCGGGTCATCGAGCCTGTCTACGTCGCGCAGTGGGCCACCATGTGGGTGGAGATGCGGCGCAACAAGCGTGACAGGAAGCACTTCCGACGGATGCAGTTCCCCCCATTCGACGATGAGGAGCCCCCTGTGGACTACGAGCACAACTTGCTGGATGTGGAGCCGCCGGAGGCAATCCAGATGGAGCTCGCTGAGGATGAGGACGAGGTGGTGTTCGACTGGTTTTATGACCACAAGCCGGAGCTGCCTTACCAGCACATCAAGAAGAAGAAGTGGAACCTCACGGTGCCCATCATGGCGACGCTCTACCGGTTTGCGCAGACGCTGATGTCAGACACGTTGGACCCGAACTACTTCTATCTGTTCGACAAGAAGTCTTTCTTCACGGCGAAGGCGTTGAACATGGCGATTCCCGGTGGGCCGAAGTTCGAGCCCCTCTATCGGGACACCAACATGTATGACGATGACTACAACGAGTTCAACGATGTGAACAAGATCATCATCCGGCACCAGATCCGCACGGAGTATCAGATTGCCTTCCCCTACCTCTACAATTCCCGCCCGCGCAAGGTGAACCTTCCGGTCTACCACACACCCAACCTGGTGTATGTGAAGACGGAGGATCCCGACTGCCCCGCGTTCCACTGGGATGCGATCATCAACGCGCTGCCGTCCCGCCTGCTGGAGAAGTTCGACGGCCCGAAGCCTGAGGACATCATCGACGAAGAGGAGGAGGCGGGCATGCCCTTCGAGCTCCCCGACTCCATGGAGCCGCTGTTCGCAGGGGAGGAGCTGGGCTCCGACAAGACGGTGGATGCCATCGCGGTCTTCTGGGCGCCCAGGCCGTTCAACCTCCGGACAGGCCGCATGCAGCGTGCTGTGGACATCCCTCTGATCAAAACCTGGTATCAGGAGCACTGTGCCCAGTCCTACCCGGTGAAGGTGCGTGTGTCGTATCAGAAGCTGCTGAAGTGCTGGGTGTGGAATGAGCTGCACAGGAAGCCCCCGAAGGCGCTCAACAAGAAGTACCTCTTCCCCACGCTGCGTGCCACGAAGTTCTTCCAGTCCTCCGAGCTGGACTGGGTGGAGGCGGGGCTGCAGCTCTGCAGGCAGGGGCACAACATGCTCAACTTGCTGATCCACAGGAAGGGCCTCGACTACCTGCATCTCGACTACAACTTCAACCTGAAGCCGGCGAAAACCCTCACGACGAAGGAGCGGAAGAAGAGCAGGTTCGGGAATGCGTTTCACTTGGTCCGTGAGATCATGCGTCTCGTGAAGCTCGTGGTGGATGCCAACGTGCAGTTCAGGATGGGGAACAACACCGACGCCTTCCAGCTTGCGGATGCCCTGCAGTACATCTTTGCGCACGTGGGTCAGCTCACTGGGATGTACCGTTACAAATACAAGCTGATGAAGCAGATCCGGATGTGCAAAGACCTGAAGCACGTGATCTACTACAGATTCAACACTGGCGGTGTGCAGAAGGGTCCGGGTGTCGGGTTCTGGGCACCCGGGTGGCGTGTCTGGATGTTCTTCCTGCGAGGCATTGTGCCCCTGCTGGAGCGGTGGATCGGCAACATGCTGTCGCGCCACTTCGAGGGGCGCCAGAGCAAGGCCATCGGGCAGACCATCACCAAGCAGCGTGTGGAGTCCTCCTTCGACCTGGAGCTGCGCCAGACCATCATGCACGAGATCCAGGACATGATGCCGGAGGGCGTGAAGGGCAACAAGGCCAAGACCATCCTGCAGCACCTCTCGGAGGCGTGGCGGTGCTGGAAGGCGAACGTGCCGTGGAAGGTGCCCGGCATGCCTGTGCCCCTGGAGAACATGATCCTGCGGTACGTCAAGAGCAAGGCGGACTGGTGGACCAACGTGTCGCACTACCAGAGGGAGCGCATTAGGCGTGGGGCGACGGTCGACAAGACGCTCGTCAAGAAGAACATCGGGCGTCTCACCCGCCTGCACATCAAGGGCGAGCAGGAGAGGCAGCACAACTTCTCCAACGACGGTGGGACGTACATCGGTGCGAAGGAGGGCATTGCCATCCACACCATGTTCACGCAGTGGCTGGAGAGCCGGAAGTATGTGCCGGTGAAGTTCCCCCCTGCGTCTTACAAGCATGACAACCGCCTGCTGATCCTGGCGCTGGAGAGGCTGAAGGAGCCGTACGACGTGCGTGCGAGGCTGACCGGGAGCCAGAAGGAGGAGCTGCGTCTGGTGGAGGAGGCGTTCGACAACCCGCAGGAGACGCTCGCCCACATCAAGAGGGACTTCGTGCGTGAGAGGACCTTCAAGGAGGTGTCGCTCGAGTACTTCGACTGCTTCACCTACCTCACCCCTGTGTATGAGATTGCGCCGTGGGAGAACATCCGCGACGCTTACCTCGAGCAGTACCTCTGGTTTGAGACGGACAAGCGTCAGCTCTTCCCGAACTGGGTGAAGCCCAGCGATTCCGAGCCCCCGCCGTTCCTGGTGTATAAGTGGTGCAACGGGATTAACAACCTGGACTCCATCTGGTCGACTGACAACGGCGAGTGCGTCGTGATGATGGAGACGAAGTTCGACAAGATGTTCGAGAAGGTGGACGGGGTGTTCCTGCACCACATCCTGAAGATTATGATGAACCGTTTCCTCGCGGACTACATCACGGCGAAGAACGAGGTTGTCATCACTTATAAGGACATGAGCTACACTAACAAATACGGGCTGATCCGTGGGCTGCGGTTTGCGCCCTTCATCACACAGCTGTGGGGCCTGATTCTGGACCTGCTGGTGCTGGGGCCGACGCGTGCCTTCGAGATTGCAGGGCCGCCGGAGGCGCCGAATGACTTCCTGCAGTACCGCGACCCTGCGAAGGAGGTCAAGCACCCGATCCGCTTCTACCAGCGCTACATCGACAAGGTGCACATGATGTTCAAGTTCACCCAGCAGGAGGCGAAGGACCTCATCAGCCGGTTCCTCACGGCACACCCCGACCCCAACAACGAGAACATCGTGGGGTACAACAACAAGAAGTGCTGGCCGCGTGACTCGCGCATGCGCCTCATGCGCCACGACGTCAACCTGGGGAGGTATGTTCACTGGCACACCCCAGCGCTGTGCGACGGGACGCCTCACCGCAGGCCCCCACCCCCTGCCACCCCACCCCCCGCACCCACCCCACCCACCACCACAGGGCTGTCTTCTGGGACATCAAGAACCGCCTGCCGCGCTGCCTCACGACGATCCTGTGGGAGGACTCCTTCGTCTCGGTGTACTCCAAGGTATATAGCCCCACCACCACCACCACCCCGCCACAGCTTCAAAAAGAAAGGGGAAAACTGGGGGGGGGGTCATTCGTGTTTCCTTCGGTGATCGGGTTTTGCTGCCACTCCCACATCACCACATCCCCCCCTTCGACGCAAACAGGACAACCCCAACCTGCTGTTCTCGATGATGGGCTTCGACGTGCGCATCCTGCCCCGCTGCAGGCAGCACAGCGAGATCAAGGAGGGCGAGGGCGTGTGGAACCTCCACAGCGAGGCGACGAAGGAGCGCACAGCACAGGCCTTCCTCCGGGTCAGCGACGACGGGGTGCGGCAGTTTGAGAACCGCATCAGGCAGGTGCTGATGTCGTCGGGCGCCACCACCTTTGTCAAGATCGTCAACCAGTGGAACACGGCGCTGATCGCGCTGATGACGTACTACCGCGAAGCTGTGGTGCACACCAAGGAGCTGCTCGACCTGCTTGTCAAGTCGGAGAACAAGATCCAGACGCGTGTCAAGATCGGCCTCAACTCGAAGATGCCGTCCCGCTTCCCCCCTGTGGTGTTCTACTCCCCCAAGGAGCTTGGCGGGCTGGGCATGCTCTCCATGGGGCACGTCCTCATCCCTGCTGCCGACCTGCGCCACTCCAAGCAGACGGAGACGGGCGTGCAGTTCTTCCGCTCTGGCATGACGCATGAGCAGGACCAGCTGATTCCTAACCTGTACCGCTACCTGCTGACGTGGGAGAGTGAGTTCAAGGACTCCATCAGGGTGTGGACGGAGTACCGCCTGAAGCGGAAGGAGGCGGAGGCGCAGAACAAGAAGCTGACGATGGAGGACATGGAGGACAACTGGGACCGTGGGATCCCGCGGATCAACACGCTGTTTCAGAAGGACAGGCATACCCTTGCGTATGACAAGGGGTGGCGGGTGCGGATGGACTTCAGGAAGTATCAGCAGATGCGGGCGCAGCCCTTCTGGTGGACCCATCAGAGGCACGACGGGCGTCTCTGGAACTTCAACAACTACCGCACGGATATGATCCAGGCGCTGGGGGGTGTGGAGGGTATCCTGGAGCACTCGCTGTTCGCAGGGACCTACTTCCCGACCTGGGAGGGGCTCTTCTGGGAGAAGGCCTCAGGGTTTGAGGAGAGCATGAAGCACAAGCGTCTGACGAACGCGCAGCGGATGGGTCTCAACCAGATCCCGAACCGTCGGTTCACGCTGTGGTGGTCCCCCACCATTAACAGGGCGAATGTGTACGTCGGGTTCCAGGTGCAGCTCGACATGACAGGCATCTTCATGCACGGCAAGCTGCCCACGCTGAAGATCTGCCTGGTGCAGATCTTCAGGGCGCACTTGTGGCAGAAGATCCACGAGAGCGTGGTGATGGACCTCTGCCAGGTGTTCGACATGGAGCAGGACAGGCTCGGCATCGAGAGCGTCACGAAGGAGACGGTGCACCCCCGGAAGTCCTACAAGATGAACTCCAGCTGTGCCGACGTCACCCTGCAGGCCCCTTCGAAGTGGCAGATCTCCAAGCCCTCCCTCCTGGGGGAGACGGACGACATCTACGACGGGAAGACAACCAAGAAGTACTGGCTGGACGTCCAGCTCCGTTGGGGCGACTTCGACTCGCACGACGTGGAGCGGTACACCCGCATGAAGTTCCTCGACTACACGCAGGACAACGTCTCGCAGTACCCCTGCGCCTATGGGTGCATGATTGGGATCGACCTGGCGTACAACCTGCACTCCTCCTTCGGCAACTGGTTCCTGGGTGTGAAGCACCTGGTGACCAGCGCGATGAAGAAGATCATGAAGGCCAACCCTGCCCTCTACACCCTGCGGGAGCGCATCAAGAAGGGCCTGCAGCTGTACGCGTCGGAGCCGACGGAGCCGCACCTCAGCACGCAGAACTACAGCGAGCTGTTCTCCCAGCAGATCATCTGGTTTGTCGACGACTCCCAGGCATACCGTGTCACCACACACAAGACGATGAACGGGAACCTGACCACCAAGCCTATCAACGGTGCGATCTTCATCTTCAACCCGCGGACAGGGCTGATGTACATGAAGATCCTGCACACGTCTGTCTGGGCAGGCCAGAAGCGTCTCTCGCAGCTGGCCCGCTGGAAGGCTGCAGAGGAGGTGTGCGTGCTGATCGGGTCGATGCCCCTCGAGGAGCAGCCGAAGCAGATCATCGTGCTGCGGAAGAACCTGATGGAGTCGCTCGGGGTATGCCTTGGGGTGTTTGGAGCGGGCGGGGGTATCACTCTGGCTCGGCCTGCTTGAAATGTGTTGGTGGGAAAGGCCGGTCACACCATGTTTTCCTCCCACAAAAACGGAACGGAATCAAAAGGGCAGATCAGAGCGCTCCAGAGGTGACTTTTTTGCCTTTTCTTTGCTGACCTCACAACCACCCACCACACCTCCGCCCTTTCGCACAGACACTTCTGGTGGACTACCCCAACGTCGTTATCAAGGGCAGCGAGCTGTCCCTGCCCTTCCAGGCATGCATGCAGATCGAGCTGCTCGGGGACCGCATCCTGAAGGCCACGGAGAACGAGATGGTATGGCTTGACACCCGCATGTGCCGTCACACCCACCCACACCCGACCCCTTCTCCCTACAGATCCAGACCGTGCTGTACGACGACTGGCTGGAGTCTGTGTCGTCGTATGTGGCGTTCAGCAGGCTGATCCTCATCCTGCGTGCGCTGAGCATCAACTTCCAGCGCGCGAAGATGATCCTCAAGCCCGACAAGGACACTGTGACGAAGAGGGGCCACGTGTGGCCCGCCCTGACGATGGAGGAGTGGCAGGATGTGGAGGTCGCCCTGAAGAACCTGATCCTCGCAGATTACGAGAAGAAGAACAACGTCGACGCGCAGCAGCTGACGCAGGCGGAGATCCGTGACATCATCCTCGGGCAGGAGATCCAGGCGCCCAGCCAGCAGCAGCAGCAGATGGAGGAGATCGAGAAGCGCGCGTCGGACCAGGCCCAGCTGGCCTCCACCATGACGAAGACCACCAACAAGATGGGGGATGTCATCACGGTGTCCACCAGCACAAACTACGAGCAGCAGACCTACTCCAGCAGGACGTCGTGGAGGGTGCGCGCCATCTCTGCGTCGAACCTGCACCTCCGCACGCAGCACATCTACGTCGCGACGAAGGATGTGAAGGACACCGGTTTCACCTATGTGCTGCCGCGCAACATCCTGAAGAAGTTCGTCATGATCTCCGAGCTCCGCACCCAGGTCGCCGGGATGATGTACGGCGTCCACCCCCCGGACAGCACCACCGTGTTCGAGGTGCGCTGCATCGTGATGCCGCCGCAGTGGGGCTCCCACCAGAAGGTGAAATTCCCCCTGACCGTGCCGGACCACCCCTACCTGAAGGACCTGCAGCCCCTGGGGTGGCTGCACACCCAGCCCAACGAGGAGACGCACCTGCCCCCGCAGGACGTCGCGATGCACGCGAAGCTCCTGTCGGAGAACAAGGGGTGGGATGTCGACGCGACGACTATCGTCACCTGCTCGTTCACCCCGGGGAGCGTGTCGCTTGCTGGGTATAAGCTGACCCGCGCGGGCCTGGATTGGGGCGCGAAGGTTGCGAAGGAGACAAGCGATGTGATTGTCTCTAAGGGGTTCATGCCGTCCTTCTTCGAGAAGGTGCAGATGCATCTCTCCCAGCGCTTCATGGGCTTCTTCATGGTGCCCGATGAGAACGGGATGTGGAACTACAACTTCTCGGGGGCGAACTTCACCGAGCACATGGAGTACGAGCTTGCCCTGGCAAACCCGAAGCCCTTCTACCACGAGATCCACAGGCCCTCCCACTTCCTCACTTTCGAGTCCGCAGAGCAGGGCGCAGGGGCGGCGGAGGACCCCATCGACAACGACGACCTTTTCTCTTAGCGAGGTCGGGTGTTGCCAGCAGCGTGCCAGCTGCATGCTGTCTAGAGAGAGGGAAGTAGAGCGTGGGAGAGAGAGAGGAGGATAGGAGGTGGAGGTGGGGGGGTGGGTGGGTGGGGGGAGATGCGTTCTGAGGGCCGAACACAGCCTGTGGTGCATACATCCACCCCTTCCCCCCTCATCCCCTCTCCCCTGCGCAGGTGTGTTCTGTTGTTCGCTTTGTCATTTGTTTTTGGGGGGTGGTGGTGGTGTGGGGTGCTGGGTGTTGTTGGTTGTTGTTGTTGTTCTTTTCAGTCAAGTTTTCCCTCAAAAGGTGGGCAGGGTGAAGGGTGTATACATTCTGCATTGTGTGAACTGCCCCCCACACACTGCAACGCAGTTGGAGAAATCCCGTGGCGCTCTTCCTCCGTGTCATGGTGTCCAGTCACCCAGGGAAGGCGAACGGGGTGTATTTTTTTCGACTTTTCTTCTGCAAAACCCTCATGATCTCAGCCACCCTCCCCGATGTGGGTCTCACTCCTCTGTGGGGTATCCTGCGATAGGAAGCGGAATGCATCCTGTAAAACAAAAAAAAAGGCTTCGGCGAAAACGTAAACAGGTTTAGTTTGAAGGGGGTCAGGGTGGGGTGGGTGGGCCATCTCCATCGCCTCGGTGGGAAAGCAGAAGAAAAACCCCCCCAAAAAAGGAAAGGTGTTGCCGTGCGCCGGGGCATGGTTTGGGGGGCGGTTGAAGAAATACCACATCCAAAAAACCCCCTTCCGATGCGCGCCCCACACACCCTCCCAAGCATCCCCGATATCTCTCCTCTCCCCCCTTCTCTCTCCGACCCTATCACGCGAGACAACTCTGTGACAACTTCCTCTGCCACACTCGGTGTTCCGCTTGTTCTGCCCATCACCCCCCCCAACTCCCACCGAGATTTCTTCTCTCGCGAACACGTCTCTGATGCGGGGGCTGGTCATGGGAAGGGTGGGGATGGGTGTGGGGTGTCACGGCCGATTTTTCTTAGCACCCCTCACTTTTGGCAAAAAAAATACACAACAAGAAAACATGGAAAACCGCGTGCGGGAACGAGGGGGGGGGGGTTGGGCTTGGGCTTGGGGAACGAGGCCAGAAAACAATAGGTAGTCATTCCAGGACTACCGGGACTCTGCAGTGACGGTGGGGGGGCGGGTGGGGGAGATTTGTTCGTGAAACCGGGGGAGGACGAGAGGGTTGCCTTGCAAGGTGGTGGTGGGGATAGACGGGCAGGCTGTGGTCGGGAGGCAAACGGCGTATATTGCCTATACCAGAAAGCGCAAGTGGAATTTTGTTGGCTGGGAGGCCTGGAGGGTGTGTGTGTGTTCGTTGGTCTCTTTTATTGCGCTTCTTGGTCTAACCAGATTCGACGAGCTTTCTCGTCTTGGGTGTAGGGTGCGGTGGTCATTGTGCCCTGGTTTGGTCGTACGATCGAATGTGGGCTGTTTCGTCCGTTTTTCGCGGGCAATGGCCCGTGTGGGTGAGAAGATATCAAAAACACGCTTCCGCAGAAACGGAAGAACCTCAAGGTAAACGAATTCAGATGCAGTTGTAGCCCCGCCCCGCCCCACCCCGCTTGAAGCATTGTGCTGTGCTGTGCGTGTGTGCTGTCTATGAGGAGGTGCCACTTTGAGGTCGACACCGCCCACCTGCAGACACATCAACACTCACAATGCGTGCTGCGCTCATCCTGGGCTGGGCTGCTGTGTCGGCAGCCCAGATGGTGGACCCCTCGCTGCAGGGCGGTGGTCTGGCAGGTAACGGCACGCTCCCCGTGCCGCCTGTGAATGGGACCAAGCCCCAGCCCCCGATGCCTGGGCAGAACGGGACCAAGCCTGTGCCCCCACAGCCGCCCATGAACGGGACAAGGCCCCAGCCTCCCGTTCCGAGTCAGAACACGACGCGCCCTGACTTGCCTGTGAACGGGACGAAGCCACTGCCGCCGACCACTGGTCAGAACGGCACCCGCCCGCAGCCGCCCATGCCGTCCCAGAACGGGACGAAGCCTCTTCCGCCTGTGAACGGGACTGTGCCCCACCCGCCCATGCCTGGTCAGAACACGACACGTCCTGGCCAGCCTGTGCCGCCTGTGAACGAGACCAAGCCCCACCCGCCCGTGCCTGTGAACGGGACAAAGCCTCTGCCACCCATGCCAGGCCACAACACGACCCGCCCTGACGTGCCGGTGAATGGGACCAAGCCCCAGCCGCCGATGCCCGGGCAGAACGGGACGCGGCCGCAGCCCCCCATGCCGCACCAGAACGAGACCAGGCCCCAGCCGCCGATGCCTGCGCACAACACGACCCGCCCTGACTTGCCTGTGAACGGCACGAAGCCTGTGCCCCCCATGCCGCACCAGAACGGGACCAAGCCCCAGCCGCCGACCCCTGGGCACAACAGCACCCGCCCGCAGCCGCCCATGCCTGAACACAACGAGACGAAGCCGCAGCCGCCCATGCCGCACCAGGAGCAGCACTGCTCAGGGCGCGTGGCGGAGTGGCGGCGTGAGCAGCAGGAGTGGTGCTGCGCCAACAAGCACGTCGGGTGCGCACCCCCTGCACCGTTCCACTGCGAGGATGTGAACGGGACGGCGCACTGGGCAGCGGCGCAGAAGGCATACTGCTGCGAGCGCCACCTGGTGGGGTGCGGGGCACGGGCAGACGTGTTCGACTGCACGTGGTCTGCAGCGACTGCGGAGCCGTGGACGCCGCAGCAGGAGAAGTGGTGCTGTGCGGAGAAGCAGGTGCGGTGCCCCAGCACGCAGGAGGCGCAGCGCCGTGAGAGGAAGGCGGCGTGCCACGAGGCGGAGGGTGCCGGTGTGCTTGCGCTGCCCCAGGCACACTCGTGCTGCACGGAGTTCGACATCGGGTGTGGCGGGAAGTACGAGTGCTTCGGCAACGCAACGGACGTGGCGGCGTGGACGGAGGACCAGCGCACGTGGTGCTGCCGCGAGAAGGACGTCGGGTGTGCGCAGAAGTGCGAGCACGCCGCTGCGCAGCGCGGCGAGATGACGGCGTTGCAGCAGGACTTCTGCTGCGCCAGCAAGGGTGTCGGGTGCTCTGCGGCGTGGCAGGAGCAGCAGCAGCGTGCTGACAAGGAGGCGGAGGCTGCTGAAGAGGAGGCAGACAGCAGCACGCACGCAAAGCGTGACCTGCGGCTGAAGGTGGCGGGGACGGCGGCTGAGCTGTTCGAGAACCCGAAGCAGATGCTGCGCCGCCTGCGGTGGGCGCTGATTGCCGCGTCGGAGCGCCTGCAGGAGAACCCGGGGCGCCTGGTGGTGCGTGTCATCGGGGCGCTGATGGCGAACCTGACGGTGCCGCCCGCTCACAAGCAGGGCAACTGGTCGGTGAACATCACACGTGCGTGGAACACGGAGCTGCGTGCGGAGGAGGACGAGCGCGTGCAGGGGCTGCGGAAGGAGGTGCAGGCCCGTGTGGGCGCCCTGCTGCAGGACAGCTCCGCCACTGAGGAGGACGGGCTGATGGTCGACTACACGATTGCTGACGCTTCGGACGCAGCTGTGGCACAGGCTGTGGGCGAGATCGACACCCAGCTGCAGAAGGGTGGTGTGGACGGGAACGGGGTGCGCCCCCTGTCCGGCGCACAGGAGGAGCTGGGCAGCACAGACGGCGCCCCGTCCCCGTCTGAGTCATCCAGCGACAAGGGGTGGCTGTGGGCGCTGCTGAGCGTGGCGGGTGCTCTGTGCGTGGGTGCAGGCATCGCCGCAGTGGTTGTGCACAAGCGCCGCCAGCGCAACGAAGCGCCCTTCAACGAGGTGCTGCGTGAGGTGGAGTGCGACGACGTGCACGTCAGCAACGCGCAGTACACCCCGACCCCGACCCCCACCGACAGCGGCGTGCAGCTGTAGGCGGCAACAACCGAACACCACTGAGACTGAGACCACTGCGGGAATGCCTTGTCCCCGCTTGTGCGACACCATACGTCGCGGCTGGCAGCCGCTGCCAGCCTCGCTTCTTCTTGCTTGGAACTGAACCTGCCACACGCCCTCCTGAATGCAGGGCATGTGCAACGAACACCATACGTGCGCAGCACCCCCTCCCCCCAGGGTGCTTGCTGAACTGAACAAGCTGCACCCAAGCAGTGCGGCTTCCCTCCGCCCTGCTGGCTGCCAGCCACACTGAACATACACCTCCCTGCCTCCCTCCCGGCCACAGCACGCTTGCCTCTTGGATGCTGTGTGCCGTCTGTCCCCAGAGCTCCGGAGGGAGCCCACGTAACTCCGTGCCCCCCCCGCGGTAGTGCATTATGTTTTCGTGACGCACACAACACCCGCTGCGACCCCCGCTGTGCGCTAGTCTTACGCGCGTGCCTTACTGTCATCTCCCCTCCCCTCCCCCGCCTCCCTCACACCCCCGGTCCCCCAAGGATCAACAGAACATGCCACACCGTTTGTTTGGCCCCAGATTGCATCACATCCGTGTGCGCGACACACACACACGGGTGGTGCTCGCATATTGGTGCATGCTGGGCTCTACTGCATCATCACCTGCCCTCGCTGCGATGGTGGCCTGCCGTCCGTGGCCCAAACCCATCGCACGCCTTTCCTCCCGGGTTGCAGGGATGCAGGGCTGCCCTTAACCAGGCAAATGGGGAGTGCTTGCTCAGTGTCTGTGTGACGCAGGGTGTGCCGCCCCGTGTCTCTTGTGACCTCTGTGGGTTGTGGAGGGGTCTGCCTACCTTGAACCTGGTGACTCCCTTGCGTTTCTTTGAGTTTTGTGCTCTGTGAAATGATGCTTTTGTGATTGCGAGAACATGGCAAGGGGGGTTTGGGCTGACTTCCCGCAAGAAGAAGAGAAGAAGAAGGAGAAGAAATCACGGATCACAAAAAAATACTCTCGGTTACGACGGTAGTCGGGGAGTCCGCTGTTTGATTTCTTTTGGCTTCCTGCCGAACGGCGTTTTGATGCCACCCATTCATGTTTTTGCTGGAATGCAACGTCAGAACAGTGAAGTCTATCCCCCCAAGTCTCTCACCTACCCCGCTGCCTACAAAGACATCGACTCCAACGACACGGCGGTGAAAGGCAAAGCTGGATAGCAAAAGTCAGTTGCACACCCCCCGCCCACCCGCCCCCCCGCCCCACAGGGCAGCGGAAGGATATCGCCCTCATCCCCTCCAGGAGGGGCCTCACTGAACCCTCGAATTCTCCTGCAGGGCACCACCCTCGCAGCACCACACCCAACCACCCTGCTGCAGGAGGCCGCAATACACCAACCCCCCCCCCCCCCCCCACACTTGAAAACGTGTTAGCCGCCACCCTGGCCTCAGCACGACACATGCGGACCCCGTGAGAGACGATGCCTTAGAGCCCCCTATTTTTTTCGGCTTCTCCATCGTCACTTCTCTCTCTCTCTCTCTCCCTCCCTCTCCCACCCTCAACAAGGATGCACAGCGATGACGGGGAGTTTGAATGGGACGAGCCGAGCGGTGCGTGGGTTGCTGTGAGCAGCAGCCCCGGCGGTGCCACCGGGCGGTGGGTGTGGGACTCCCTCGCCAGCGACTGGGCATGGCACGGCACGGCAGCCCCGCCTGCCACGCCCCCCCTCGCCGAAGACACACCCTCCTCCGCCACCGCCGCCGCCGACGCCGCGCCCCACACCACGCCCAGCGACACGACCCCCCCATCCTCCATCTGCAGCCCAGCCCCTCCGAGCCTGGGCGACATCTCCCCGCCGCCGCCGCCCCGGCAGGTCGGCGCCATCCGGTCCCCCCCACGGACATACCATATGGACTGCTCCGACACTTCTGACCCTAACACCAGCCACACCTTCACGGCAGGCCGCAGCAGAGGCACGACTCCTCCACACAACCACCGGCGCAGCGGCAGCGCCACCAGCGCCCGAAGGGCGCTGGGGGCGAGGGGCTCGCCGGGCGGTGGTGGTGGTGGTGGTGGTGGTAGCGGTGGTCGGCCCTCAGTCACCCCGCCGCTGCCTGGGGGTGGTGGTGGTGGTGGTGGCGGTGGCAGCCCTCCCCCTGGGGAGGTGGTGGTGGTGGAGTCGCGGTCCGCCTCCGCCGGGGGGCCGGCGCGGACCCCGCCACCACCGCCCCCAGGGGCTGGGCCCCCCGGGTCAAGAGCGGGTCGTGCGGCGCGGAGGGGGGCGGGTGGTGGTGGTGGTGGCGGAGGTGTCGCGGCGTGGGGTGTGGGAGTCCCGCAGAACTTCAGCAACAAGGAGGTGGTGTCGCGCGTGTCGGGGCAGATCCGGAGGTGGGGTGCCGACGCGCGCGCCGCGAAGGAGAGGCGCAGATCGGCGGACGCCGCCGCCGCGGCGGCGGCGGGGAGGGGCGGGGCGCTGCCCCCCCCGCCGGCCCGGCGGACCCCGCAGAAGAGGCGGGGTGGCGGCGGCGGAGCCGCCGCCACCACCCCCGCCACAGCCTCTCCTTCCCCCCACACCGCAGCCCACGCTGTTGCCGCTCTCCGGACTGAGGCACGGCACCACCATGAGCGTGCCGCGGAGATTGAAGAGCAGATCAGCTGTCTGGAGGAGCTTCTGGAGATGGAGGAGGCAGCTGCCGCAGCATCAGGAGGCGCGGTGGTGTCACCGCCGCACCACCCGCTGGGTGCCTGGCTGCACCCGCCGCCGCCCCCGCTGCCCCCTCCGGAGCTCTGCGGGGCATCCCCTGCGGAGGGGTGGGATGAATACCACGCAGCGCAGCTCCCCGCCGGAGGGAACTCCCCGGGGTGGGGCGGGCGGAGCCCGCCCCACCACCACCACCACCACCACCGCCCCCCATCGCCTCCACCGCCGCAGCACTGCGTGCCTGCCCGGGGGCCGTCTCCAGGGGGTGGCGGTGGGGGCAGTGGCAACACCCTCGCATCCATGGGGAGCCAATGCAACGACCCGGATTACTGGGAGGCGCCATGGGATGGGGGTGGGGAAGGGAGGGGGTGGCGGCAGCAGCAGCAGCAGCAGCATCACGAAGGGGGGCAGGGTGTATACTGCCATGCTGCTGTTGGTGGTGGCGGTGGCGGTGGCGGTGTCGGCATAGACACCCCTGAGAGGCCCGAGGGGGAGAGCCCCGGGTTCCCTCCTGGGTTCCGCGAGCCCTCCCCTGTGGGGAGGGAGAGGGTGACGGCGTTGGTGGGTGGAGGTGTGTTGCACAGAGGCGATGTCCTGCAGCAGCAGGAGGCTCACCAACACGCTGGGGGGCGGGTGGTGGAGCTGGCGACCCTCGGGGTGCAGACGGATGCGACTGTCTACTCCACACTGCAGGGGTCTGAGGTGCGGCTGAACCACTGGGATGACTGTGCCGCCGCACCTCGGGGTGGCACACCCCGTGCCGCGTGGTGGCGACGCTGCGGTGACGGCGAGGCTGAGAGGCCCGCGGTGGAAGCCGGGTCCAGCCCACTCCACCCACCTCCACCCCCCAACTCTGCGTCGGGGGTTGGGGGGCGGAGGGACGAAGAGGGTGGTGGGGGTGGTGGCGGAGGCGGCGGGTCGCGCGAGGTGTCTCCGCGGCGCGACATGCAGCCCATCGTGAGGCAGGCCGACTTTGGGCTGCCCGTTCCGCAGCGGAGCCCGAGGCGGGGGGAGCGTGGGAAGAAGGAGGCAGGGGGTGGCGTGCCGAAGGGGTCGTCGCCCAGGCGGGGGAGGGGGCGGTCGCCCCATGCCGCGGCGGGGGGGCGGCACACGTGGTGCTCCCCTGCGAAGAAGGAGGGGTCGAAGGATTTCTATGTCGGTGCGAATTACGACCCGTGGGCTGCGCAGAAGTATGCGCACTCCAAGGCGCATCAGCATGGCGGGAGGATCTATTGAGAGGGTTGGCACCTTATATATAAAGCCCTCCTTCGACAAATGTGTAGTGGTGGGGGTGGTGTTGCTGTTGTATGGCCCCCCTCATTCTTTGGACCTGTGATGCAGATCATGCAGGGCAACGCTGCACCCGGGTGTTACCTTGTCGAGAGGAGGAGGAGGCAGGGATGATTGTTCTGCCCCGATGCTGATCTTGATGGCGATCAACGGGAGGGGGCCGATGTGTGCCATGATACAAAATACTGTTCGCCTTACTTTGGAGTTTTACCCAAAATACGGTGTTCTCTTTTTACACCTTGTAATGCAGTGTACTGTTTTCTGTTTCTCTTCTCCGGAGGATGGGGCGGGGGGAGGAGGGGGGGGGGGAGAACGAAGCGTGTGAAGAAGGCTGTTATGAGGCGATGTCCGCGAGGACTGCTGCACCGACCGAACGGCAGCACTGCCCCCCTTCCCCCCTCTGCTTTCCCAAAAAAAAGCACCTCAGGGCTTGCAACCGCATCCTGATGATCCCCAATACCATCCATCTCCCATCTCCCCCGCTGATCTTTCCCGACAATGCTCCCACACCACACCACACCTTCAGCTGCCAATTCGGTTGCGCCACACATACACACCGCATCCAACCTTTCTCTCTCTCTCTCTCTCTCTCACCCAGCCTTTGCCGCCGCCGTCCCTTCACCCCCCTGCTTCCCGGCAGCCACCCTTTCACCTCCAGCCGGCTTTGATTAGCGCATCGCCACCCTCTCTTCCGGAGGCTGCCGCTCACAGCAATGTCCTCTGCGGACAGCGTGCTGACAATGTCCCCTCAGGACATGATGGTGCACCCTGCGCTGCTGAAGTCTGTGAAGGGGGATGCGTTCGAGAGGGAGTGGGTGTTTTGGAGCGACATGTGGGCGGCGAAGCCGGACGCTGCCGCCGTCGGCGGCGCGGTGCACGTCCTGCGCGAGGTGGGGACCGTGCGGTGCATGAAGGAGTACTGGAGCTACTTCAACGGCCTCCCCCTCTGCAACATGCAGCCCGCCAGCTCCCTCCACCTCTGCGTGGGCGGTGTCCGCCCCACCTCGGAGGACCCGGCCCACAGGGCGGGGGGGCGGCTGAAGCTCGACTGCAGCACCTCCAACATCGGGTTCAAGAAGTGGCTCGACCTCTGCCTCGCCGTGCTGGGCGGCCAGTTCCCCAACAGCGCCCTCATCACGGGCGTCAGCTTCTCCGGCACCGGCAGCGCCACGCTGTGGCTGAAGGAGCGGAACGACGGCATCCAGGCCTTCCTCCAGCGCCTCCTTGCGAAGGGCGGGGTGGCCAGCCCTGGTGCCGAGTGGAGCAGCAACGAGGCGGCTTCCAAGCAGTCCCTCAGCAGGGGTGTCGTCCGGGAGTGCGTGCCGGGGAGGACCGGCAGGCGCCGTTCCACCTCAGCCCCCAGCGTGCCGCCGTGCCCGCAGGAGGCTGCTGTGTCGCTTGCAAGCCCTTCCAAGCCTGCGGCGCTGGAGGGTGAGGAGGAGGACGTGGCGCGGCTCAGTGCGTTCGTCGGGAAGAAGCGTGTCAGCATCCGCGTGGGGAGTCAGATCGGGGGGGTGCACCAGCAGCAGCAGCCGGCGGTGGCGGCGGCTGCGCCCGCGAAGCGGGCCCCTCCGGGGCACAGGCGGAGGCACACCGACAGCGGGAAGGAGGAGTTCATCCCGAAGCATACGCTGACCTGTGTGGGTGCGGTGCAGGCGGTGCCTGCGGATGCGCAGTGCGGTGGTGTTGATGTGCATCTGCATGCGCCTGTGCCGCCCAACACGCGGCGCGAGCAGGTGGGGAGGGCGAAGCGGCACAGCGTGGCGTGGCGTGGGGCGACCGATCAGGAGGTGGCGGCGGCGGCGCCGTCGCCCGTGTCGCAGGGCATGCCGCCGGCGCAGCCGTTCATCCACCTGGGGTCGCTGTATCCGGAGGGGCTGACGCGGAAGCAGAGGCGGGCGATCCTGTTCTCGCATGGAGATGCTGAGGAGCTGGGGTGCCCCCCGGGGAAGTCGCTCCCTTTCCCCGCGAAGGATGGCATGGTATGGTGGCAGTGGGGGGGTGCTGGGGGGGAGGGAGGGAGGGGGGTATATCTTTGCAGCGTTGCAGCAGTTTTTCAAATCAAACTCGAGAATGTTCCCTCCCACGGCACAGCCAAAACCAACACACACACGCACACAGCTCACAAACGAAGAGTATGCTGCTATCTACAAGCGCGCTGGGTTTTGAAACGAACGTGAACAGAGGTGTTTCTTAAAGCAACACTCCCTGGAGAGACGGCATGCTGTGTGCCTCCAGAGAAGGTTAGCTGGGCTGGAGAGTGGGTCTGCCCTGTTGTGGTGAGAGAATGTGCCCTAGAATAAAGTCAAGCAAAGTGGGGCGAGCGGGAAGTGAGGAGATCCATGCAGCCCAGGCTGACACCCCCACTTTGTGGGGGTGTGGTTGCACCACCGCAACAAAGAAGCCAAATCTCAGGAGCATCCACACCAGTGACGCTTGGAGCCATCATGTGGCTCATCCCGATTTCGTTACCTGTGGGGTACATGGGTGAACACATGCGCTGCCAACAGTCTTCTTTGCTAGAGACCAGGAGCCTGGTTAGCGCAAAAAAAAACAAACAAAAGAAAAAACATACCCGATGCGCTAAGACACCGTACCCTCGCCAGTTTTGTCGCCTTTGGGGCAACAAAGCTGTGTCTTACACGGTGGACTCCAGCGGGGGTAGGGTAACCCTTTTCGGGAGTCTCAACTAGGGGGAGTCCAACTCCCGCTAGCGGGAGTCTATACTCCCGCTAGGGGGAGTCTGACTCCCCCTAGCGGGAGTCTTTTCACCTATTTTCACTCATTTTTCCCATGATACCTATGCAATGTGGCACTCGTCACTGAAGTACAGCCACACCAAACGAAACGGACGTTTCCACCCATCCCAGCTCGCAGACCTGATTCACAAAAATGGGGAAGACGACAACGAAGCCGGCAGCGAAGCCGGCGGCAAAGTCGATTAAGAAGAAGAAGAGCGCAGAGAGTCCCGAGGCTGCGGAGGCGACGAACATTGTGCATGATTTTTGCACGGCCTTCCCTGTTAAAAAAGGGGGCAGTGTGCTGACACTGGGATCCATTAGAAGGCTCCTAGCAACGGTGTTGAGCAAGGAGCTCCACAAGCACAGCACCCAGGTGGCCAACGCAATCATCGCCATGTCTTCCCTGACATGGATAAGTTCGCTGTCAGGGAAGTCGCAACGATGCGGAAGGAGGGCGCTCTCCGTCATATACAAGGTGGAGGCGAAGTATGGCAAGGTGCAGGATACAAACGTGTCGTCGGGGGCAGCCTGAAGCCGCGAATGATCGCGACACGGGCGAACGGCTTGGCACCGTGGGTCTGGATAGATGCTGGAGTTCGGCCGGGTGAAACCGGAAGTCGCAGCAAAATTTGCCCCCCCAGATTTCTTCCTCAAACCCACCCGTGGGCTGATCCGGCCTTGCACGGTGGACTCCAGCGGGGGTAGGGTACCACTACCGGGTTTAACCCTTTTCGGGAGTCTCAACTAGGGGGAGTCCAACTCCCGCTAGCGGGAGTATAGATCAGCAGTGGGCAACAATGAGGCGATGCGGGGGGCGAGGGCACCGATGCTCACTGTGCGACATCCCAGAAGAACGCTGGTATCAACAGGTGCATCGATACCCGCACCTGACTCTCTCTGAGATGAAAGAGGCTGGCTACCCCTCCCTCTTGGCAGGTGTGCTTCCCAATGCCCGCTACGTCACCCCAGCACTCCATGACTGCAAGGGGCTCGCCATGCGGCTGATCAGGGTACTGGATGAGACAACAAAAAAATATTCGACAAGACCTGTACAAACCTTGCACTGAATGTGTCGCAGCATGGGACAGGTGCTCAGTTCCGGAAGGTCGTGCTTGCCTGTCACAGGACACACCTACAAGGGCTTGTTCCGCTACCTCTTTGTCTCCCTTGCAGACCTCATGCATTTCCGGTATGCAGACATCCCCTGGCGCTTCTGGGGATGCAAGGATGAGTCAGCCCGGATTCCCTTCTTGCGTGCTCGGATCTCAGGGCATATATTTCACTGGTTGATGGAGCATGCCGAAAAGGGATCAACGCGCAATGCCTACGTACACAGTCTCCATCATTGGTGGGCTCCAGAAGATGCAGTGCCTCTGCAGAACAACGACGAATGAAGAAGCAGAGAACGGACATCGCAAGAAAGATGCCGTTACAATCGCCAGCTCCGCAACTTACGAGAGAGATCTTGCGATGGCAGAAGAGAAGCGGCGCGCATCGGGCATGCCTTGGAAGGTTGCGCACCTGTCGCAGGACGGGATCCTCGGGTATAGAGAAGTCATTCTGTGTCCGTGTCTGCACACCCGACACGCTCATAGATTGGCTGTGTATGTTCTTTGCACACAGTTGACACAGCTGCAGAAGGGGTTTGTGCACTGCAACACACAGGACTTCGTTGAACCCATCAGCGCGCCCTACTTCCTGTTCCGGTTCCCCGAAGGACACCGCAAATTATCGCTCTGCTTGTGCAAAATGCCAATCCCGCTGGGGGCGACTTTCACACCATTCGTGTCATCCGAGGCGACTTTGAGCACGCTTGACCAACGCGCACAGCAGGAGGGGGATGACAGTTCTGACGAAGAAGATGAGGCCTGCAGGATGGCTTGTCTTGCCCAAGGTGTAACACAACTACGACAGGCGATGGCCGCACTTTGACACCTCAAATTCTAACCGCTCACCTCCGCAGGTGCAGCCGCTACCAGGAGGATAGGTAGGTAGTCCAGAGTCCGGGGAAACTGACAGAAGCAAACCAAGCCCCTCCCCATCCCTCTTCCACCATGATTTTACCCCCCACGCCAGTAGACTGTAACTATATCATGGGAAAAATGGATGAAAATAGGTGAAAAGACTCCCGCTAGGGGGAGTCAGACTCCCCCTAGCGGGAGTATAGACTCCCGCTAGCGGGAGTCTGGACTCCCGCTAGCGGGAGTCTTTGACACCCGCTCAGACTCCCGCTCCCAGACTCCCGCTAGGGCCGCTGGAGTCCACCGTGTATGCCAAGGAATTTTTACGGAACCGTCTGCGATCCCAAGTATTTCGTGCTACCCTCCCCCCCCCCCCCCCCTACACACTGCCTTTGTGAATTGTCTTCTTCTCCGTCGATGTTCATCCACCCCCTCCCCCCCAGCACAGCATGACGGGTTCCGCTTCCACCCCCCTGCACCCACCTCCCTGCTCCCATTTTCTGTTGCATTTTTTGCGATCAAAAAAATGCTCCCCCGTCCCCTCTACTCCTCTGTTTCTTCCTTTCCTTATTTTTGGTTACACCAAACCGCCGTCTGTTTCCTCCCGCCCCCTCCCGCCGTCACCACCAAGTGGCATCTCCCTCTGCTCCCACCTCTTTTGCTGAAAAAAAACAATCCGCTTCTTTCACCGACTTTCTCAAACCCATGGAAAGCCTGAAGAAGACACGATGTTTATTTTTGCTTGCTCTGCCCCAGATCAGTGACCAATCCCCCCCACTCTCCCCTCGGGCAGCAGCTATTTTTGAGATTTGAATGAACCGTATTCCACTTGTCACCATATTTCTATTCACCCCCCCCCTCCCGTGCGTGGCTTAATTGCTACTCTGCAGTGTTACTCTCTCAAACCCCCTGATGGCCATACCCCCCCCGATGCTGTGTTGCCTAAGCGACACCACGCCAAGCCAATAGTCCTTATATGGGAGTCGGGAGAGGTGGAGTTGGGTTATGCAGTGTTTCTCAACTCACACACACACACACACGCCACCCATCTGTTTTGATGGTTCAGCCAGCTGAGGTGATATTCTGTGCCTTTGAGGGTGGTGTTGTGTGGGGGTGGGTTGTTGCCGTTGGGATGGGGCGTGGGGAGTGGGGAATCTCGTAACTCCGTCGGTCTAGCTGCCTCCTTTGCCCCTTTTCTGCAAAGGCAAAATCTGCCGATTCCCCTTGGTTGCCCGCCTCGATTATGTTACCTGCCAGTTGGACTGAGGCTCGCATCCTCCTGCAAAATCGAAAATATTGGACAGGCAGTGCAGCCCTCACTCCTTCGAGATGATGGCTGCACGTCTCCAGTCAGAACCCAGAAGAAGGCTTTTGCTTTGCGTGCAAACCTGAAACTGTGCCACTCTGACACCGCCAATTGTGAGTGGGCTCGCCTGTACTATTTGTGTTTCTGAGCGAAGCCCCACAAAACGCTCTCGGGACGCGACACGGGACGATCTCTCGAAGCGCATGAAAGGGGTCCTTTTTCCCACAATTTAATGCGGCGGAGCTGGCACAGCTTTTGGCACAAAGGCAACTGCACACACACACCCGCCGATGCAGGAAATAGGACTCTCGAGCTGTCAAAACGCAAAAAAAAAAATCAATAAAAACCCATGCGTGTCTTGCAATGAATGCTGATGGGAGGGGGTGCTCACGCCCCCACCTCTGCCAACCTTAATTTCAGATGCCCCCTTCTTCCGTGGAGAGTTGCAGCTCAACAGTGGAGCCCCCCCCACGCCCCCCTCTCCCCGTTCTCCCAAATAGCTGAATTCTGGCCTGCGCCGGACGCAACACTAAGAGAGGCCTCTTTGGGGTGGTGGCAAAGGCGGGGGAGGGCTCGTCACATCCCTAGAGTGTTTCAGCGTGCTTCAAACAGTTGATTTCAAAGAGCAGATGCTGACTTTGTGTTGTACGTCCTGGCCTGGCGTCAGACTTGCGGGGTGTTGTCAGGTGATGCAAAGAAAAAATGGGAACGGGTTATTCAAAACCGCAAAAAAAAAGAAGAAAAATGGCCACAATATCATACCTGGTGGTTGCCGGTGAGTAACTCGATTCGTTGTGCAGTGTCGCGCTGCCCTCTCCGCTTTACTTCCCCCCTCCTGCCTCCCCGCGTCATCTCTCATCTCACCCAGCCTTATTGTTGCCGGTATTTATGTACACTCATTCATCCAGCCTTGTTTTTCTGCGGCGTGCCTTGCGCACAAGAGCACATCCGCACTGCTATGCTATCGACTGGCTCTGTGTATCCCGTGACTCAGACTTACCCGCCTCTGTTCCTCCATCAGGTTCAAGCGATAGATGTAGCCAATGCTGAGCAGCACACGCTCGGCAGATGGTTTGACATTGCCCCGCTCGCGATGGTGAACTGGCTGGCGGGGGAGGGGGACAGTGTCCGGGATGTGCAGTGCCCAGCAATTTCCATTTTATGTTTTTTTTTGGCTGGGTTTGTGTTCTGGTATTCTTGTGGGTCACATACGCTCAGACCCCTCTCCGGGTTTGTCGATGGCTGTCTCATCGATGGTCAACCGGCAAACCCGGCCCAACCTGTGTCTGCATGAGCAGAGTGATTCCGGTGAAAAATCCGTATCCGCCGCCTCAGCCAGCTCCCTGCCGATGATCTATTCCGCCCGGTCCGTGCAGCATATGCACGGAGCAGTGTGACGTGAAAACGTCGCCTCTTTCCTGTATCTTGTTTGCCCGCCCTCCGGCTCAGAGGGCGGGGTTTTTACGAAAAGGGCTTCTCCAACAACACTGGTTTGCTCTCTTGCGTTTTCTCAAAATCGCACCCAGGCCTGAATGCCGATGATGTCTCCACAGCTTCTCCGCCGGCATTGGCAAAATCGAGGCCAGGGAGGGAAGTGTCGGTGCATGTCGATACGATTCGATCGGCAATCCGCCCGAACAACCAGCCTCAGGGGTTGTATTTAGCTTTGTTTGGTTGAGTGTTCTCCACACAGTCATCTGGTGGTCCGTTACTGTTTTGTCCGGCTTCTCTGAGTAGACTTACGATCGAATTTAATTCAAAAAAGTAGATCCCCTGTTCTGTTGTTTCGTTTTGGGAAGTCGATAGTATGTTGTCTGGATGGGGGGGGGGGTGACCTCCTGATTCACGCAGCAGCATTATCCCTGCAAAAATATCAAGTATACTGCTGTACGCTTCTGACATCCGTTACTATGTGGGTCACATGCACAGGGCGTAGATTGTTCTTAGATGTTGTCCAATTGTGCAAATATCCTTGTTTGGTTGTTTGTTTTTTGTGGCAGAGATGCCACGCCATGTGTATCAGATTCCGAACCTTTTGTTTCAAGAGCAATGCAAGCTCCAATCAAGCGGAAGAGCAAAGGGTGTGAATACGAGAGAGCTAGCGGAATGCTGGCGGATTCTCCTGCCAAAACATACACCGCCCAGAGATCCCAACTCAGCTGATCTCGCAGACTTAGGTAACAACTCTATAAATCTTGTGGCTGAGCCGATGCGAAACCCTCTCAACCAAGTCGAACCCAGCTGAGGGGGAGGGTTAGAGCCAGACTCTGTACCTTACCCTTTCTTCAGTATCACCCGCACCCCACCCCACCCCTACCCCTACCCCTACCCCTCTTCTACTCTCTCCACGAAATGATCTCTCTCTCCCTCTCTGTCCAAATTGTGTCAGTTTGTCACCTTAAATCCCCCTCTCAATGAAATCACTTTCCGTATGTACCGTCTGTGCCCCTTGCGTGGGTTCCATCCATTCGCCGATGACCTGGTGTTGCTCGGCTCTTGGTGTTGTTTTTCCATCACCACCTATTTTTTCCCCATCTACTGTAGTATTCAAAACTACTGTAAGGGGGCCCTCGCTACCAAGTGTGACTGAGTGAGAAAAAGTGAGAAATCAGCCATGTTTGGCTGACAAATGACGACTCGTGACTCACAGTGACTCGTAGCGAGGGCCCCCTAAATATTATAATTCAATAATTATTTTGGCCCCCCTCAGGGGGGGCCAATTAACAAAATTTTGTAACAAATAAATTATTTTGTAAAAATAATATTCTGGCGTCCAGCGGCCCAGTTAACAACTGCCCGTTTTTGTAAAAATAAAACTCTCGCGAGGCTCGAGGATGGGGGTGGGGGAGGTGCTCCCGGCCAGTCTTATTCGCCTGTACAACGGGTTGCTCTTTCATGTCGACCCTGGCAGGGGACGGGGTTTCCCGGGCTTGAAGAGCAGCGGGCGTCTGCATCGGCGCTGCATCAGGCTCAGCCTGACTGCCTTGGGGCGCGGCTGCTCAGACTCATCGCTCTCGCTTCCGTCATCCCCCTCCTGTCGTGGCACGATGTACTCCCGTCTTCCGATGCCCCTCGCCCTCCACGTTCTCCTGTGGTTCCCAGTCAGGTAAAGGACGCTGTAACAAACATGGTAATTTGTAAAAAATAAAAATAGAAAACCCCCGCTGCGCGGTGGGGCCAGTTAACAAAATTCGTAATTATTTGTTAACTGCAAAATATTAATTGCAATTCGGGAAAGGGACCCAAACTAACGGTTAACAGTAGTTTTGAATACTACAGTATTTTCTCCTCTCTCTCTCTCCCCCTCTCTTCATCCCTCTCCAATAGGAAGCAATAGCGTGGTCTGACAGGATCTGTCCGGTGCCCCCTCCTCTTCCTCCGACCAAAAAGCGCCCCCACATCGGGGCAGCTTTTCCAAAACAATATGATTCACATGGGGAAAGGTGGCATGGGAGGAGCATGGCACAAGCAACACCTCTCAGCACTGCATCCGAAGAAGCAACTTACACACGGGTCACCAGGCCTGACACGCCGCGCCCTTCCCCCTCCGCTCCTCTCTCTCTCTCATTTTGCTGCCGTGTTCGTCGCACACACATTCTTCACCCGGTTTCTTCTTTTTTATTTCCTGCAGGGGGGGCAGGTGATCCTTTACCGGTTTCACTGGAGTGCCCCGCACAGCAGGTGTGTCGAACAGGCAGCGAAGAGGGGGGGGGGGGGAGGGGGGGGGGATGGGCAGCAGCTTTCTCTGTGTTCTGGGGCATCATGTCCCCCCCACCTTGTCGTCTGTGTCGGTAGGCAGGGAGGGGCGGCTGAGCATATCCGCACCGGAGCTCGGGCACAACCCTGTCTAACGAGTGGGGGGGAGATCATCCTGTGATTCCCTTACTACTTCTGATTCACTGCCCACCCCCCCCCCCCCCCGCCCTCCAAAGCGAAGGATGGGTTCATGCAATGCTATGGCAAAGGGGGAAAAAGTCTGTTGCAGTAACCTCCCAACTTCCCCCCATTTCCACGCGGCCCCACGCTATCCCCGCCCCACACCCACTCTTGCACAACCGCAATCCCGGGTATGCTTCACGCAGAACGGATCCCTGGTGCACGTCATGTGTTTGTTTGTTTGCTCCGAGGCACCCCTTCCCTTTGGCACACCCACACACACCACCTACAGGCACACATCAGCAAAAACCTCCCCCCCACCCCACCCCACACCTGCGGTGGGTCTGTGGGGGGAAAGCCTCGGTGCAGCTGAGTTCTATTCACACAACACACCAAGGAGAGCCGCACAGGCCCTCCTGACTCACCCCACCCCACCCCACCCCCCGTACTCTCACCCCCTCACCCTCCCACACCCGTGTCTATGAAAACCGTCCAACCGAGCAGCGTCGTGTGAGAGAGCTGAACGGGGGAGGAGGAGGGAGGGAGGGGGAGGGGGGGAGGCGCTCCAGCCCAAAAGGCAAACAGCGCACCACTCTCTCTCTCTAACTTCCCCGCCCACCCACCCACCCCCCCACCCCCCCCCCCCCCAACACGATGTATGAAGACACGGCAACAGCACCTCCGAAGGGGACATTCCGCCTTGCCCTGCTTCGGGTCATCTGCCTTCTCGCAGCCTTCTCCTCTCTGCCGTGCTCAGCCATGACCCCGGTTTCCGCCCCCACCCCTGCCCCACCTCTGTCCCCGCCGATGGCTCAGATCGAAGAGCCTGTCGTGTGGATGAGCGGCGAGTCGCTCCCGGCTTCATCCGGTTTGCTGGAGCTTGTCCCAAACTTTGGGGTGAAGAATGGGGTCCGCTTCCACCAGCCGAGCTGTGCATTCCCCGAGGGAGACGCCAGGGTTGTGGACAACGGGGAGAACGCCACCCTCGCGGGGTGGGTGCTGTACAACACCACACAGCTGTCTGCCAATCTCGAGGAGACACCTGTCATGTCGGTGGCGCCTCTGCGGGCCGGATCCGGCCCTGCCTTGCTCACCCTGAGCATTGCCATGAAGGACCCAAGCGAGCCGGAATTTCAGGAGGTGACGTGCCGCTCGGGGTCCCTCACCGCTTCGATGATCTTCCAGGGCGATAAGGTGGGATGGTTCCACGCAGCCTGCGTGCGCAGCCAGGCAGGCCCGGCGGATGCGGCGCAAATCACCCTCCTCATCAACGGGTTTGTCACAAAAACGGATGTGCAGACGGTCCCGACCCCCGGAGCTGCTGCAGGGAGGAGCGTGATGGTTGGATGCGGCGGTGTCTCCGACACCACGACGCTCAAACCGACGGGGCGGACCCTGTCTGGGAGCGTGGCGGACGCCATGATGTTCAACACTGCCCTGGGGGTGGATGAGGTGACCCAGGCGGCCTGCTGCGGGCTGGGGCACCGCTCCTGGCAGTTCGGGCGGTGCCGGTGCAACTCGCTCTGCCCCGACGTGACGTGCAACACAACCGGGGGCACGACGAGCGCACCCCCCGCCGTGACGACCGAGGCTCCGCTCCCTACCGCCGCCACCGTCGTGCCTGCCACACCCGCTCCCCAGGAGACAGTGGCGCCGGTCGGCCCGCCCACGGCACGCCCTGCGGGCACCACTGCTCCTCAGACCCCTGCGCCGCAGGCGTCGTCTGAGCCTCCGCCGCAGCCCACAGCACGCCCGGGGGGTCGGTGGCCCGAGGCTGTGTCCGGCTTCAGCGGGGAGTCGTACGACGCGAAGGTTCAGGTTTCCGGTGGGGTGGTGCTGCGGCTGGCGGTGGAGGGTGGTGGTGGCGGCGGTGTGACGCGTTCGCCGACGCCGCCCCCGCCGCCGCTGACGCCGCCGCCGCCCACAGTGGCGCCCGCGGTGGAGGAGGGTGCGACGACGTTTCCCTATGCACAGCTGGCCCTGCTGGGCTGCATGTGCCTGGCGTTCCTCTTCATCTGGGTGCGTGCGGGGCTCGCCCAGGGGCCTGCGGAGGAGGGGCGCGAGGAGGAGCCCGCTGTGTCCTACGCCAGCGACGCCCCCCTGCAGCCGAACCAGAGGGCGACCATCGACTCCACGCTCGATACGGTGACGGATAGGGGTCCTGCTCTCACCCTCAACACAGAGACCATTTCTTCGACGATTGATGACCCGCGGGGTCCCAACGCTGTTTAGGAAGGCGGGGTTCAGTCAGGGGCTTAGCTTGGATTTTGGGGTTGGGGCCGAAACTCGGTCAGACTCGGTCACAGTACACACAGTTGAGTTGCCCCCCACCACCCCGTTCACCCAGAATTCGACGTTGCTGCCTTCCCGGGTCCCCCCCTTCTAGAACACCAGCTCAGCAACCAGGTCTGCAACCTGAGTTTGCTTTGTTGCCTTTGTAGGTGCTGCATTGGCAGTTCCCCGCCAGTGGCGGGTGCAGTCCCGGCAGCGCAAATAGTCCTGAAGTGGGCCGACAAAGAGCCTTCTTGGTGATCCCGTGAACTTTTCTACCTCGCAAGAGTGGCTACGGAGATACCCTGTGAATCTTCGCGACATTCCACTCCCGCAAAGAGTACATTTGCAAGGCTTTTGCTGCTCAGTTGGCGAAGCCTGGTGGAGACAAAGCGGGGCTTGGAAACAAGCATTCAACAGAAGCAGTGCCCAGCACTGCCGTTGTCGATGCAACATTTCTCCTGTAGATGCGGACAGTCACGGGAGGTGAAGATTGCAGCGAATACGCAGCTGCAGAGATGGGACCCTATCTCATCAAGGGTCACTTCTGGGCGCTTGTTCATGGCAGAGCAGGGCGTGCGAGGTCAAAGCATTCCTGATTAGATGCAAGCTGGAGTAGCTTGCACGTGAGAGCGAGGTTTCCCGAGGTAAACCGCCGAATAACCTCCTGCAAGCCCAACCTCCGAAACTCGGAACAGACACCCGGGCTCCTGCAGAAGGGCAGTCTTGTGCGCCTGTGCCCACTTCAGTGGGTGTGCTGCTGGGGCATTGAAGTCCGGGCAAGGGTACGCGCCAGTGATCCCCGGGAGAGGTGCCAGGCAATGGTCAGCGATGTGGCCCAGAGCCTCCTGCACCTGCGTGCCCACCATGTTGCCGGGAGACGGAATTCGAGACTGCTGACGTTATTCGCGGGCTAGCGACGAATCCGGGACAGAAGGAGAATGGGGTGTTCGCGTTCCGCTCGCACGCGTGCTTCACCTCCTGTGCTGCTGCACCCCATAAAACCCTGTGCCTGGAATTTTGTCCAAAAAATATCACGTTTTCGCACAAGGCAAAAAATGGTCAAAAAACCCGAAAATCGGGTTTGTAGGGTATAGGTCCCCTGTCTGAAAATGCAAAATATGGCCCCGCAGGTGCCCCCAGAATGATCTAAAATTGGAAAATCGACATTTTCCACCTACGGGAAATCCCCCAAAATAGGGGGTCCCCAGCCACGATCCCCAAAAAAATGTCCCGCGCGCCTCTAAGGCACTCTGGATTTTTATTATGTCATCCAGATGTCACATCTGGGTCCAGGAACACCGGTTTTTGGCCTCAGGAAGTCGAAAAATATGTGTGGAAATTTTTATTCCTGACCAGGATTCCCTCAAAGGCCGATTTCCCCTGTTTACACATGGGGGATTTCAGGCAACGCCCGCTCGTGTGCTGAGTGTGGTATCCGCGACGTGGACGCGGTCGCCCTCTTCCTCCCAGAAGCCACTGATCTTCCTCATCCAACTTCACCTCCGGATGTACGCGGCAGGTGCTTGGGTTGTCCTGTCGCAGTGCAGCAGAAGTTCCTGTGCACTGCTGCCCAAGCCATTTCGGCTGCACGGAATATGCCACGCAGAGTAACCTGGTATCGCGTGACCAGCTCGTGAGGCTTGGTGCCCCGAATCGAATCGATAGGCTGCGAGGTGCATTGCCTCGGTCAGTTGATGTCCTTGCGTGTGCATTTTTGTGGACAACAGTCCCTTGGGTATCTGCAGCGCAGGTGCCTGCACTGGACCAGGACTCCTGATTTACCTCTGGCACTTGTTGATCGGAACGGATGCGGCGACATGCCACGGTGCGCATGGATAGCCATGCCGGCACGAAAGTACGTTCACGACGGTTGATTACCATTGCTGCACTCTGTCAGAACCCAAAGGGTCTCAGCACACCTGAACGCCCACCAGGCCCCCCAGCAGGGGGTGAAACCAAAGGGTCCCCTCTGGGGTTTCTTGACCCAAAAATTCTGGCAGTCCCCCCTGGGGTTTCTTGACCCAAAAATTTCGAATTCGACATGTCCCCGGGATTTCCACTATGTCGCAGATTTCGACCATTGGGTCAAGAAAACCTAAAAATCTAGGGGGGAGGTGCTGAAGGATTGCACTGAAAATTTTATCTAACTCGGTCAAAATTCCAGGCACAGGGTTTTAAAAAATCCGATTTTTTCGCGGAAATTTTTACCCTTTTTTTTTTGGGCTGACCGAGTTTTTTTCCGGGTTTGGCTGAAACTCGGTCAGCTGACCGAGTTTCCCCCCCCAAGCTAAGCCTCTGGTTCAGTGTCTTGGGTGGGGTGTGGTGGTGCCAGGCAGTGGAGAACGCGTCATCAAGGGGGAAGAGAGAGGGAGAGAGGGGGGGGGGGGTAGGGGGGTCAAATGGGGGTGACAAACACGATTTTTCAAAAAACCGGCGCAGAGGCCCCAAAGCCCCCGTAAACCCTCCAAACCCCCCCAGATCGGTCCGGAAACCCATCGAACCCCACTTTTCCACCATTCCGGGCACCTCAGGTGCCCGAATTGGGGTACCTAAATTTTGTGCCACCGTTTGGTACCGTACAGTGCCACTGTGTGGGAGGTTGGAAAAGAAAATGCCCCAACACACCACATCTGAGGGTTGCAATGCATGTTGCTTGCCAACCACGTCATCCGGTGGGTGTCAGGCGCTATGTAGGTGGCATCAGCCAGGTCTTCGATGTGTTCTGGCTTGTATATGTACCTCCCTGCCTGCGGCACAGGCACTGCCTTTGTCCCCCACACCAGCCACAGAGAGCGTATTGTACTCGGTCCACGGTTGCTGATTCATTGTGATGCGTTGTATCCTCGAGTGAACGTCACACACTAGTGGCACCACCACCCGCCATCCGAGAGCTGTATTGACTTTGCGCGCTTCCGTTGCATTCACCTCGCCACGCATATTGCACTGTTCAGTATCAGTGCTCTTGGGCCAGGCAAAGTAGACCGCAGCAACTACCAATTCTGCACAATGGGTACCACGACAGCGCACTTCGTGTGTTCCCGGAATGTACAGCTCGTGTTGCAACAGTCGTTGTCAACACATCCCGGTTGTGGAGCACTGCTGCACAGGAATCACACGACCATCTGGACTTGTTCCGTACCTACAGGCAGCCTCCCGGTGCATGGTGACAGGGAGGTACATATACAAGCCAGAACACATCGAAGACCTGGCTGATGCCACCTACATAGCGCCTGACACCCACCGGATGACGTGGTTGGCAAGCAACATGCATTGCAACCCTCAGATGTGGTGTGTTGGGGCATTTTCTTTTCCAACCTCCCACACAGTGGCACTGTACGGTACCAAACGGTGGCACAAAATTTAGGTACCCCAATTCGGGCACCTGAGGTGCCCGGAATGGTGGAAAAGTGGGGTTCGATGGGTTTCCGGACCGATCTGGGGGGGTTTGGAGGGTTTACGGGGGCTTTGGGGCCTCTGCGCCGGTTTTTTGAAAAATCGTGTTTATCCACGTAAAAGGGGGGGCATTTGACCCCCCCTAGGGGGGGGGTGGAGTTTTTCGGTGTGTTCTTCTTTTCTATCCACTGCCAATAGCCAACAAGAATAAGGGTTTTGATAGCCCAACCTCTGCGTAGTTCAGGTGGGCTGCAGTGTATCGTATCAAGCAATGCTTTGGCGCGTTCCCCACTCCAGTCTACGATAATATTCGAGAAGAGTTAGTGTTCCCCCCCCCCCCCCCCCCCCCCCACCCCTGAGGTGTAGTGACTACAAAAAGGGCTAACATCGCAAGAAGGTGATGGGAGGCTTACTTTTCCATTTACTCTCGCCGATCAAACCCCCTGAGGTGTTTTTTGTGCTTATTTCCGCTCTCGCGTGCTTGAGAAAAATGTGCTGCTTCAGGGCGAGTGGGTGGGTGGGTGGGTGGTGGGGTATGCCTGTATGTATATACACTGAACAGAGGGGAGCCTTTCGCTATAAAGTGCAGACAAGGGTGAACGCCCCCGCAAAATGCAGTAAGTGGCGATACACAGTTTTGGCACAGAGCGGAGGGGCTCCCCAACGTCATGTTGCCGAGGGCTTGTCGCCGATAAAGAAGCAAGCCGTCTTCCCGTGAGTGTCACCGCCCCTTCCCCCCGTCTCTCAGCATTGCTTTCGACGGCCTGGTTGTGGTCTCATGGCAGCATCTGCCTCTCCCTTGGCCCCGAGCTTGCGTGGCATGTCTCTGCCGCCTGTCTCTTTCTCTTCGGTCGGCCGTGCCCTTGGGTTGTGTCGATTGATCCTCGGGGCCAGGGGGGGTGGGATTCAGGGTGCGAGTTAAGGCGGCGGTGTACAGGGTGGCGGATCCGGGAGAAGTTTGTTTGTGGGGTGTGTGTGAGCACATGCGCTGTCAACGGCTTTGCTCGAGAGATCAGGAGCTTGGTGATTGTATGAGAGTCCCGTCGCTCTGAGCCAAATACTCTGCCGGTGTGACACCATGTGTTGTGCTGGGGATGGTTGTTGAAGGTCCCGGTGGTTTACTCTATGCTTTGTGACTTTGTGCACAGAAAGAAGAAGGTGTCGTGGCCGTCGGCCTTGTGCGGGCTGGGCATCCTGTAACTCTTTTTTCTTCGGGCCGGGGTGGGCCAGGCGAAGCGAGAAGCATACATCGCATCGCCGAGGCATCATCGCAGCACACCATTCCATTGCTTGATATTTTGTCACCAGCTTTGGCTGTAATGTCTGAGAGAAAGAACAAGGGTGTGTTGCTCCGTGCATCGTTGTTTGTTTGATCACCGGCGTAGGAGTACTTCTGACGGCTTTGCTTTCTTCTGAGTGTCTTGCTATCCGTGGTCACATACTCCACGCCTTCATCAAAGGGTGGTGGAAACGGCGACGCATCAAACAGCTTCAGAAGATGCCGGAGGAAGCACAGTGTCTACGCTTTGCAATTTTTTGGTAGAACGCGCAAATCACCCGCTCGGGCGAGAAGTGTGTTAAGCCTAAAAAGGAGCTGTAGCAGCAATGTGGGCGTGTACTCTGCATAATTTGCTTCCCTGCCTTATCAGTCTCTTCACCTTCCTTCTGCAGATTAACACCCCGGTTGCACAAACAAACACATTACGTACCGCCGGCTCCTTTTTCGGGCCATGCGTGACCAGCACTGCCAGCAAATATGATACGCCGCAATACTTGCGGTCGATGGAGTTGGCATGTCTGCCAACCTCAGCAAGCACTGCGCTCCGGTGGCTGCGAGCAAGAAATTTTGGTTCACATGTTACAATCAACAATGAACAAATGGATGATCACCTGCGGTGACCAGTCGCACAGAACACGTGCCCTTAATCGAAGGCTTAATACATATTACAGACCCACTTCCCCGCAGAAAGAGTGAAGGGGTGGTCGATTTGTTGCACCTTTCTTTTACCCACCTCACTGCCACCGCCCCCCTCCCCCAATCCACCCGCCACCCTTGTGTTTCCCCCCGTCGTGGTTTGGTGTGTCCGTTTTCAGTTGCTTCTGAGGCAAATCGCCTGTTGTCCCAGCCGCCCAACTTCTTCTGTTTTGTTTGTTTTGTGTCCTCTCCGTATTATCTTCGTTCTCTGGATTATTCTTTTGTCTTCCAACATGTTGGCAAGGATCGTGTCAGATGGAAAGGCAATGCTATGGGACGTGCTCATTGTTTTCCCGTCACACACACAATCGTTTGTGCCTGCCAAATCATCAGACTTCTGCAGGCATGAATTTCTTCGGTGTGCGTTTCGTGCGATCAACGAAGGACATGCTTCTCATATATTGCCTCACCACAATGTGTTTTACTAGTTACGAGCGACAAGCGTTGCGAAGTCGCGAAGTCACAAAAGAAATCGCTACGACTGAAGCTTTAGGATTGGCACGTTCATACCACCTCGCCCGGTCTCAACACAGCCTTGAAACAGGAAGCGGTGCGCTCAACAACAATTAGCCTGGATCTGTTTCCCTGCAGTTGCTGGTGTCAATCATAAAGCGAAAGGAGTGCGACTTCTCCGTTATCCCTGTGAGTGAGTGGGTGGTGTAATTCTTCCACCCCCCCCCCCCCCCGGCCCCCCCCCCCCCCCCACGTTAGCGAAACCTGTCGCCCATTGGTACGTGCTCTCTGCGAGGTGTGTCGTGATTCTCAGCTGTCATATGGGTGCCCCACCACCCCCCCATCCCCAATATCAGCCTGACAGGCGCCCTGCAGGTACCAACATTATTTTCTGCTAGAGAGTACGGCAGGCTGATCCCTGCCCGCTTCCAAACCAATCCACAGCACCCCACAACGTCGGGGGGGGGGGGGGCTGAGGTTGGTTCCTGTCCTGAAAAATCCCGGCAAATTAAAGTCGGCGTGGGTGTGCCGTGCGTGTGTTATCCTGCGATTCGACAGCTCTGGGTTCAGCCGATTCTGTTTCCTGATGGGCATGCGTATTGTACGACACCCCCTGATATTCCCCCCCTCTTCGAATAAGCTTTTCACACCAAGAAGGCTCTGGTGGCGCAGTCAGTATCTCCGCAGCATGCGCCCCTGAATGCACCACTGCACTCAGGTGAAACGTGAGTACACTTACGAAAATACATGAATGGAGCTGGGCTGCCTTCTCTCTGTGTCACTGAGGCACATAACGCTCACATTTCACAGATCCCGCCGTGCATCTGTTGCAGAAGTCTGAATGTAGCTCAGGGCCTTCTTCTGGGATCAGTTTATTCCGACATCATTCGACGAGTATTTTGCCTTTCGGGCGGGTCCCGCCACTCCCCAATTGTATTGTATATCCGGGACGCATCATATGAGTTGGTTCGCCCGGAACAAAGGTGACACAGAAATGATTCACCCTGTTGCTGTCGCGGGGTGGGCAGCGCTTTTGGAGGGGGTGCAGCAAAGGAAGAAAAAGACAAGCCATCCACAGCAAGAATGTTGACCCATGTTGACCGCCTTGGCGATCAGATCCCGTGCTGCGTCTGGGGGCAGATACAGTGGGTTTGATGTGGTGGACCACCGAGTCCAACAAAGCTGCCGACGCACCGAAAAAAACCGCACGGTTATTTTGGGGGTGTCCCCCAAAGGTGTCCACAGTATGGGCTCAATGGGTTATGTCGTTTCAGTCGATTGAACTGCAGTGCCAACCATGGTGATGTCCGAAAATGATCAGGCGTCCAGGCGTTTGTTTTTTTGTGCAACCCTGCGGGGAGGGGGTGTGCGGCAAAAATCTGCAGAACGAAAAGTGAAATTCGCATGACAACAAGGCAGAAAAGTTCAAATGATGAAAAGTCAAGACGAAACGCAACACCCCCTCCCCTCCAATACGGCCAACCCCAGCCCCCTCATCCGGCATTGCTTCGTGTTTTCTTCTTTTTTTTTGTGTCAGGTTCATCCCGCCCCGCACCACTTGCAGGGCGACAAGGAAAAAATGTGTCAATTCTTTATCTTCTTCCCGGAGGCCGCCACATTCTTTTTTTTATTTCCCTCTCTCTCTCTCTCTCTCCATTACATGTATACAGAGCCTACTCAGGTCCGCCTGCTGACGCCAGCACGCCTCATCTTTCCAACCTTATACAGCCGGGCGTGCGGCTTATGTGGGTCGTGTCAGGGGTGGCTTTATCCCCTTTGTGGCTCGCCTCTCTGTGAGAAGGTGATCCCCTACCCCTCTCTCCCCCCCCCTTTCCGGGGGAGGGCCCAAAGAAAAAAAGCCAAAAAAAACAAGACCGTGTGTTGCCTCTGTGTGTGTTGTCAGCGGAGGATTGCACTCAGGAATCTGCTCCTCTACCCAGAGCGGGAGGGAGCCTTGGGTCACACTCCTGGACGTGGGTGTCGCGTTCTGCCTGAGATTGGTGACTCGTGTGGTGTGGGTTTGACGGGGGGGGGGGGGTCGCTGTTTGAGACATTACCCATTCTGTAGAGTATTACGTTGTGGGGTGCCGCATGTGGTGGAAGCGTTTCGCCTTTTCACCCCCGCCGCGCCCCCCACTCCCCGCACCGTTCTCACATATATTCTGTAATACGTTAGAGTTATCTTACAAAAGAAGCATATCTTTCAAACTATACATTTCCCATTCCACCCGATAGTGCATGCCCTTGTGTCTTGGCGTGCGGCGAATTTTCGCACTCCCACCCACCCCCCTCCGCCAACCATCGCCTCCACAGGGGAGGCTTCAAGCCAACGCAGCAAAACCGAAAGAAAGAGTTGTGAGATTGCATGCGTGGCATGTGACTAGACCCTCCTTTGTTTTTGTCGGGAGGGGTGGTTTCATAAAAATAAATGCCTCTTCCGGGGGCCCTCGCTACCAGGTGTGGCTGAATGAGAAGAAGTGAGCCACGGCCCACTTCCCCTCACTGACTGACGAGCTGTGACTGGTAGCGAGGGCACCCTCTGAATATATTTCGGAACTTCTCTAGTCATCGCAGAAGGGTCCTGACGGACAAGATATAGCCATGAACAGGACCCACGTGGCGTGGGTGCTGGTGTGGAGCACGGCCAAGATTCCTTCTATGATCCCTACCTTATATGCCCACATGCTCTGTGTTCGTTGGCGCACCATGTGCATGCCGCACTCCATGCCCTGCCCTCCCCCCGCCCCTCCACAGAGGTGTAGCCTTCCAAAGCAGCACCACATGCGTGCTTTGTTGTTACCAAAAAGTATTTTGCTAGTGTTCATTATCTGCCCCCCCCTCGCCCGTGTGCGATATGGGAGCAACCTAATAGGGGAGGTGAAGAGGGCACGGGTCTTAGCCTGATGACACACTGCAACCTCAAGGTGACTGGCGACACCTCTCCCACAGTCTGCGGCGACTCTGCCGTGGCGACAAGGCTTCCTGTCATGGGAGATCGCTGCGTGGATCAACGTGGCACCACCCGTGTGCTCGGCAGGTTGTTTCGGCACCTGTTTTCTCCGTGTCATGCTTTTCGTGAGCGTGTCAGGGATGTTGGCACACGCTGGGGAGGGTTCACATGATGACATAACATATATCAGAAGCACACACCCACGTGGCGCTGTCCTTGGCAGGACTTTGAAAGTGCCGCCTTGATATCCTTGTTGGATAGAACCCTCATATCACACCCTCAATCAGCTGACGCAAGTTTGTGAAAGTTTGTGAAGCGTTTGTGAAAGTTTGTGAAACGTTTGTGAAAGTTTGTGAACTCGCAAAATTTCCCGGATTTTTTTCTGGGGGGGCGGGGGGGTCCGGGTCACCGGGGTTAACCCGAGTCCGGTGGTTCAGGGCATCTGCCCTGGAGGCATCATCACTTGGAGCATCATGTTGGGGAGACAGGGGGGGGGTGTGGGGTGAACGTGGCAGTGGGTGGGGTGGGGGTGGGGGTGGGTGGGGCTGCTTGGCATCTCGAGTTATTCCTTTGCACGCTCCTCGTTCATGATTCCCGTCATCATAGCATCCTTGCCCCCCCCCCCCCCCCCCCCTCCCACCACGTAGGAAGGAGGTCGACTCAAGCTGTGGTTCTCAGAAATAAGTTCCCCTCACAGACGACCCTTCACTGATCTACTCCGGGGGGAGGTGATAAGTAAGTTCAAAGACAAATGCTGTTCGGGGGGGTGTTCGGTAGAAGGAACCACAGCTTGAGTAGACCTCCCTACTTGGTGGGGGGGGGGGGGGGGGCAAGGATGCTATGATGACGGGAATCATGAACGAGGAGCGTGCAAAAAAATAACTCCCTCATTCTCCATTCTCCAGGCGGACACAACTGACACATCAACGGTCTACTGATCAAGTAGTACGTACTGACCCCCCCTCCCCCGCAAATGGCGCCCCCCTCCACGTCGGGATCCGCTGGGCTAGGCAAAGCGGCGCAGGAGCGCTGGGAACTGCGGGAGGGAGATTGGAACACCCCAGTAGCGAAGGATGCGAAGTCCTTCCTCGAGCAGGGCGGAGTTTATCTCTGCCACAAAAATGAGTCGCAGGCTGCCATGAAGGCAGCGATCAACGAGAACGTGCAAGCAGCGATGCTGCTTATCTGCGCCGACGAGGCCCCAAAGAGCCTCGCAAAAAGCTGCACCGACGTCGTGCTGCAGAGGGGGGGAGAGCTGCGGACGGTGCGACGCTGCATGGTGAACCTGCGAGGGCAGGTGCGCTACGCCCCACGGGGCGTCACGGCCCCCACCATGGGGGAAGGACTCAAGCCGGTCGTGGTGATGGGACGACAGCTGTCGAAGAAGACGGCGTGCGACTGGGTGAGACGGCACGGGGGTGATGTACACGGAATCATCACCCTCAACCCCAGGAGGCCCCACCAGGAGGCCCCCACCACGTACAGGGTGACGGTCGACGCCACCGAGCTGGCAGGGCTGCTGAGAGCGAGCGGCGACGGCGGGGTGTTTGCGCGCCCCTTTTTTACAGGGAAGACGAGGAGCAGCACGGAACGAGTGACGCCCCTCGCACCCGACACGCAGGTGGACGCCGCGCGCCAACAGGCACAGGCACTGGGCGGCAGGGTCATCCTGCTAAGCAAAGGTGGGCTCGGGATGGCGGTGCCCACAACAACGCCGCTGCAGACGGCAGCACAGGTGCTGGGTGACAGCCTGGCACGCAACCTCGCGGAGGAGAAGTGGCTGGTCGACGGCTTATCGACCGACTACTCTCGGAAGTGCGTGGGGAAAATGCTGGAGGAGCTGGGGTGGACCCCCACCTTCCTCACTAGCGCACGGACGGAAGGGCGACGCGTGGCGATGTACCGCGGAGCCCCACCACCAAGCACCGACCCCATCATCACGCAGAAGGGGATCATCACCGTCCGACGGTACAGGCAGGAGCAGGATGGCCACCTGTTCGACCGTGCAGCCCCCCGCAGCACAAAGCCGACCAAGCCCACCACACAGAAGACGCAGAAGAACACGCCTGCGCCGAAGAACACGACTGCGCCTGCGCCTGCACCCACACCGACGCCGCCGGCGGGAGTGCCTGGGAGCGAGATGCTGCCGATCAAGAAGAAGACGAAGAAGAAGAAGGAGAAGAAGGCAGCCGGACAGACGGACACCCAGATGAGGGACCCCGCACCCACACCCGACCCGCTAGTGGCAGCTCTGCAGGCACAGCTGGAGAGCACACGCGAGGACATGAAAATCCTCCGTGCGCAAAACCTCGCCCTCCAGACGCGGCTGGACAAGATGCACGAACTAGTACGTGCAAGTCTGGTCGCGAAAGGGGCCCCCGCAGAGCCCCAGACTACACCACAGAAGACGACACCGCGGACGAGGACGGACAGGGACGAGAGGCCACCGACGCCGATCCCCCTCACCATGTCGCCTGACAAGCGGGACAGGGTCCGGGGGACAAAGACCACTGCTACCTCTTCGCCACCACGGGGCACTGGGCGTGAACGCGACGGCGCGCGTAAAGCCGCGCCACGGTCCCCTAAGTCCCCGGATAAACCCTTCCGGGTCTGACCACCAGCGCCCACACGCCTCCACAGTCAGGCCGAAACCACACGACGACTGCTACTCGAGGCAGGCATAGAACCCAACCCAGGCCCCCTCCTGAAATGCCTGAGCTAGAATATCAACGGCCTCACCCCGGCGAGAAAGGCGGAGCTCAACACCCTCCTGGAGAAGAAACGATACGACGTCGTCCTCCTCCAGGAGCTAAAGGCCGCCCAGACGGGGAAGATCAACTTCAACGGGTACGCAGCACACACCCGTGTCCGGAAGGCGTCGCGGGCCAAGGGGACAAGTGAGACCCACGGGGGCGGTATCACTACCCTGGTGCGCAAAGACCTGGGCGCAACAGTGGCAGAATACAGGAATTGGAAAGTCACAGAGCGACAGGACGTGGAGGTGTGCGGCGTACAAATCATTCACATCTACCGTCCCAGCGCAGTGGGTTTGCAAAAGGCGGACACCAGGCGGGATGACTTCGACACCGAGGAGTTGCCGTGTGGAGATAACGTCGTGATCGCAGGTGACCTGAACGCGCACCACCCAACATGGAGCGCGGCGAAGACACCGAACACCGTCGGGACACAACTCAATGACTGGGCACAGGAACACGGCATGCGCATCTACAACACCCCTGAGTCATCGACGCGCATAGTGGGCGAAAACGCTACATCACCCGACGTCGTCGTCGCGAGTGACTGGAACCCGGTGCAATGGAGGGTGCTGAACACCGGGAGTTCCGATCACCTGCCGATGGAATTCGACGTTCCCTGCGAGCACCTCACAGAACCGCAACACAGGGACACAACGAATACCAAACCGCTGTGGAACTGGAAGGAGGCGGACTGGGAAGCTTACTGCGCTGAGATGGAGCGGAGTGCTGACGGAGTAAGCGGGTGGAAGGATGCGACCACCGCGTACGCGCGATGGGCCCACATGCTGCTGGAGGTGGCGAAGCGCCACATCCCTAGACACCGCAGGCGGAAGCGGAAGCGTCGATGGTGCGACAAGAAGGTGCAAAAAGCGATCCGCGAGAGGGACACGGAGATCGGGCGCCAACAACGCACACCACCGGCGCAGCTCACGAAAGATGACGGCGCTACCCTAACCCGCCTCAGGAGGGAAGTCACCAGCCAAATCCGGCGAGCGAAGCGTGAGGTCTGGGAAGCCCGGGCAACTGACGCCTCGCGCACCAACGGGGCCTTCAACCTCCTGCGTGAGCTGGACGGCAGAGCGGACAAAGCCCAGCCATACCCACTACTCGACGAGGGGGAGCCCCTCACCACTGACAGACAGAAGGCCGACTGCCTCGGACGACGGTATGCGGCGACAAGCGGCGGCGGGGGGGTGGTCCACCCGGACGAGCCGTTAAGCGCCCCACAACTCCCACCGGAAAGCGCGAAGCCCCACCCCTCAGAGGCGCCCTTCACCAGGGCGGGGCTTGACATCATCATCCACTCGCTGGCCGACAAGAAGACGCCAGGCCCAGACGGTATCCACAATGAGTTCCTCAAACACCTCGGCCCCAGGGCACGGGAGGGCCTGCTGCACATCTGCAACCTGTCGTGGGTGAGCGGCAGACTCCCGAAGGAATGGACACAAGCGACCCTCTTCCCGATCCACAAGCCGGGGAAACCCGCCTCCGACCCCAACTCCTACCGTCCAATCGCACTCACGAGCGGGGCGAGCAAAGTGATGGAACGGATGATCGCCAAGAGGCTCACACAGCTCATGGAGGACCCCACAGAGCCGATGCACAACCTCAACGACGTGCAGGCAGGCTTCCGTCGCCACAGGTCCGCGGTGGACAACGTGGCGATGCTCACACAGCTGGCACGGGATGCACTGGCAGAAGGCCGCAGCGCAATCCTGCTCACCGTGGACATGGAGAAGGCGTACGACACGGTGAGTCGAGATGCCATCCTCCGGCGCCTCAAAGAGATGAACACACCAGCGCGATACCTTCGATGGTTCACAAGTTACCTGGACAACCGAAGGGCGACTACGACAGTATGTGGTACACACGGGGATACCTACCACATGGCCGAGGGGGTGCCCCAGGGTACAGTGCTGTCCCCCCTCCTCTTCAACTGCGCCATGGCAGAGGTGGCGAATACCCTCAGCGCGCACTGCAAAGGGTATACCGCCATATATGCCGACGATCTGGCCATCCTCCTCACGGGGGACGATATCGATGACACAACAGCGAAGACCGAAACGGCACTTAGCCTCCTCGAGGAATGCCTCCCCCGACTTGGTTTCCGCCTGTCCCGCGACAAAACCTCCTTCCTCCCTTTCGTGTCACCGCGAGATGCGGAGGGCATACGGAAAACCGACCTCCCCCTCACCTACTCAGATGGGAGTCTGGTCAAGCGGGGTGACAGAACGAAGTACCTGGGGGTCCTCATCGACGAGACCTGCAGCATGACCGCGCACCTCGAGCAAGTCAAGATCACTTACCGCCGCCGCCTAGCACTCCTACACATGCTGGCAGGACGAGACTGGGGCTGCGACGCGCACACACTGCGGCAGGTGTACCTAACATACGTGCTCCCCGCGGTAACCTATGCCATATGCGTATGGGGGATCGCACTCACCAACAAGGCCTTCGGCGAGCTGGAGACGATCCACCGCCGGGCTGCGCGGCTCATCACGGGCTGCGCCTTCACCACGGACACAGCGGAACTGCTGTAGGAGGCACACCTGCCGACCCTCGAAGAGAAGATGTACACCGAAGCGGCTACGGCCTACGAACGGATTCGACGGGTTGGCGGGTCCCCGGGGTCAACGGCGATCCAAAAAGCGTCGCGCACCGCCGGCAGCACGTGGCTTCGTTTGGCTGAATCGGTGGTCAAACGCACCGCCATCTACACACGCAGCCCGGGCCCTGCCACAATCATATCCCACTACCCAGTGGCACCGTGGGAGTGGCAAGGGATGCTCGGGAACATCCAGATACACCCCGCCATCCCTGGCCTGAGCCGGAGCGACCCCGACCAGACCGACGCGGAGAGGTACGCTATGGCGCAGGTGATGCTGGCGGGACTCCCCCAGACGGAGCTGCACGCCTACACGGACGGGTCGGTAAAGGAGGGAGTCGGAGGAGCGGGTGTTGTCCTCCTGGACCCTTCTACAACAGACATCGTCGACAAGCGCAGTGTCGGGGCGGGCCAGAGCTGCGTCTCTTACCAGGCAGAACTGGTAGCACTGCGGGAGGCGACTCAGATGATCGCAGCAAGGGGTGTAGCCCGCGTCGTGATTCTCACGGATAGCCAATCCGCCCTGCACGCGCTAGAAGCGGGGCCACACCGTGCCAAAGCGGAAACGCTTGTCGACGTCTGGCGCGGCCTGGCCACACTCACCAGCTCAGGCACGACTGTCACCTTGCAGTACGTGCCGGCCCACGTCGGGGTGGAGGGAAATGAGCTGGCTGACTATCAGGCGGGTCTGCGGACGAACAAACACAAGCTGCAGACGGAGCCCATCGCACTGCTGGCGGCGAAGGCGGCAGTGCGGAGGGTGACTGCGGAGCGGACGCCCCGGCCCGGCGAGAAAAGTCTGTACGCCTGGACGCCACCTAAAGCGGCGGGGCCTACAGCGCGCCGGCCCGCGCTACACACACCGGCGCTGACCCGCCTCGGGGCCAGCACGATGCGGCTGCTACGGACGCGCCGCCACTACCTCCTGTTCGACTACATGTCGAACAACAGGGCACCGAAATGCCCCATGCACGGCTGCGCAGTGCAGAAAACGACGCTGAAGCACCTGCTGCGAACCTGCCCGAAGCTTAAGGACCTACGGGAAAAACACCTGGACAACCTCTCCCCCCATGTCCTACTCCTCACCCGGCCCGTGACCACCCTGCGTTTCCTGATGGACGCAGGCCTGCTCCACGAGACCGAGACGGAGCTACTGACGAAACGGGGGAAGGGGTAGGGACCTCAACCGGGCGGGGCAAGGGGCGGGTTGGTCACAAATCACAGAACACGAATGAAAACAAAAGTACGGGCCCTGTCCACGCACCCTGATGGGCGCGACAGACCAGGGGGAAACCAACGAACAGGACCTTTGCCATATCAGGTCAAAACGTCTCAACACAAAAACTTTGGCATAAAATGGGGAGGTGTCTCCGTGTAGACGCACGGCAACCCACCCGCACTGCGGGAAAAAAAACGGCACCACACAGGGCACTATCCCTGACCCGACCCCGGAAAGAAGCACACGAGTGAGCCAACGCTACAACGACGTAGCGCACAACGTGGGGGGACGGGAACGAAGTTAAAAAAAAACTCGAGATTCCAAGCAGGGCTGTTCCTAACTGGGGGGCTTGTTCCCCACTTTCAGGATTCTGAACTTTTTTTCTAAGAATTTTTGTAAGGGACCAAGGGGGCCCTCGCTACCAAGTGTGACTGAGTGAGAAAAAGTGAGAAGTCAGCCATGTTTGGCTGAAAACTGACGACTCGTGACTCACAGTGACTCGTAGCGAGGGCCCCCCAAGCAGTTTTTTTCTAAGAATTTTGTTAGGGGATTTTTTTTCTAAGGTTGTTTCGCAGAGGAAAGAACCTTTTCTCATTTTTTCCCAGTCGACACGGCGCGCACAAGGATGGAAGGGAAGTCTGTCCCCCGTACAGTTCGCCTTGCTGGCCAACTGGAGAGTCAGACGTTCACTACCGTGGCCTCCGGCGGCTGGGGGGCTCCGCCCCCCAGACCCCCCTGTGGCGTATGTCTCGTACTCGAGTCCTTCGAATCCCATCAGGTCGGGGTCCAACCATTCCAGTCGCCTCAGGAGGACGCAGCCAACTCGCACAGAATCTGTACGCCCACACGAACAGATGTTCGCGACCGTGGCCTCCGGCGGCTGGGAGCTTTTGGGCTTTCAGACCTGAAGGGCCAGCAGGTGGGTGGTGAGTGGCAGCTTTGTAACTGTCCTTCAGCTGCTGGCATGTCCAGCCCTGCGAGAGTGCCAAGGTGTATTGAGTACCTGCGGAGCACAACCCCCGATGAGAACGAGCGCCAGGTGATCCTCATTCATTTTCAGCTGTAACGCGCATGAGGGGCACTCTCTGCCGCATGCATCTCTCAAGAACTGGGCATCACTCTAGAGCTGTCACATGATGACGCGGAGAGAAATCATAGAAAAAGTCCCGCCTGACGGGCACGCGCCTGGAAACTGTGAGGGGGCGAGCAAAAAATCCCTTGTAAAAATTCTTAGAAAAAACCTGGTTCCCCGACCCAAAAAACCTGGAAAAAGGGCTCGTTCCCCGCCCAGGCCTGATTCCAAGCAGCCCCACCCACCCACCCCTCCCACTGCCACGTTCACCCCCCCACCCCCCCTGTCTCCCCAACATGATGCTCCAAGAGATGTTGCCTCCGGGTAAGCGAGCTTTCGAGCACGCAGTGTCATTGGAAACCACTTCGTTTCACTACTCAGTACACCCTCTCAGATTCCTCATGTCGGCAACATTCAACACAGAAGCAACTCCATCCGCGTCGCGCCGTGGCGTTGGGCGGAGCCCAACGCCACGGCGACCCAAGCCCACAGGTGCGACAAAAAATTGCAAAAAAAATTGTCAGCTGATTGAGGGTGTGATATGAGGGTTCCATCCAACAAGGATAACAAGGCGGCACTTTCAAAGTCCTGCCAAGGACAGCGCCACGTGGGTGTGTGCTTCTGATACTTATTATGTCATCATGTGAAACCCTGCCAACATCCCTGACACGCTCACGAAGAGCATGCCGCGAGAAAAAAGGGCCCGACAAGCAACTCCATCCGCGTCGCGCCGTGGCGTTGGGCAGAGCCCAACGCCACGGCGACCCAAGCCCACAGGCACGACAATAATTCGCAAATATTCGCAAAAAATCGCAAAAATTCGCAAAAATTCGTATTGCAATTTGGGTTAGCGTGCTGGCATCGCAGCCTGGCCCCGAAGGACCATACCGTGAGGAACCGGGCCCGCAAAAATTCACAAAAATTCACAAATGAGTTTGTGAACGTTTTGTGAAAGTTTGCGAAAGTTTGTGCGGCCGGCCACCATGGGCGCGCCCCCAGGGTCGACCAAGATGCGAGCACGGGTGACGACAGCAGCAGCTGCGATGACGACAACAACTCGGATAGCGAGGGAGAGGAGGGCAGCTCTGATGCCACGGAGCACGATGGAGACGACGCTGAAGATGCGGGCTCCACCAGCGAGGACGTCCCTCCCTCGTCTGTGATGGATAGTGACGCGACGGCTGCGGCTGCGGTGAAACGCACCGCCGTTGTTCTGGACACCTCTGACGAGGACTCGATGGGGCAGGATGCCGTGAAACGCACCGCCATTTGTTTGGATCACTCGGACGAGGGCCCGTCCCTCTGGGGGGCTGGGATAGTGTGTGTGCAACAGCCAGAGTGGGACATGTGTGCGTCTCTTCTTCTTCTTTGGCCGGGCGTGATTGAGCATTTGGCTCTTCACTGCCCCGACGATCAGCCCAGTGAGGGCGAGTTGGGTTCTTCTGCGGAGTCATCTGCGTTGACCCCACGCGAATTTCCTGGTTTTCTTTTCTCGCCTTCCCCTCGAATGAATACCCCTGCTTCCCCCACCCCACGTCAGATGGATGCGGAGCACGTTGCGCTTGTTGCGGCTGACTCGCCGGGCTCCCAGCCCGATGATGCTCGCCTCGTTCCACCAGCAGATGCAGCACCGCCTCCGGCGCCCTCTCCGGCTCCGGAGCTCGTGCTGCACACAGACCTGCTGGACGGGCTACAGACCCCGCAGACGGGCTCACCGCCCCTCCAAGAGAGCGCCACACAGCGGAGATCTCCGAGCCCTTCCGTGGGGCGCCGCCTTCCTTTCTCTCCCTCTCTCCCCTCTGAGTCCTCGTTACCCCGCGCGCAGAAGCGGGTAGCACCCATACAGGAGACAGGCGAATCTGCCCTGGGACGACGCTCCTTTCACAGTGGAAGAGTTGAACCTCAGCCCCCCGTGTCCCCTGGATCACCGGTTTCAGCGTCAAGCCTTCGGCCTGACGAGGATAGTATCATGTCCCCATCAGAACTTGCTTCCCCCCTTCCTCTCTCGCCTGCACCCTCCCTTGTTGTGGATGACTCGCCGGGCTTTCAGCCCGCCGACACTCGACTTAGTCCACTGTCAGACACTGTGTCACCCCCGCCACCCTCTCCATGTCAGGAGCCCCTAGTGCCTTTAGACCCTACAACCCCCTCTCTTCCCGACTGGCAGGCAGAAACGCCGTCCCACCAGGGGAGCGACACGCTCTCCCCCGAGTGCACGTCGCCGAGCCCTTACGTGGGGCGTCGACTTCCTTTCTCCCCTTCCTCCCCCTCTGAATCCTCGGTTCCCCGCGCGCAGAAACGTGTAGCGCACATGCGGGAGGCAGACGAATCTGCCCTGGAGCGCGGTTCGTTCCACAACAGAAGAAAAGATCTCCCTTCCTCTCGAGTTCTCATCAGCACAGCTAGATCAGGCGTGCCTTCCCCTTTCCCACGGGCCTCACAGGCCTTGCGCTTCTTGGAGCGCAAGACACGTGCTGTCCGTCCGTCTCGTTCTCGTTTCCTCCGGAAGCAGGTGTTGCGTGCGGTTCCGAAGCGCACCCGCTGCATCCCCTCTCCCACCATCTTTCGTTCGGCGGCTATTCCGCGCTCTTTTCAACGCGTCGTCGCGAAGATTGCGCCTCAGTATCAGCAGGCGCAATCTCCGACTTCCAGTGTGTGTGTGTCCCCCCTCCTTTACAGCGCAACGAGGAGGAGAGCGAAACCGTGTGGTGTCACGTAGAGCAAGAGTAGGATAGCGGGCCCGGTTCCTCACGGTATGGTCCTTCGGGGCCAGGCTGCGATGCCAGCACGCTAACCCAAATTGCAATACGAAAGTTTGTGAAAGTTTGTGAAGCGTTTGTGAAAGTTTGTGAAGTGTTTGTGAAATTTGTGAACTCTCAAAATTTCAACTGGCCTGACAGCCCCAACTACTCTGCCACTTTTATTAACTTTGCTCTTTCAAGCACCTGTCACTGTGACAGCGCCCTGTATGTTTGTTACATTTGCATTTTTTGTAATTTTGACAGCCCGGCGGTGCCACCTCAGAAAGCCTTTCAAATCACCTCCACACGCCCCCACACAGTGTGCGGTGTTAGCCATCGCCCGAAGAACCCTGCATTGCTCCATTGCTCTCTCGAGGCTTACCCGGTTCAATAATCTTTCGGCTCCTCTCTGTGATTCGCCCCCTCCTTGTTCCATCTTTGCACCACACCCCAGAGTTTTCAGCGGTTCGGACACCCCCCCCCCCCCTCCGCCATCAGAACCTACAGTCACCAAGGGGACCATCGTGACGAGCACCGCCTCAGCTACACACCCAACACAGTGCTGTGTGGCGATCTGCGAAGAACACCGATCTGTTGGTCCCCTTCTCCCTGGATTTTCTCTCCGTCAGTATGTAGTTGCTTTTTATAGCCCAGATCCCCGCCCCACCCGGTTCCAACGCTCCAACGGAACAACGGCGAACGCCAGGCAGCCATGCTGCGGACGTCGGACGGACTGTGATGGGAGTGCGCAACACCCCCCAACCCCATCCGTAGTTTTGCTCTCTCTCTCTCTCACTGCACTCTGCAGCACACCGCTATCCTCTTGGGCGACACACACAGCCCGGACGTCCCCAGCACAGTCAATTCTACAGCCTCAACTGGGGGTTTCTGGTGGTTGTGCTGCTCTCTCTCTCTCTCTTCTGGATCCAACCATCTCGCAGCCCCTGTGAGATGAGCGGGTCTTCTTTCCATCATCCTCATACAGCATAGCAGTGCCGTACTGCACCTCCACCCGCCCCCACTCTCAAGTCCCAAGTCCCCAACACTGCCAGTGCCCTCCAGGTGTAAAGGTGGTGGTCCCGGTGGGTTTGCCGAGGGCGCGTGTGTTTCATCAGGGCCCCGTGGAGGGGAATGTCCATCGGACAGATCGAGCCCAGCCCAATTGAACCTGGTGGCCGATCACCCCCGCCCTCTTTGAAAATGTTAAACGTGTGGCGTTGTGGATGAGGCAAAAAAATGTCCTGCAGCAGGCTCTCCCTTTTACTTTTGCATTCGATACATATTCTGAGCTCTCAAGAAGTGGTGTTTTTTTGTCAAAAATCCCCGCCCCCCCCCCCCCCTTCCCCAGAACCCACTTCCTGGTCACACCATCCGGTGGTGACCTGAGTCGGTTGTTACGTGGTCAGCGGCGATGGTGACGACCACCGGTCCCTGCGCCACGCGTGAACAAACACTGAACCCAAGCAGTGCCTGTCACGATTCCCACACACGGTTGTCTGCGGTGAGGAAAAGAGACGCCGTAGCGTCTCTGGAAAAACCTGCCGCTGGTTAGCAACCTGGGGTGCCACCCCCCTAAGTGTGGGGAGACCCGGTGGCTCATGGTGAGTATCCGGAAGTCCCACGCGGAGTGAGGGCAATTGGCTAGTTTTTACCCTTTGGGAAGACACTTTGGGTAGTGCACTCCTACGTTTTTCCATCCCTTTCGGACTTCGTCCTGTCCCCCACAATTGCGAGTCCTCATCACGCACCGTGACTTACTGGACCAATCCCCCCAGTACGGTTGGATTACACTGGTTGTCCTGTAAAGTCGGACTCAGACACGCATCGGCGGGGGTCAAACCCAGCTCATCGAGCTCGGATGGATCTTCGTCACGGCTCCGTGGAGGGCAGTCGCTGCGGATGACAGGACGAGGGCGCGCCCGGCCCCCAGTGGAGGTCTTGGGATCTCGGTTCTTTGGGCTCAGGGTTCCCCCTTCATAGGCCAGGTCACCACCCCGGCTATTTCGGCTCCATGTATAAGACATTTCAGCACCGAGGTAGCCACCCCACCGCTGACTCTGTTCACCCCCCGCGCAGTGCAATGCGAGGGGATTAGCAGGGGCGCCACGTGCAGGCGTCAGGCGGCTTTAACCCCCACACCATCCGGTGGTGACCCTTCTTGCTGAAGTGCAGGGCAGACACAGCGTGAGGCTCCTCAACAATACATGCGTCAAACTGACACAGCTAGACACAACAGTGAAGTGGCGGAACAAAATACAAACCCCCCCCCCCCGTGTATGTGCCTGTGAGGCCGCATCAGCAAAAGGCAATCGGTGTGTTTGGCACATTCGACCCAATAAGATTCACATGTTAGTGTGTGCGTCGAGGCGTGCCCTGCGCCTGCGCAGTATCATGAAAACGGGCTATCCCAGCCACTCTCTGTGTTTTCGCAGTGGAGGTGCGTCAAGAGACATGCTCGGTGCATTCTATCACTGCCACACAAACGATTGGTGTGCCCGGTTGATCTGTTCCAAGGTGGGTTTGCAATTCCCCACCCACTCACCTGCGCTCAGATTCTCCCTGTGTTGCGTGATCCCCTGTGTGGCTTCTTTGCGTGGTGCCCATTTCTCTTTATTTTATTATTTTTTTTTGCCTTCTTCTTTTTTCATTTTGTTGGCTGCGTGAACACAACAACCCCCGCGCGAAAATGTCGTGTCAACCCTCTCTCTCTCTCTCTCTCTCTCTCTGCTTTGATAACGTGCCGCTGGCGTGCTCCCCCACCCCCCTTTCCCTGAAGCACCAACGCATACAGGCGAGAGTTATGCAAGCGCATGCGTCGAGTGTGGAGGGAGTCGAAGGCCGGTCTGCTCTGGAAGTACCCCTGCTGTTCTGACTCCAGGATTCCAACCAGTCCGAAACGCTCAGCCTTCGAGACTCCCGGCTGCACCGGCGGTGTGGGAGGAGGGCGGGAAGGCGGGGGTGGGGGGGGTGCGCTGTAGTCTGAACATAACTGAACAGAACATACAATCGAAACGAAATACATTCCAACAATGTCCCCACGACCCCTCCCCGCTGGCTTGAACGAAAAGCTATGCCTGCTAACCAGAAGGGGGAGGGAGGGGGGGCAGGGGGGAAGATAGCAATAGGATGAAGGCTCCGTTCTGATACATATTCCGGTATTTTCTTCATCCTTTCCATTTTTCCAGGTTTATTTGCTGAATACAAGTCAACGAGTCGGCATCGGGCCTGATCTTTGGGGCACCGTGCCAAACAACGGGGGGTGGGGAAAAGGCGCCGCAGCCGAGAGGAGGTATTTTTTGGCTGTCGATCTCCCGGATCACAGGAACAAAAGCCAGGTGTCTGGGACACACACAAGCTGATGATGCCGCGCATTGCCATGGGGTGGCTTGCGCGATCCCCCCACCCCACCCCCCTCCTTCCATCCCCTCCCTACCCCATTTGCTTACCTTGGCCTGCAGTGTGCTCTCGCCTTTTTCACGCCTTTTTTACCCCTCCACAGTCCGCCCCACACTGATGCTCATCCGGCCTCCACACACATCCACCCATCCACTCGGCAGGATCGCGTTCGACAAAAAGGCCTCTCAAAGGTGATTGCAAAAAGGAGTTGCTATTACCGTTACCTCCCTCAGACAAACCCTCTCGTTCATTATTGTTTCCCGCGCACAAATTGTTTCGGAACACAGCGCAGCGCAGAGAGGCAGCATCCCCCAGCAGCGATGGATATCACACTCGACGCGTCGTCCATCGGGCTCCCTGTCGCTTCGGTGGAGATCGGCGAGAGCACCACCCCTGCCGATCTGATGCATATGATTGCCGAGGAGTATGACCTGGAACCCGGCACCTTCATGGCCTACATCGACACACACTTCCTGGAGCACATGGAGTCCCTCGAGGAGCTGTCCTGCGGCGATGTCGTGGAGATCCGCCCAGAGGCGGGTTCCGTCGCACGGAAGACCTTGAAGGCGGAGCACGCCATTTCCACGGACTGGCAGCTGAGGGCACACCTCATCCACCTGTGGTCCAAAAGTGTGTTGGTCACCACCGACGTGGACACGCGCTTCCTGTCCCTCGCCTTCGAGTCGGGGTATCTCGGCCCGTCCCCCTACAAGGTGCTGTTCCACTATCTGGCACGCGCGCAGTGCACTACCTTTACCTATCAGGATGCGTGGGTGCGGGCTGCCGTATCGGCGGGGCTCTCCCCAAGCATCTACCGCGACTGCCTCTCGGCTGTGGCAGGGCTGTGCTCCTGCATGTGCACCCACTCCGTGGGCTGCGGCGACCCCCAGTCGGAGGAGTGGCAGGAGAAGCGCCTGGATCTCATCCAATTCCTGATCGATCATGGGGCGGACACCAACAGCTATGAGGACCCGGAGGACGTGCCGCTGGTGGTGTGCGCCAAGGTGCGCCCCAAGGCCTTCAGCACCCGGGTTGCCGCCAAGCTGCTGGAGGCGAAGGCCTACCCCAACGTCTGCATCCACGTGCCCCACAAGCGCCTCTTCGTCTCCATCCCACACGCCATCGTGGTGAACGACAACGCGGACATGCTGCGCCTCCTCAGGGAGAACCTGCTGGGGGAGCTGGATGTCAACGTGTTGGACCCCACGTCGGGCAGGAGCCCCTTGACCCTTGCAGCATCGCTGGACAACACCGACATGGTGCGGCAGCTGCTGGAGCTCGGCGCGCAGGTCGTGCATAGCGGGGAGGAGATGGAACGGGCAAGGCGGGAGGGGCGGCTGTCGCGCTTCTCCAACAACCATTACAGCGCGGTGACCTGGGCGGTGATGCGGCAGAACCGGCGGATGCTGGAGGATATCCTCGCTGTGCGGCGCGCTGTGGAGGTTCACCTTGCAGCAGACAGCACTGGGGACACGCCACTGCTGGTGTTGGCGAAGGAGGCGGCGAGCATCATGTCATGCTATTCCGACCCTGAGAAAGTTTCCGCCAGGCTGCAGGATTACCAGGAGTGCATCGTGATGCTGATGTCGCACCTTCGGAGTGTGGGCTCGGATGCAGAGGTGGCAGGCGTGGTCAACCAGAAGGACAGCAGCGGCTTTACGGCGCTGATGAAGTGCGCAGAGGCGCGCGACCCCAACAGCGTGCTGGCGATGGTGAGGTGCTTAGTGGAGGAAGGGGGTGCGGATGTGCGGGTCGCGACGGAGGGAGGGCACACCGTGCTGCACTCGGCTCTGCTGACTCTGAATATTAACCCCGACACGGATGACCACCTTGCCCCGGTGAAGTATCTGTTGGCAGCAGGGGCGGACCCTGATGCGGTGGCTGTGAACAAAATAGCCAGTGGGGCGAGGTGCAGTCGCACTTTCCTGAAGGCCAGCAGCATTGCAAAGCACAGGGGGTTTGGTCAGTGTTTTCAGTGACCTGGAAAATCACTGCGTTCTTTGTTTGTACGAACTGTGTGCTATCGAATGCTCACGAGTGTAGTGTAGACTGAAGGCTAGCCGTGCTTCCCAAAAAATCGTTCAAAAGCGCTGACAAAAAGCCATGCAGGGGGTGTTGGCCGTGCCTCGAGGCCACTTCCAGTGGGGTGGGTGAGTGGGGCAGGGTTCCCGTCAAGTCTCGTATCTCATTCGTTTGGTTCATGCGCGGATGACTTCACACGTTACCCCCTTGCCTGTGAAGGTGGGGTGTGGAGCATAAGAGTGGGTCACACACAGAATGTCACGATTCGGAGCTGTCCCTCCAGCTCTCCTGACATTGTCTACGACAGCTATGTTTTCATCGTCTGTTATCGCCAATCCAGAGATGTTCCCTGATTTCCTTAATTGTTAGCGCCACATCTCGTCACCGACACCTGCGGCCCGAGTGGGCTGCGGCAGATTGAGAAACAGTGGCATTCTTCTCCTGTCACAAAGAATCGTCCACAAACAGCCAACAGAACACAACGCATGTTACGGCATCGTCCCATTATGTTTGCAGTCTTCGTTCCGACAGCGGCACAGCAGCGATCCCCACGAGCTATGACTGTCAGGCCAGCCAAGTCTATCCCCGAAGCAGAACCTTCTCGAGGTTCTGTGCACCCTTGGCTCGCCTGCAGTGCTCCGACGGTACTGTGGTGTACGATCTGAATCAAGTGGGCTTGTTTGAGGCGGTTTTGTTGTGTCGAGCGATCTTCGTGCCACTTCAGTGTATTTCATCGTTTGCCAGCCAGTATCGATCGCGTCCGGTGCTGCACCATGCTGTCCACACGACACCGCACCACACAGGACGAACAGCAACGATGGACGTCAATGTGATACACACGGAAAGCGGCCTCAGCTGTGTGGTTGACGTTGCGGAGAGCTACACCGTGCTTGATGTCAAAGTGGCTGCTCTGGCGAAGCTGTTTGGGGATGTGCCCGGCATTGCCCTCAGGGCTGGCAGGCTGTCGGCACGCACGGGCGACGGGGACGACCTGGACGACAGCCATCGCATGTCTGATACGCTGTTGGAGGGCGGCGATGAGATGCACCTGGTGTCGTACTGGGTGGAAGTGGAGGCGCCTGCTGAATACGATGCGGGGGACACCTTTCAAGTCAGGAGCATCGCCCTGTCGCCTTGTGGTAGGCTGTGTGTGGTAGGCTTTGTGGAGTTCACAGTTAACGGGCCTGTCCATGTGTTCGACACCACTACTGCAGCGCGCTTGGCAACACTCTCGGCATCGGTACACATAGCTCACGCTTCCTTCTCCAGGTGCAGCAAGTGGCTTGCGAGTTCTCTCGGTCATCGCGTCGAAGTGTGGAACACAGCGACGTGGCGCCTCCTGCACGTACACAGTCAATCGGGCGTGACGTCCACAGGGTGGGCACCCGACGGACATCTTGTGTCAGGTTCACGTGAGAAGAAACTGTGTGTCTGGCGCGTCGATCAGGATGAGTGCGTCAATGTGGTGACTGCGCACACCTCAGCATCCCACGAAGCCATCGCTGTGTCGCACACACACATCTACAGCGCAGCCCACGATGGGTTCATCCGCGTGTGGGACCTCAGCGGCCTCCACACAGCGACCCTGGAAGAGCACACGGGGGGTGTCTTGGACCTCGCCCTCACTAGTGACAACGCCCAGCTGGTGTCGTGCTCTGCTGACAGGACTGTGAAGGTGTGGTGTACGGAAATGCTGAACTGCCTATACACACTGCGTCTCAGTGGGGTACCGACCAGGGTTGCCGTGTCAGAGGTGGGCAAGGTCGCAGTCTGGTTCCGAAACGGCGTGGACCTGTGGTGCCCCAGTACGGGGGAGTGTATCCGGGCGGAGGATCAGCTCCGTGGCATATGGCTCGCATTGAGCCCCTGTGGGAGGTATCTCTTCACGTCGAGGGAGCGCCACGTGCATGTGAGCTACGTGGGAGGCATGTGTCGGCATGTGCCCTAGATTTGCTTGAGAGTCAGGCACGCCGTGGCAATGCCATCACATCGAGATCTTGATCTTGTTCTTGTTCTTGTTCTTGTTGTTTCTACCGGACCCTAACCCATCCGTATTTCTGAGTGTCTGTGCATGTCACCACATGAGCGTTCAACATCATGTGTCCCACTGCACCGTGCTCTGGCGCGAGAGGCCGCGCCGTGAGCTCTGTACAGGTGTCCGCCGTGTCCTGCCCTGCTCCTCAGCCTTTCCATGTTGCCGCTGTGGACATCCGCACTCACACCGACACTCATACCACCTCACACAACTCACACAGCGAACTCTTGCTTCAATCGCACACATGCACATGAGGGGACGGCTTGTGGCGGCGGTGATGGCCGCCGCCGTGTCAGCGGCTGCGCAGGTGTATCCAGACTGCGAGAAGTACTCTGTGGCGGCAGCGGACGACTACATGATCTGCTGGGACAGGGCGGCGGCGGCAGACCCGCAGGCAACAGAGATGCAGTTCCAGGTGACGGTGCGTACCCTCGGGTGGTTCGGGTTCGGGATCCCGGAGCAGACGTCGGGCGGGATGGCCGGGGCGGACATGATGGTGCTGGAGCACGTTGGCGGGGAGGCGGTGCTGCGGGACTACCACACGGTGGCGCAGCGGCGGCCGACGCTGGACAGCTGCTCGCAGGACTGGCGCCTGCTGGGGGCGTCGCAGAGCAACGGGGCGACGACGGTGCAGGTGGCGCGGAGGCTGGAGGCGGCGACGGCGGAGCAGGACCGCAGCTTCGTGGATGGGCCGATGAAGATCATCATGGCATACGGGAGTGGCGCGACACTCGCGTACCACGGGGCGAACAGGCGGCCTGCTGGGATCGTGTTCCGTGGGGTGGGGCGGCCGGCGCTGCCGGCGGACTCGGTGGGTGTGCAGCTGCTGATGAAGGACTACGCGGTGCAGGCGCAGCGGACCACATACGCATGCCAGTCGTTCGACATGGCGGAGTACACGAGCCTGCCCGGGCCGGGGTCGAGCCTCTGGGCCGTGCGCTTTGAGATGCTGGACACGGCGAAGCCGCGCGGAGAGAAGTACATCGTGCACCATGCGGGGCTGTACTCGTGTCGGTACCGCAGCCCGCAGTGGCAGAAGTACCAGACGCCGGGCCAGTGCGGGATGGACGCCGGTGTGGAGTGCGGGGAGGTTGTGTTTGCATGGGCGCTGGGGATGGGCCCGCTGGACATGCCGGCCGAGGCGGGGTTCCGGGTGGACCAGGCGGCGAACCGGTTCCTGGTGCTGGAGGTGCACTACGACAACCCCGAGCAGGCGGAGGGGGTGGACAGCAGCGGGGTGCTGATGACGCTGTCGCGCACGGCGCGCCAGCACGAGGCGGGGGTGCTGCACATCGGAGACCCGTTCGTGGGGCTTGCCGGGCGCGCCATCCCGAGCGGGGCGCCGTACACAGTGCAGACCGACTGCCGGAAGGAGTGCACCTCGACGATGCCGGGGCCGGTGACTGTCTTCGCGTCGCACCTGCACATGCACAACATCGGGAAGCGCATCCGGGTGGCGCAGGTGCGCGACGGAGAGGTTGTTGCAATGGTGGACCGCATCGACTTCTGGGACTTCGATTTCCAGGGGACCAACACGGTGGACCGCCTCCTCCTGCTGCCGGGCGACGAGCTGCACACCACATGCGAGTATGAGAAGCCGTCGTGGGCTGGCCCGGGGGACGTGCGGTTCGGGCTGGCGACGGAGGACGAGATGTGCATGGCGTACCTCTACACGTACCCCGCCCCGCTGTCGTACTGCGGGTGGCTGAACGAGTCGAAGTACGCCACGACATGCGGGCGGGCCGACAACGCGCAGCCGTGGGTTGAGACTCAGGACGCTGTCGCGGACCCAGCAGTGCTGTCTGACCCTGCGGTCCCTGTGGTGTTTGGTCAGACGCCTGTCACGTGCGGGGGTCCCTTGACGGCGGCACCGAAGCCGCAGCCCACTGCAGCACTGCCAACGCCCGAGCCAGTGCCGGAGACCCCTGCCCCGACGGGGTGGTGCTGGTTTTTCTGGAGGTGCTGAGGAGTGCGGGGCACCCGCTGTGATGATCGTTGATCTTCGAGCTGCCGTCCCACCACCCGTTCAACCCATTCTTCGGGTCTTCAGATTCTACTTCACTTCACTTCACCCTTTTGCCTCTTTCATCTTTCTTCATCCAGCGCTTGTGCCGAGCTTGATATTCGTGGTGCATGGCACTCGGCTGCGGCCCCCACATCAGGACGGAGGGGATGACTGTGCTGCCCTGTCCCCACTGAAGGCTCAGCCACCCATGCCACCACAACCTTGCCTGCACATCACTTGTTTCACTCCAACCCTCCTGCATTCGGCAGCCCTTCAGCACTATCCCACCATGCGCACGCCTGGCGGTGTGCGCGTGTGCCTTTCACTCGTGCTGTTGTGCTACGCTTTGCTGAGGATGCAAGTCCCCCAGTATCAGTTCTACTGGTTTTATACTATGCGTGCTGCTGTTTCTAATTTCATCACAGGCTTTGATGTCAGCGGAAAGTGTCGCATTGTGGAAGCGCCAAATCAGAGAGGAAACTTGCTGAACAAACACGGCGACACCTTTCTGCTGACTGATTATCATTTTCCAACACCAACGAGCCGGTTGCACAAACAAACACATTACGTACCGCCGGCTCCTTTTTGGAAAGCGAACGACCGCTACTGCAGCCACATGTGTTCTACGCACAACCCCACCAGACAGGAAAAGTGTCCTGGGGCATAGTGCGCCGAAGCGCCTGATATGTTTTTTTATCAGAGCGGCTGCAGCAGTGGGAAGTCGCATTTCTATCCCGCCACACCACCGCCTTGCGAGCGGAAGTCAGCCACTCAGATCACTCGCCCCGACTGCCCCGCCAACCCCGCTCGCCCTGCAGATGCGCGGATGCGAGCTGTCGAGGAGTGGGAGCCTTGTGGCACCCACAAACCGAAACAGCGGGTCAGAGGACATATATGACGGTGCCCCTGAAAATCCTGTAACAACTATGTAAGAACTACGTAAATCTGCCGTTTCAGGGGCACCAGACGAGTGGCACCTATTTGCCGCGCACGCCACATGGCAGACGAGTGTCTCCCCTGAGTGGGGAAAGTCACGCTCGCCTGACACGTGGCTGCGCTGTTCTTGTTCTTCCTGATTCGCCTCCATACCATTATACCATGCCCTTATGACGCGTGCTAACCTGCATTGTTGCCTTTCCCTTCCGAAGCCTCGCCTGCCTCGCCATTCAGACGAGGCTCCTGGCTTTCGGCTATGCCGTTTTGTTGTGTGTTTGCATTTGCTTGTGCGTGATTGCGACGTTTCCGAGAGATGGGAGGGGGGGTGGATCCACCGTACCCAGCCCCCCCCCCCCTAGGCATACAGTGCAAACGATAATTATTATCGCACATATACCAGATACGATAATTTTCGGAAAATTATCGCATACGATAATCCATTATCGTATGATGCGATAATCCCATTATCGTATACGAACGGATACGATAATTATTATCGTATATTATCGCATACGATAATCCCATTATCGTATGTTATCGCATACGATAATAATTATCGTATCCGGTCGTATACGATAATGGGATTATCGTATGCGATACTTACTGGGTTGCACTATTCTTGAACACCACTGCCCTCGTCAGATTCCTTCACATACTCGTCCGTCATCAGGATTCATCGCCCCCCCCCCCCCCCCAGTCCCTTCAACACCCTCGATGTCATCAGACATCGAGACAGAATTCGTCATCCCCCCCCCCACCCGCCCACCGAACAGCACAGGAACCACATCACGGACAGACGACCTGGCACGCCGCCCCCCCCCCCCATCCCCCCTTCTAAATGATATCCATCTCAGTCTCGGATTCGTCCTCCTCAGAGGAATCATCAGAGACATAGTCCCTTTCGAGGGCTTCTGCGAACCGGTTGCTCTTGTCGAAGTAGCCGAGGAGGTCGCCGTTCCGCTGCAAGAACAGACGATCCGCGTAGGTCTTCGTCGAGATGTTCGACCCCCGCTTGGACTTGCGGGACTCTGCCGTCGAAAACACACTGTCGACCTGTGTGACCGACACAGGCGTGCGGAGCCAAGCCACCACATGTGGCGCCAGGATGGGGAACAGCTTCCTCCCCTTCTCCAGCCAGAACGCAATCGGGGTGTCGGTCTGCAGGGATTCGGCAGGGGCATTGAGGTACTGTGTGAACTCCGCCCAGCACTCGTCGTCAGCAAGGGCATGGAAATCCACGGCCCACACCAGCTGGTTTGTGATGTCGGGGAAGTCGTCGAAGTCAGCCATCAGCACGGTTTCCGGGTCGAAGATGAGCGCCATCTCGAACCTCGCCTTCGACGGCCAAGACTCCCAGGCATCCTTCAGCAAGGTGCGGATAGGAGCAGGATAACTGGTGTTCGTCACCACCTTCTGGTACTCCTCCGTGATAGTCCGCACTTTGATGTGCCCCAGACGGGCTTCCGGGTTCTGCACCCATCGCACGAGCCACAGCACCGGCTCCACCATCTCAGCCACAGCCACCGTCTCGCTGACGTGCTCTTCCCATGTTCCCTTCTGGATGTGCTCAGAGAGCTGCCTGAGAGTGAGTGGCTTCTTCTTCCTCGCCATCTCCACGCTGACGAACTGCAGCAGCATCGCACACCGGGTCTGCAGGTGGACTGTCAGGTCGAACATCGCTGCCCATCGAGTGTCCGAAGTAGAGGCGGGTTGCTGAGGGCTGGACACCTCCACATTGGCGGCGTGGGTGTCGTCTGTTTCCGCCACAAAGGCGGCAGCCCGCTCCAGCACCACCGCATCGGTATCTGTGACGTTCACGGATGGGAGAAGCTTGCGGAGCGCACGCACCGCTCCGCGGTCGAGAGCGGTGCGCACACGCAAATGAGTGTCACGGATGTTCGTTGCAGCATCATGCATCCTCTCCGCCCCCTGTGCCTGAAACTTCTTCCAACGGTGCCGGCGCGACTTGCACCCGAAGAACTGCGACACCAGCGTGCAGAAGGCATACGCCCGGGGGTATGACTGGCGCACTGCTCGCTTCAACGCTGCGTTGAGGTGGTGGCCCAGGCAGTAGATGCCCTCCTCCTTCTTGTCGCCAAACGCCTTGACGTTCACCGACCCGAAGTCAGCGACAACTGTACTGCGGGTAATGCCGTACAGTTCCCGCACCTCGTCAAGCACATCCCCGACGTCCTCTGCGTTGTGCACCTCGCCGTCACCACGCACTTTCGACAGGAGGAGCACTCCCCTGCCTCCCACGTAGGCGACGACCGACATGATGGCAAAGCCAAGATGCCGCAGGCCTGTTCCATCAACGCCCAACGCCACCGGCCGGCCGGTGATGCAGTCGCGGATCTTCTTCTGGATCTCCGCGACGAACAGCGGGGCCTTGCCCAGCAGCGTCCGGGGCTTCGGCAGAGGGGTGGTCATCGGCAGCGCAAGGATAGACGCCTGGTGAGGCGTGATCCCCGCAATCACAAGGGCAAGTGCCCATGCCTTTTGAAATGATGCGGTGGTCGTGGGATCGCTCTTCGTGGTTGAAACACAGGGGGCCGCCTGCACTGGCGCTTCCTTCGATGTGGTCTGGTGCGCCTTCGTGTCGGTCACGTGTTTCTTTGCCACTGTCGATTCAGCATGCTTTACGACGATGCTACAGAGGTTGCACCACAGGACTTCGTCCGATAATGTCCGGGGGGGGTTTGCATCAAGCAGCATGGTGCAAGTTTCGAACGGGAGGTCCTCCACCGACTTGATCGTGTAGGCCGCAGCAACTGTGGCGTCGTACCTCGCCAGTTGCTGCAGCCGCTGCCTGGCTGTTACCAAGGAGATCCTCTTCTTGGCAGCAGCCTCGTCTGCGGCTTCCTCCACCGTTTTTCTGAGTTTTATCGTGTCCAGGCGTTTCTGCGCGCTCTCCGATTTTCCCGCGGGCTTTGGTGCTGTCTTCTTGGGGGCTGGCTTCTTCGCTGCTGGCTTCTTTGGGGGTGGCTTTTTCACGGCCGCCTTTTTCGCTGAGGGCTTCTTGTCCTTCCCCCCCGTGACGCGACGGCGTTTCTGGTCCGGCTCGTCCTCATCACTGCCCTCTTCCTCGTCATCGCCGTCATCATCTTCCTCTGCGTCATCCTCCGTTGTTGTGTCGTCTTTTATCCTACGACGACGAGACATTTTTTGATCCCTGGTGTTTCCTGTGGAGGGTGATGGCGATGCAGTCACAACATAGCGATAGACACACGGGTCGAGAGCGCACACGCAAATGAGTGTCACGGATGTGCGTGGCAGTATCCTGTAACCTCTCCGCCCCCCTGTGCCTGAAACTTCTTCCAACGGTGCCAGCTTCATTGACAGGATGCCCCAGACAGACATAGTGCTGCGCATGTCATGGCACTATGTGTGTTGTGTCTGCCACCCATTTGTGAGGGACATTCTACACTTCTGAGTGAAGCCCCCCGTCACCAATAATTCAAAGAAGCAAAAATGGCAGCTTCCGGCTCCACTTTTACCACTTTTTCAATGTGTTCTGGGCTGATTTCTGGTTTTCCGAAAATCTCAAAAAAATTATCGCACCATTATCGTATATTATCGTATACGATAATATACGATAATGGGAGTACGATAATAATTATCGTATGCGATAATAATTATCGTTTGCACTGTATGCCTAGGGGGGGTCATAAGCCCCCCTAAAAACGTACGAAAACCAAAATTTTCAACATACCATCAGAACCGCCCTAATACCTGATCTGACCCGAAAATCCGACCCATACCCCCCCGGAAACTGTCTGGGGCCCACTTGTGACACCTGATACGCACTTTTGTGATGATTTTTTGGGGTCCTAAAAAATGTACCTCAGTTTCGTACCTTGCCTTTGTACCTGAACCACTCCCGACCGCATTATTTCGTTCTTTGCCTTTTCTGCGGTGGTTCTGGCTCAGGTGGCACGCATGTTGCCTTCCCCAGTGCCTCGGCAAGGTCTTTCTTGACCTGATTAGTGGGAATGTTGTGTTGTTGCGTCAGCAGAATGAGTTCAGCCACCTTCTGGGTGTAGTACTTCGATCGCATATGGGTCATTGTGAGTACTTCGTACGCCTGGGAGGCTGCATCGGCATTAGTAGGCAGCGTTGTAGATGCTTTTGCTTCGTCGATCTTAGCCTGTGAAGGCACGATTGGGATATTGTACGCCCTGAGAGCCGAAGTGGTTATGATTGTGCTGTGTAATTTGCGCCCCGCAGGATATGCACACCACGCAGTCTCGACAACACGTATGAGAGTGTACCATGTGGGGACTCAACAAGGTCATTGGATCGGCATCTGCCTGCCGACTCAGCCCCCACACAGTGCGACCGCAAGGTCGCCAGGGATGTCTCAACGCCAGGGGAATACCCTCCCCTGGCGTTGTACAACCCTACTCTCAACCCTCGGGTCCTCTCCTGGAGGCGGTGGTGGCGGGCCCGCAACGCTTCGTACTTCCGGTACAGACTGGGGTAGTCTGCCCGGCTGACCCGCTCATTGCTTCCTAGATCATCTGCTGCTCTGGAGCTGCCATCACTCTCACTGCCCACATCAGTTGGTGTGGGGGTAGGAGCAGGAGGAGTGGGAGGAGTAGGAGTGCAGGTGACATCTTTCTTGGCTAGCAAGGAACGCCGCTTTTCCCGCACGTGCGTGCAGTTGATGCACCACTGCATATATCTGTCGTCACCACGTCCCACTCGCTCTCCTATGTACCCAGCCCGACGGAGCGCCCGAAATAATGTCGCCTCACCGATGTCGTGTGCCGTTTTCTTTTTACGCAGGTCTGCCACAACGCTCTCTGCCGAGACCCCGCACATCTCCCGTTTGGCGAGCGTCTTTCGAGCAAGGTACTCCTCTGCAGCAGCATCTGACACCTCTGCGAGGCCCTGGGCACGCGGCATGTGTTGCTCGGCGTGCTGAGTGAGCGTAGTGACACCCTTCCCTTGCAAAGAACGAAATAATGCGGTCGGGAGTGGTTCAGGTACAAAGGCAAGGTACGAAACTGAGGTACATTTTTTAGGACCCCAAAAAATCATCACAAAAGTGCGTATCAGGTGTCACAAGTGGGCCCCAGACAGTTTCCGGGGGGGTATGGGTCGGATTTTCGGGTCAGATCAGGTATTAGGGCGGCTCTGATGGTATGTCGAAAATTTTGGTTTTGTACGGGCTTATGACCCCCCCTACCCCCCCCCCCCCCCCCCCCCCCCCCCACGCAGCCTGTCTGGGCAGAGGCGCAACGCGTTCTGGCCTCCCCCAAGACATCAGTGCCACAGGCCTTGGTTGGCTTTGTGCCGACGGGGGGTGGGGTGGGAGGAGGTTCGCCTTGGCTGCATGTGTCAGCGGCGTGCCCTCCTCTGGGAGGGCAAAGTCAGACACACGCCTCCTGGTCGGGTGCCATATATATGTTCGACATCGACATCAGACAGGGCAGACGTATTCTGGCCACAGAGGGCGGAGTAGCCAGCACACCCCCCCCCCCCCCCCCCCCATATCAGAGCTTTGTCGCAGTGTGCTCCCCTCCCCTCTCCAGACCACTTGCCTTGCATCGGGCTTTTTCCCCCCCACCGACACCATCCCAGCCAAACACCCCACCACCCATGCAGGCACACAGACACCCCACCCCCTCCCACATCCCCCCCCCCATCTATGTGACCCTCCTTCCTGCTCCTCCACCCACCCACCCCACACCCCACCCACACTTATCCATTGCCACCCCCTTAACCTTTTGGCTCACCATGGGTCAGTGCTGCAGCAATGACGGCCTCCCCCCACCCCGGGGCGCACCACCGGTGCGGCACGCCGGCGGCGGAGGCCCCGCTACTGCGGACGCCACGCGAGTGGGATCCGCTACTGAGAAGGGAAGTCGGAGCGGGTCGGGGCAGACGGTTCCGGTAGAGCCGACCCCTGCTGCAGGTCCTCCCCCCAAGGTGCCTTCAGAGCAAGCTGCGATGGGGCTGAGGAGCAGCTCTGGGCTGGAGGGGCATCAACAAGACGCGCTGCGGTGGCCCTGCCTGAAGAGCGAAGGCCTGTTGAACCTCTTCATCCAGGTGGAAAACGTGCTGACGCGCGATGCTTGTAAGCTTGTGGGGCACCTCCCGAAGGCCACGGGGATCGCCCAGCAGAACATCTTCATCGACCTCCTCAGGCTTGCCCACCGCAGCCAGGCGGCGGGGGGTGCCGGGAAGGAGGGCGGTCTGCCGGGGTCTGACCCACCGGAGGACACCTTGCTGGTCACATCCGTTTCCCAGATGGAGTCGCTGATGTACGAACGCCGTGTGCTGCGGCGGCGGAGGCGGCGCTGGGGGAAGAAGGGGAGCGGCAAGGCGGGGAGCGCGACGCAGCAGCCCGCAGCCCCACCCGCCAGGGTGGCCATCGGAGGGCCCGGCTGGGCAAACCCGAAGCTGGGTGGGGACGTGGAGGGCGCCGGGGTTGGTGGGGTCGGGGGTGGAGGGGGTGGGCACAACCCCCACGGTGCATCGGAGAGCTTCGGGACGGGGGTGGCGCTCTCGGGTGGGGAGTCTTCGCTGACGGAGGTGAACACCAGCGGGTCGAACCTCCCGGAGGTGCCGAGGGGGGTGTCGGGCGGGTCGTGTCTGGATGATGACGACGACCTGCTCTGCGATGTGGCGCCCGACACCGCTGCGGCGCGCAACCTGCAGGAATACGTCGACAGCCAGGGGGAGGGGTACGGCGCGTCGGAAGACAGCAGCGCGGTCGCCACCTCGGTGGACAACAGCCCCACCGCGATTGCGAAGTCCAAGGCGGAGCTTGTCGCCGCAGCGTCTGCCCTGCTGAAGGCGGGGAAGCCTCCGCTGCACAGCAAGAAGGGAGCTGCGGGGGGGCAGGTCCTCGACAACGTGGAGAACCACAGCGGCGGGGAGGATGAAAGCGCCAGCAGCAACGGGGTTGCGTCTTCCATGCAGGGGCAGCAGCAGCAGGGCCAGGCGGGGCAGTTCCTCCTCCCCGCGTCTTCATCGCTCAACAGCGGGTTCCCTGCGCCGGACGGTGCGACCACCGGAGATGAGGCTGACGACGAGAAGACCGCCACCGGAGATAGGGTCTCCGCAGTGGCGGACGACGACACGCCTGCCGAGGAGGTGCTGTCGCTGACCTTCGCACAGCGGAACAACTCGGGGCGGATCGAGTTCACCTCTGTCGGGGATCTGAGGCGCCGGAAATCCTCGGTCGACCTGAAGCAGCAGCACCAGCAGCAGCACGACACCACCGCCCCGCCGCCACCCCCACCCCCACCTGCCGCTGCGGAACCCATCAGCCCCATCGACATCAACCTCGAGGCCTTCGGGGATCAGGAAAGCACCATCTCCGTGTCTTCCGATGACTACGCCGACACTGTCAGGCAGTGGTCCCCCGAGGGGCTGCCCAGCGGCCCCTCCTCCGCCTCGCCGTCGCCGCGGGGCAACGGGGTTGCCTCCCCGAAGCGGTCCTCGTTGGAGTCCTCCGCGTCGGGGGACTTCGTGGAGACGGAGGTGGACTGCATGCTGCCGGACTGCCTCTTCTACATCCTGCAGTGGTATGCGTCGTGCCTCTCGCTGATGCTGGGTGCCGGGGCGCAGACGACGCTGCAGCCGCTGAACCGGATCCCCCACCTCCCCGAGGGGATGCACCTGCCGGAGGCGGAGGTGCGGCGCCGGCTGCTCAACAGCTTCACCACGGAGGACCTGCAGGCGCTGTCGGCGGTGCTGCGGCGTGGGATGCGGTGTGCTGTGAAGGACTTCGCGCTGGAGTCCCTCCGTGGCGACGAGGAGCTGAACCTCCGCCGCAAGCAGGCCATGCGGACGCAGTCCTGGTGGAAGGAGATGCGGCAGATCGAGGATGCCGCATCCGTCGCCTCTGAGTTCAACCAGCACAACGCCGACGTCGACGAGGCGGTCCTGGGGAGGTACCCCTCCGCCGTGCCCTACCTCAACTGGAGGCGGAAGAGCATCTCAGACGGGGCCTCCCTCGTCAAGCCACTCTGCTCACCCACTCATGCCGACGGCACCTTTGTGTACACAGTGGTGTTGGATCTGGATGAGACGTTGATCTACACGCGGGGGAATGGGGCGCACCTCTGCGTGCGCCCCGGGTCCCGTGAGCTGCTGCGGTGTCTGAAGGCGTTGGGGTGTGAGGTGATTGTGTGGACCGCTTCGACGAAGACATACAGTGCGGCGATTCTGTCAAACCTCGACCCGGGCCTTGAGTACATCTCGGAGTGCGTCTACCGGCATGAGAAGTGGTTCAACTCACACAACGTTGTGGAGCCGAAGGGCGCTTCGCACAACCCGGGGCATCCTCGCAAGGACCTGGCCCTGCTGGATCGGGACCTCGACAGGACGATCATCATCGACAACTCCGCAAACTGCTGCTACGGCTACACCGAGACAAACGCGGTGCTGGTGCCCGATTTCTGCGGGCTCGAGGTGGAGGAGACCCTGCACTGCCTCTGCGAGTTCTTCGTCGAGATGGTCCCCTCACAGCTGCCTGTGAAGGTGTTCCTGAGGGAGCACGGGCACAAGTATCTCAAGAAGGAGCCACGCCCGGTGCGTGCGGTGCGCAGCGCCGTCCCCTGCTACATTGTGGATGCGAGGGTGGACTCCAACGCTCTGCCCTTTGCGATATCGATCCCCACAGAGAGGCAGCGCAGCAGCGTGCCTGCCCTGTGATGGCGACGCATCGCATCACGGGGTGCCACATCACAGGGTGGGGTGGGGTCTGCGCGGAGGGTCACTGGGTGAAGCATTGCAGCAGAGTTCGCTGAACCGTGGCGCAGGTTGCGCTGCTGCAAGCTGTGCTCGTGGGGTACAGACGCCCAAAGGTACCCCGCTCCCCCCTCGAAACACGCCCTTTCAAGGGGTGGGTGTGGGGTGGGAGTGGGAGCGCCACCCATCCCCGCCGGCACAGGGGGCTCCACCCCGCTGTGTGCAGCCCGAGGGCAGAGGTGGGTAACACCGCCAAACAGGGGGAGGCCCTCGCCGCCCCCACCCCACCCCACCCCACCCACCCACGCCTTGTCTGTTGGTCGAAACAGCAAAATCGAAGCAGCAAAAGGGGAGGCCAGTCTCAAGCAAAGCAAGAGTAAAGGCGAGGTGATATCGCCACCCAAAGCCAGCCATTCGCATCTGCGGGTGGTATGCAGCGTGAGCTGCGTGGCGGTGGCGTAAAGTATTTTGTGTGTGTGTGTGTGGGGGTTGGCGGTGCTGTTCGTTGTATGTATCCACTGCATTTTTTCTTCAGCAAGGGCGAAAAATGAACTGCTTCCCGGAGGGAAGGCGGCCGGCTCTCAAAAGCGCGATTGTGTCGGTGTGTGTCGGTTCGCATGGCCATTAATTGGTAGCACCTTATGACCTCTCGACTGTATGACACCCCTGATGTCCTGTGTGTGCGTGCTCCATCTGATTTGTAATCTTTATGTACCGTATACGTAAATATTTTGGAACGTAAATATTATGGAACGTAAATATTTTGGAACGCTGGTGGGTTGGCGTTCCAGATTTTTTTCGTTCCATAATATTTACAGGGCTTTCTGCGACTCGGGGACTTGGACCAGGTGATCGGACGGCATACAGAGTCCCTGACGGGACCTACTCGTGCACTTTTCGCGCGATTCCTGACGCAAGCCGTCCTCACCACCGAGTCCCCAACTGGCCCTGTAAATATTATGGAACGTAAATATTATGGAACGGACCGGCCAAAAATGGGCCCGTTCCATAATATTTACGTTCCATAATATTTACGTATACGGTATTTTGCCTTGTGTCTTGTGCGAAGCAGCTGTTTTCTCATGCGTGTATCAGGCACATGCTGTCCTCACTCGTTTCCCCAAAGCATCGTCCCCCCTCTCGATGCAGAGCTCTTTCGCTGGGGCATCAGCGATCCGGATAAATATGACGACACACAGTGCCTCCGACCATTTCAGATGCCACCCACCAGGCACGGAACGAGGGGGCTTCCCAACATGACTGGCAGGCTCGCCGTCCTTAAGGTGCGTGCAAACGCCTTCTGGTAATGCTGCACGCCGCTTTGAGGGATATTTTTCGTCCTTTCCCTCTCCCCCCACCCACCACCCGCACCCACCCCCACTGACACACATTGCGAGAGGGTGTTTGGAGGCGTTGCTTGAGCTCCACAGCACCACGAGCAAGAAAGGATGTGTACCTGCAGAACGGAGAGATACCACTAATGGCGTTGGGGCGGGATGATGCGCGTCGTATGACACCACAGACAAAGATTTTATACGTAGGTCCCTGTCACACGAAGGATTTATGGGAGATGCCATGTGCAGCATACCGTGCGTTGTGCAACAGGACTTGCATTGTGCGTCACACCACACTGAGTCTTTCAGGAGGCACTACAGTCACGTGCGGCGTAGTTGATTCCCACCTTGCGCAACCACCGCGAAAAAAAAGCAAGTTGTTCAGCTCTTTCTTTCCTACACTTTCTTCTCTCGGGTTCTCTCCCAACAAAGGTGCCTTGTCAGGCAGAAATGCAGCGATCGGGGAAGTGCTCGGTGATTTAACACAGTCACTTGCGCCAAGCACACGCCACATTTCCGCAGTCATGATTTATTTCTGTGTGTGTTCCCGTGCGATCGACGGATAAGCCAGTTTCTCGTTTTACCCCTTTTCGTATTCTCTCTGCACGAACACCTCCTACCCCCTCCATCTGCATCCCCCACCACCCACATGTGATTTATAAGCAATCCGGATGCACACCACCCCCACAACGACACCCCACCTCCTTTCCTCACCCACTCCTCGTTCTTGGTTCTCCACGTTTTACCTGCCGTTGTGCCAACAGAGGAACATGCCCGCTGTGGCCCTCAGTCAGGCTTGGCACATGGCCGCATCCTGAATTGTTTCTTCACACCTCTCCTGAAAATGTTTGGAATGCAGTGCGCAGTGAGCGCACGACTCGCTTGACGCGATTCGACTGCACGCATCCTCCTGTGCGCAACAGCGCTGCGTTTTTGCGGAGTGAGGCTGGTTTTTTTTGTGCGTCACAACACTCTACATATGCGGGAAGTGTGTCCGGGGCACCACAGCCTCGGTAGCTGCGGCCCCTACCCAAACGACATATCACCAACTGCACACAGATCCTGACGCAACGACCGACCACATAAGGCAAGCCCCCTCTTTCTCTCTCTCTCTCTCTCCGCTCGTCTCTTTCGCTCGTATGTTCGTTTCGTGTAAGTAACCCCGTCCGAGAAATGTCCTCCGCACACACAAAACTCGCCCGATTTTTGCTGTTCAGTGCAGGAACTTATCGTGCGAGAGAATTGCAATGCACACACCCGGGGGACTTCGCTCAGAAATATCAGTCTCAGAAGAGTGACAAAAGGTGATGCGCCTCACAAGATTCGCGCTGTGTCACTTGACAATCTGGTCTTGTGATGCGGAACACCTTTTGCCACTTGTGCCGCCTCACAAGACCAGGTTGTCAAGTGACGCAGTACGAAGGCCCCCGTCACCTCGTTGTTTCCTGCTGCCTCCTGCCGCCCCTTCTTATACCTTACAAACAAAACGTGCCACAAACAAAAGTGTCAAATATCTTCTCTTCTTCTTCAGAAAAAACAGCCCACGGACACCGTGCCATGTGTTAGTGGGTTGTCGACTTCTTCAACGAAGGGGCACTTCCCCGCCTCCTCCCAATGTGTGGATATCTATTTTCGAAGCTCTGTGTCCACTGTCTACACACCACCCCTCCTCCCCCCCTGAACACTGCCCGCGGATGATGACGGGTGCGAACGAAAGTGCGGCTTTTGCAGCTCTGGTGCAGCACAGCCAAAAAAAATACCCCCCCCCCCCTAGGGGGGGTCAAATGGGGGTGACAAACACGATTTTTCAAAAAACCGGCGCAGAGGCCCCAAAGCCCCCGTAAACCCTCCAAACCCCCCCAGATCGGTCCGGAAACCCATCGAACCCCACTTTTCCACCATTCCGGGCACCTCAGGTGCCCGAATTGGGGTACCTAAATTTTGTGCCACCGTTTGGTACCGGACAGTGCCACTGTGTGGGAGGTTGGAAAAGAAAATGCCCCAACACACCACATCTGAGGGTTGCAATGCATGTTGCTTGCCAACCACGTCATCCGGTGGGTGTCAGGCGCTATGTAGGTGGCATGAGCCAGGTCTTCGATGTGTTCTGGCTTGTATATGTACCTCCCTGCCTGCGGCACAGGCACTGCCTTTGTCCCCCACACCAGCCACAGAGAGCGTATTGTACTCGGTCCACGGTTGCTGATTCATTGTGATGCGTTGTATCCTCGAGTGAACGTCACACACTAGTGGCACCACCACCCGCCATCCGAGAGCTGTATTGACTTTGCGCCCTTCCGTTGCATTCACCTCGCCACGCATATTGCACCGTTCAGTACCAGTGCTCTTGGGCCAGGCAAAGTAGACCGCAGCAACTACCAATTCTGGCACAATGGGTACCACGACAGCGCACTTCGTGTGTTCCCGGAATGTACAGCTCGTGTTGCAACAGTCGTTGTCAACACATCCCGGTTGTGGAGCACTGCTGCACAGGAATCACACGACCATCTGGACTTGTTCCGTACCTACAGGCAGCCTCCCGGTGCATGGTGGCAGGGAGGTACATATACAAGCCAGAACTCATCGAAGACCTGGCTAATGCCACCTACATAGCGCCTGACACCCACCGGATGACGTGGTTGGCAAGCAACATGCATTGCAACCCTCAGATGTGGTGTGTTGGGGCATTTTCTTTTCCAACCTCCCACACAGTGGCACTGTCCGGTACCAAACGGTGGCACAAAATTTAGGTACCCCAATTCGGGCACCTGAGGTGCCCGGAATGGTGGAAAAGTGGGGTTCGATGGGTTTCCGGACCGATCTGGGGGGGTTTGGAGGGTTTACGGGGGCTTTGGGGCCTCTGCGCCGGTTTTTTGAAAAATCGTGTTTGTCCACGTAAAAGGGTGGCATTTGACCCCCCCTACCCCCCCCCCCCCCTCCCCCCGCAGAACACAAGGGACGGAACGAAAAATGAATCGTACCCTTTACACCCGGATTCGCACAGCCTCTTCTTGTCCTCTCTTTGCAGAGTTCTTTTTGGGTTGAGTGTCGGGCAGAGAGGCAAACATCTGCCTTCAGCGGACACCACCTTCTGCAAAGACAATAAGAGGGCGACACGGTTGCTCCCGACGTCCTGAGTTTGAAAGAGGTTCTTCGGAGCAGAAAAGCTCCAATCGAAAGAGTGTCGCCCCCTGTGGGGACGTACAGGGAGGGGTCGTCGGTGCCCACAACGCTTGCGTTTTTTTGTGTGTTTCACCTGTTTAAAGTCACTGTGTTTGTGGAGGAACAAAACGCTGAGAGCGAAGGCAGCCAAACCCACTCTATACCTGTAGGGGCAGAGTGAGGAAAGAAGAAAGATCACAAAAAAAAGAAAGGACACGTATGAGCCAATGCACACTGCAATGCAGTGCCCACAGGTGGGGGAGGCGGTTGCCGAGTTGCACGTTGTGCCCATCCCCCGTACTACCGTAAACGGAAATATTGTGGACCGTAATAAAGGTGAACCGTACTATAGGTGGACCGTAAAAAAGATGGAACAAGTGGGATTTTTCCGGAACTTGGAACATTTTTACGGTCCACCTATTTTACGGTTGGGATCGTGGACTTGGCGGTTTTTTTTACGAGTTCCAGAGCGACGAAGTCGCGAAGGAACCAAGGAAATCGTACGACTGAAGCTGCAGGATTAACACCACAGGGCCTCAGCACAGAGTGTGCGCTCACCATCGTCCGGGAACTGTTCTCCCACAGTTACTGCAGGGTGTACTACACTAAAGGAGTACGATTTCCCTGAATTTTCCGGGCACTGATTCACGAATTTACATCTGGAGGGAGCCCGGTGGTCTCAGCTTCTGTCTGCGCGCCCTGCCGTACTGTGGCTGCTTTTGTGGGCTCGTGCAGCAGGTTCTACTTTTACTTCTACCGGAATGCTCCTTGCATGGTACTACACTTCTCGAGGTGTGGTGGTGGGTGAGTCTCGAGGTGAGTGGTGATCGTGCCTTTTCCACACGCAGGGAGGACTTACTTCTCTTGCTGGTGTTGGTTGCGGTGGTGGAGGGAGGGTCCAAAGCTGGGAGGTCGGGAGGCCTACGTGTGGGTGTCTGCGGCGTGGAGGCCGCAGTCCGCGCCCCGCAACCCACCAGCCCGCGGGCGAAAATCGCATTGTCTTTTCCATATTCAGTCCCAATAAATGGTGGACCGTAAAAAAGATCCCACACCTTCAACACAGCCCCCTCTGGCACCTCTGGCGGAACAGCCCCCGGTGGGGCTGGCGGGATCCAGGGGGTTGCTGCGACGATGATGCGCAACGCCGCGCAGGCCCGCCGGGACGGGCAGCGCCGCAGCCGGACGGCCGCGTCCTCGAGGCGCCTGGAGGAGCTGCGTCAGGGTGACGCGGCGGGCCCCATGGAGTTCGACGACGACCCGGCGAACGTGTGGGAGCCCGAGGACGACCTCCAGGCCATCGACGCCTACGGGGACGACGAGACGCCCGCGGCGAACATCCCCGCTCTGCAGGAGCTTGCGGCGTCCCGTGTCTGGGCCGAGGGGGTGGTAGCGCGGGCCCGCGGCATGGCCCCCTGCGTCTCGATGGGAGGAGCCATCCCCCGCACCGTCGAGGCGTGGAGGCACTGCTTCCACCCCAGCTATGGCCTTTGCCCCCTCTCGCCCAGGGTGGCAGGTGACGTAGCGGCGGAGTGGCTGCAGGCGCGCATCCTGCAAGGGGGCGCGCAGGCCGAGCCCGGGAACCAGACGAGGGAGCCGGGGGTCAGCCTGCGCGTCTACATGCGCAAGCTGCAGACGGAGGTGGAGCGGGGCGAGTAGGCGGAGCAGCGTCCCCACCCCCACCACCCCCCCCCCCCCCCGGGACCTTCCCCCCCCCCCCCTTTCATAGATGTGTGCAGGTGGCCGTTGTGAATGGTTAGACAGGGGCTGGCCACCCCCTCCCCCGGGCTCTGCACAGCAGGTCTGGGTTAGAAACAACATAACCCCCCCCCCCCCCCTTCCTCCCCTCCCTTCCTCCCCCCTCCCCTCCCCTCCCCTCCCCTATTGATGTCCCCCCCCCCTCCCCCAGCGCTTTGCCGCTCGTGTGAGTACCGCCCTGACTGGGAGAAAGGGTAGGGCTGGTTGGGTTGGCGGAGTTGGGCGGATGGGCGAAACGGAAAAATCGACGAGGTCGCAGCGTCAGGGCGTTCTGGGCTGGCTGGTGGTGGTTGGGACAAGACCGACGAGATTAGAAGCGGCACTGGTAGACGGGTTTTGAGGCCCCCCGCCCCCAGGTTCCCCCTGCCCACCTGGACGGACCCAAGTGCCTCACACCGGATCTCTCCCCAAAAAAAAAAAAAAAAAAAGATGGAACCAGGCGTGTATCTATTTCACGGAATGAAAATAGGAATTTGGGGAAAAAATATTTTTTTGCACTATTTTTTTGCACTTTTTTCCTTTGGATTTTATTGTGACCCTACTTGGTATTGGCAGAAAATTTTTATGTTCCCGGTCTTGGATGTGCTCAAACAGTCAAAAGAACACATTTTCCGGGTGCAAAAAAAATTGCACCTGGGGGTGGGTATGGGGTGGTGGTGTGGCCTACACCTCAGACGTGGTACCAAAAAAAACTGTTCGCTGTGCTTCTTTCCTCGCCCATGAAGCGTAAAAGTGTAGAAGTGATTCCGACGATCTTGCTTCTTTTGTATGTCTAGCTATGTCGTGGCACATGTGTGACACCCACATCAAGGCGGCAGGCCTCGGGTGGTGGAAGCGTCAACGCAACGCGGCAAATTAGGAGGAAATAATCACTTTGCTGCGACGCTTTTTCAGATGCCAGTGCTCATAATGTTCGTGCACTTATGCTGCTCCTCCCGTCTCCCACTCACATCACGCCAAACCTTGAACAGGATGCGGTCTGCAAAGGTATCGGGGAGACATTGGGTCTTCTCCCCGACCGACGGGGATGTGCGCCCGACGGAGCGCGGGCAGGTGACGGATGCTGCGGCATGCGTCGCGCAGGTGCTCGCGAGCACGCGCCTGCGGGAGTCGAGGGGGCGGCTTGGGGACCTCCTCAAGTGGATGAGGGAGGGGGGCGGCAGCGATGACACGCCGGCCCCCGCGGCGTGGTTACCCCGTGGTGACCCCTCCGCCGCGTGGCACTCGCTCGTGGAAAGCGAACCCCACCTGAGCCCCCTCGGAAAAGGGAGAAACATGCACGGTGGCACGTTGCTGGTGGGAGACCGTCGTGGGAGACCGTTTTTCGGGAGACCAAACGGTATCCCCCTTGGGAGAGCATATGCTCTCCCAAGGGAGAGCATATGCTCTCCCTTGGGAGACCGTCTGGTCTCCCGTGGGAGAGCATTTGGTCTCCCGGGGAGACCGTCTGGTCTCCCATGTCCGTTGATTTGTGTGGGAAGTGGGGTGGGGGGGGGGGGTCAATTTTTGGGGATGTGTCTGCTACAAAATACATTTTTAATCGAGGGGGAATGTGGGGCGGGTTGGGGTGTGGGAAAGCACTCTATTTTTTGATCATGATCAGCAAACTGACCCCACACACGTACAAAACTAGCTACTCCTCAGGTGCATAGCACTTCCCCCGTTCAGGGATGTCCCATCGTTTTGCACGGCACACACACATGGTGAAGCAGTCCCTCGGTACTCCCTCACCCACATGAAAGAGAAGCTCGTTGTCGCTGGATATCTTTGTCACATGTGGAAGCAATCCCAGCTTTGATATCCTTTTCAGAAGTGCCGACAAAGGGCCCTTCCATTGATCCCGATAAAAGCACTTGCACAGCTTCAGTGCATCGCACGCCAGTATCTTGGGCGGATCCGTCGTGATCCCAGGCAAGGGTTTGCACACCGATACCCGTGCCACTTCATAACGCATTTGGTCGTGTTCGAAGTTAGTTCCAACTCTGGCTGAATGCATCTTACGGGTGCTGTTCCCCTGTTCTTGCAGTTCATCAGTGCACTGGATTGGCAAGGCATCAACCTCGTCAAACCAGTGGCCCATGCTGTGCAGATACGCGTGTCCCTTCCGCGTTGTCATTCCAGGGATGCGCCATTCGAGGAGGTACATCAGAGCGTGATACATCACTAGTGAATATAGCATTTCCTTCTGGTACTCCAGCCGGTCACTGAGGTAGAAGCGGCAGGCGATGCTCTGATACCGGAAGAAGACAAGCCCCTGCATCAGTAGGCCCATCGTGAGCGGTACACCGTTCGAGAGATGGCACAACGTGTTCAAAGCCTCGCGTGCCTGCGCCCCCTTTAAGTTTTTTATAGGAGCGTTCTCTTGCGTGAGCTGCTGCACGTCCGCTGGCAGTGACCTGAACCCATCTGGCAGGATATGCAGCAGTATCACGATGCAGTTCTTCGTGTCATGCAGAGGTGGCGTGATACAGTACACTTCGTTTTTGAAAGCGCTTGCTATTGGACACGAGAACCCCTTCGCATCAAGGGCCCGCATGCTCAACCTTTTGCACTGATGAAGCCGAGCAACAGACTCATCGCGCGGTGTTGAGCAAAAGGCTGACCGGTGGCCTTGACCTCCCATCTTGCTGAACTGGGACCAAAGATCAGCGTGGTCACCACCAACGTACTTCACGTCAACGGTAACGGAGACACCGTTCACGCAAACCGCCGTCTGCCGCAATGCGTCCAACTGCCTGGGGAAATCTGCAAGATGCCAGTGGAAAATACAGCAGCAGTCTCTCGAGTCTTCCTTTCAGATGATTTTTGCATTGATCGCTTCCACCTCAACCCGTCACTCGTCACGCGTTTTTTTTTCTCGCTGGCGCTAGTGATGTCGGCTGGCAGAAAAAACACACAACAAAACCCCCCCCCCCCCCGCGTGTCGAGTGACCTTACCTGTCTGAAGTACAGAAAATGTGTCGGGTTGGGTGGAGCATACACACACACATACACATATGTTCACACAACACAGGGCAAACCGCACAAACGTGTTCACACATCCGGCATCCTATGCGAAATACCCGCCGCTCCCCGGGAGCTGTTGCGGGAACCATCTGCTCTTCCGACCCACCGAGACTCTTGCCGTATTTTCTCTACCACACGGGGTGTGTTTTACCAAAAAATCTTGGCTTGGCAGATCAACGAGCGTGATGGGGGCCGCAACCATCATCCTTCTGTTCTTCTGAATGAAGACAGAAACGGCCATGCGGGTCCGCTTCGCTTCTCTGCGGTGGCTGTTCCGGGGATTATAATCATCCCTGAGGATGACGGCTTCGCAGCGGCAGTCGGGCGATGTGGGGTTCAAAAAATCATCGTCGACACCAGAAAGGAGAAACTCGCACAAGTTGGGAAGGTTGCCCGTCATCGCCTCGGCATCGCTCTGCAGCTCCCTCTTGAGCGTGCTCTTGTGACGCGACATCCCAAGGGAAATCCTGGCGAATCCCCGTTCCTCAAGCACGTCGTTCACGGTCTTTTGGAGCGTGGCGGCCTGTCGCTCCGAAATCCCGGCCGCCAGCCTGCCATGCTCGAACCCCTCTCGCAAGGCTTCTAATAGCCCTGGGTCCATGTTGCAAACATGTGACTGTGCTGATGGTGGTATATTGTGTAAATGACCGTATATGCGAGCAATATTTTCGAAGACTTGAAGGACGGGGTGGGTACTCGGATGGGTGGGGGCGGGTTTGCACTCTGCGAGATGTTGAACTTTGCGGTAACTCTCTCTTGATCATGCCATTCTTACACTTTTTGGCCACGTGGATACGTGGGTCCTGGTGGTGTACTACTGCTCACCCAAATCCGACTGTGTCACGTGCTTGCTGCTGGTTTCATCCATGCCGTCAAGAGACAGCTCCGTCACAGGAAGATTTCCCAGGACATCCGCTTCTTCCGATTCCTCGTCGTCCTTCTTCTGGTCGAGGAAGCCTGTGGCCGGGGCGAGCGTCCCGCTCACATGCAGCTTTGCCACATGCTTTACAATGGGCAGGCTCACAAACGTGACTCCATCATTGCGGTAGATCTGTGATTATAAGCAAGTGTATTTAATTATGGGGGGTGGTTGTGTAGTGCCAATAGCTGTACCTACCTCAAGGTCTAAACCGGGAGGGTCAGCTGCCTGGCTACGATTACGGTTTAGACCTTGAGGTAGGTACAGCTATTGGCACTACACAACCACCCCCCATAATTAAATACACTTGCTTATAATCACAGATCTACCGCAATGATGGAGTCACGTTTGTGAGCCTGCCCATTGTAAAGCATGTGGCAAAGCTGCATGTGAGCGGGACGCTCGCCCCGGCCACAGGCTTCCTCGACCAGAAGAAGGACGACGAGGAATCGGAAGAAGCGGATGTCCTGGGAAATCTTCCTGTGACGGAGCTGTCTCTTGACGGCATGGATGAAACCAGCAGCAAGCACGTGACACAGTCGGATTTGGGTGAGCAGTAGTACACCACCAGGACCCACGTATCCACGTGGCCAAAAAGTGTAAGAATGGCATGATCAAGAGAGAGTTACCGCAAAGTTCAACATCTCGCAGAGTGCAAACCCGCCCCCACCCATCCGAGTACCCACCCCGTCCTTCAAGTCTTCGAAAATATTGCTCGCATATACGGTCATTTACACAATATACCACCATCAGCACAGTCACATGTTTGCAACATGGACCCAGGGCTATTAGAAGCCTTGCGAGAGGGGTTCGAGCATGGCAGGCTGGCGGCCGGGATTTCGGAGCGACAGGCCGCCACGCTCCAAAAGACCGTGAACGACGTGCTTGAGGAACGGGGATTCGCCAGGATTTCCCTTGGGATGTCGCGTCACAAGAGCACGCTCAAGAGGGAGCTGCAGAGCGATGCCGAGGCGATGACGGGCAACCTTCCCAACTTGTGCGAGTTTCTCCTTTCTGGTGTCGACGATGATTTTTTGAACCCCACATCGCCCGACTGCCGCTGCGAAGCCGTCATCCTCAGGGATGATTATAATCCCCGGAACAGCCACCGCAGAGAAGCGAAGCGGACCCGCATGGCCGTTTCTGTCTTCATTCAGAAGAACAGAAGGATGATGGTTGCGGCCCCCATCACGCTCGTTGATCTGCCAAGCCAAGATTTTTTGGTAAAACACACCCCGTGTGGTAGAGAAAATACGGCAAGAGTCTCGGTGGGTCGGAAGAGCAGATGGTTCCCGCAACAGCTCCCGGGGAGCGGCGGGTATTTCGCATAGGATGCCGGATGTGTGAACACGTTTGTGCGGTTTGCCCTGTGTTGTGTGAACATATGTGTATGTGTGTGTGTATGCTCCACCCAACCCGACACATTTTCTGTACTTCAGACAGGTAAGGTCACTCGACACGCGGGGGGGGGGGGGGGTTTTGTTGTGTGTTTTTTCTGCCAGCCGACATCACTAGCGCCAGCGAGAAAAAAAAACGCGTGACGAGTGACGGGTTGAGGTGGAAGCGATCAATGCAAAAATCATCTGAAAGGAAGACTCGAGAGACTGCTGCTGTATTTTCCACTGGCATCTTGCAGATTTCCCCAGGCAGTTGGACGCATTGCGGCAGACGGCGGTTTGCGTGAACGGTGTCTCCGTTACCGTTGACGTGAAGTACGTTGGTGGTGACCACGCTGATCTTTGGTCCCAGTTCAGCAAGATGGGAGGTCAAGGCCACCGGTCAGCCTTTTGCTCAACACCGCGCGATGAGTCTGTTGCTCGGCTTCATCAGTGCAAAAGGTTGAGCATGCGGGCCCTTGATGCGAAGGGGTTCTCGTGTCCAATAGCAAGCGCTTTCAAAAACGAAGTGTACTGTATCACGCCACCTCTGCATGACACGAAGAACTGCATCGTGATACTGCTGCATATCCTGCCAGATGGGTTCAGGTCACTGCCAGCGGACGTGCAGCAGCTCACGCAAGAGAACGCTCCTATAAAAAACTTAAAGGGGGCGCAGGCACGCGAGGCTTTGAACACGTTGTGCCATCTCTCGAACGGTGTACCGCTCACGATGGGCCTACTGATGCAGGGGCTTGTCTTCTTCCGGTATCAGAGCATCGCCTGCCGCTTCTACCTCAGTGACCGGCTGGAGTACCAGAAGGAAATGCTATATTCACTAGTGATGTATCACGCTCTGATGTACCTCCTCGAATGGCGCATCCCTGGAATGACAACGCGGAAGGGACACGCGTATCTGCACAGCATGGGCCACTGGTTTGACGAGGTTGATGCCTTGCCAATCCAGTGCACTGATGAACTGCAAGAACAGGGGAACAGCACCCGTAAGATGCATTCAGCCAGAGTTGGAACTAACTTCGAACACGACCAAATGCGTTATGAAGTGGCACGGGTATCGGTGTGCAAACCCTTGCCTGGGATCACGACGGATCCGCCCAAGATACTGGCGTGCGATGCACTGAAGCTGTGCAAGTGCTTTTATCGGGATCAATGGAAGGGCCCTTTGTCGGCACTTCTGAAAAGGATATCAAAGCTGGGATTGCTTCCACATGTGACAAAGATATCCAGCGACAACGAGCTTCTCTTTCATGTGGGTGAGGGAGTACCGAGGGACTGCTTCACCATGTGTGTGTGCCGTGCAAAACGATGGGACATCCCTGAACGGGGGAAGTGCTATGCACCTGAGGAGTAGCTAGTTTTGTACGTGTGTGGGGTCAGTTTGCTGATCATGATCAAAAAATAGAGTGCTTTCCCACACCCCAACCCGCCCCACATTCCCCCTCGATTAAAAATGTATTTTGTAGCAGACACATCCCCAAAAATTGACCCCCCCCCCCACCCCACTTCCCACACAAATCAACGGACATGGGAGACCAGACGGTCTCCCCGGGAGACCAAATGCTCTCCCACGGGAGACCAGACGGTCTCCCAAGGGAGAGCATATGCTCTCCCTTGGGAGAGCATATGCTCTCCCAAGGGGGATACCGTTTGGTCTCCCGAAAAACGGTCTCCCACGACGGTCTCCCACCAGCACCGTGCCACCGTGTGGGCTTTCACACCGTGTGCTCCTGCCCCAGCTCTCCCACCCAGGTGACCACCCTCGGCCCCTTCTCGTCCGTCGAGGTGAAGGGGGACGGTCCGCCGCTGGTGCACACATCTACAAAGTGCTCTGACTGCAACGAGAGACAGAAGCGGACGACCTGTGCCGAGCTCCTGCCTGAGCTTCTGATGATCGATTACAAGCGGTTCGACAACAAAGGCCACAAGCAGAACCACCCCAGCAGCAGCCCCCTCACGCTTGCTGGCGTCGAGGGGGGGGAGGGCACGGCTGTGCACTACCGGCTGGTCGGCGTCGTGCTCGCGAAAAGCGGCAAGACCCGGACGCAGGCGGTGTACGCCGCGCAGCTCTGCACGGGGGACCCGGGGAAGGAGCGGTGGTCGCTCGTCTGCGAGGGACGAGCAGCGGGCATGACGGGCACCCCGTATAGCCGCCCCTCCCAAAAACTCTGTCTGGGATTATACGCGAGAAAGAGAGACGCATCACCTGAATCAGCACAGCTCGAAGTCGACCTGGACGTGATCGAGCCGCCAACTCAGCCACCACAACCGCCGCCTCCAGTGTTGCTGCCCCCGCCGGTGTCGTTCGCCAACCCCCAACCCGCCGTGGAGTTTCCGTTGTTCTCGCAGGGGAAGGCGAAAGTGCTCATCTACGACAGCACTCGCCTGGGAGGACCTGTTCCGCCGCAGTTCGTGCTTCTCGAGGCGATCTCTTGTCCGAGCTGTTCACCAGAGGTTACAAGCACGAAGCTTGTGTCGTTTGAAGATGCGCTGGGATGGACGGACGTCGGAGCCTCCCACTCCTCGGGGCACTACGCGCTGGCTGTGCTGGCGGCAGGCGCAGGGGGCAAGCGGCCGGACACCCCGACACCGTCCAGTGCCGCTGGCCTCCTGGGGCGGGTGCAGAGGGGCGACTGCTCGGACGACGAGCAGTGGGATGAGGTGATCCGCCTCAAGAACTGTGTGCTCTCCGAGCAGCGCTTCACTGCTGACTGTCGTCTGACTGTAAGTGTGGCAAGGGCTTCCCTTGTCATGCTAACACGAACGACGGAGAAGAGCGTGGCGTACCATGAGTACAACACGGAGGTCGGCTTCACGAGGAGCGTGTTGCCACCTATGATCCCGTCTGTGCTCTCCACGTCTCCTCTCCGGCTCGTTTACAACGCAGCCAACTCCACATTTCTGTCCCTTGTCGCGATCCCTGCTTTGGCTACTACTCAACCGCAAGTTCAACAGATCGACGCCCTTCAACTCCTGATGTCGAGGCGCCCGAGCACGAGCGCCCCTCAAATTGATACCAGCTGTTTTGTCAAGACTGGTAACAACCTGGCTTGCAAAGTTTGCAGGGAAGAACTTGTGGAGTTGCAAAAGTTGTATTCGGGAAAGTCTCTGCGCTTCGCCACAGGGGACATCAATGCTGATCAACCCGCCAGTTCCTTGAAGAGCTTGCAACTCAACCACCTGAAGTCCGCCATGCACAAGGCCGCAGTTGGGCTGAAGGACAAACACCAACAACCTCCCTCAATAAACACACCAGCGCCTGTTGTCAATGTTCAAAGAGGTTCTACACCCGTTGCGCAAAGAATCATCACTGCGACTGAGGATCAGAGACGCGCCATCTATTGCCTCATCGTCAAGGTGGCGACACTGACGCAGGAGGGGAGGGGTATGGGAGGGCTTGCGAACGAGGCACGTGACCTTGAGATGTGTGGGCTCCCCCATCTTGCTACACACAACAGTCGTTGTGCTGGGAGGGATATGCAAGATGTCCTCTACCGTGTCGTGCAAAACAATCTGGTGCAAGAGGTGAAGGCCTGTGCTGTGGGGACCATTAAGATAGATGGGAGCACCTATGGCAAGCTGGACATCCAGGTTCTTTTTGTGTGTGGACTTGACCGCGACTCTGGGAAAGTGAAGGACTGGTGTCTGGGCTGTTTCGATGTGAAAGAAGCAACGGCTCAGGGGATCAAGGATGGGATGTGTGCACACTTGCGTGAATTGGGGCTGTTTTTGTGGGCGAAGCAGTCTGTGTGGGCATTTGCGTCGGACCAGGCCACAACAATGATCGCTACAAAAACCCTGCTTGAAGCTGAGTTTGCACATCGTCTCTTGCTTGTTCATGACCTCTCCCACCTTCACCAGAACAGCGTAAAGGTGATACGCAATGTTCGCGCTGTAAAAGCTCATCGTAAGACTACCCGCTCTTACTTTACATATTTCAACACTTCTCACAAACGGCTGGTTGCTCTTGAAAAGGAAAACAAAGACGCGCTCACCTTTCCACGCGAACACACAATTCGCTGGGCTGCGCATACCGCCAATGTGATGAAGGCAGCGTTTGTGAACCTCCCCGCAAGTCTCAAGATGATGCAAAAGGTTTCTCCCCCACCACCTGTGTTTCATGAGATCTCAACCACAGCATACTACAAAACAACAGCGTTGCTCCGGGATATCATGGATTGTTGTGCAGTTGTGTCCACTCGCCTCCAAACCGCCTCCCTTCAACTCGACGAGGGACAGCAGCTGATTGACCTGCAAAATGCAACCCTTGCAGTTCTGGCAAGGGGAGCTGGGACATATCAAACGCAAGTCGGAGAGTTGGACAACAAGGAGGAAACAGAGGAACTCTCACGTTTACGTGGCAGCCTGTGCCACATGATCAGCAAGGATCTGAAGAAGAGATGGGATGAATACCCTGGGAGGAGGTACGCTGGGTTCTTTTCCACAGACCTTTCCACAGTCCTTCAGACAATGTCACAGATGGGATCTGACATTGGCATGCCAGTGGGAGACATCGTGACTGCAATGGAGAGATGGTCAGAGGTTTACGTCACCAGATCTCCTGATGTGCATGTGAAAGACTTTGTTCTGCAACATCTCTTGTCAACCAACGAAACAACGCCCCTTGAGTTCTTTCTCGAGCTTGCAATTGCAATTTCTCCTACCACAGTGATTGTCGAGAGTGCTCACTCCAAAATCAAAGCAAGGAGAGGCAAACACAGACGTCGCATCGCCACACCTCGACTGTGCATGGAGCTCATCATTGGAGCGCATCTCCCCAATGAAAAGGACCCGCGGGTGGATGTGCTCAATGAGGTGGCAGTGCAGTACCTCACCGACAAGCGTCGGCGTTTCAAGCCCCGCCAAGTCTCGCTGACAGCGGCAAGCCTCTCTTTGCACCAGCTCCTCACCAACTACGCCACCGTCAATCTCGATGCACCCGAATTCAATTGGGACGATTACGACTCGTGGACCGTTCTTTCCATGTCTGCTGCAAGCAGTGTGGAGCAGACTCGCAGGAACGCGGGCAGGAAACGGGTGCGTATCGTTGATGACGGGAACAGTGATTCGGACGAGGCATCGCCTGTGCGCACAAGGCAGCGCAGTGCTGACATGGATGAACCATAGTCTTTCTTCATCCTCTTTGGTGATTCTCCCTCCTCTCTCCAACATTCGTTCAGTATCTGTGTAGACGTTTTTTTAGATTTTTTCGCGTTTTTTTTGAATCTTAGGTATCGGCCGGTCCCGTTGGACCGAAACAACGGCAAAATCAGAGCCAAAACCTGTGTGTGGGGTACAAAAATCGTACGAAAAAGGGCGAGAAAAAAGTGCAAAAAAAACCAAAATAGGATTTCGAAAATGGGCCAAAATACCCCCAAAATAGAGCCACACCTGGATGGAACGTTTGGCCTTTTTTTGGGAACTTGGAACATTTTTACGGTCCACCCTTTTTCCGTTTACGGTATATGGACCCACCCGGGCTGTCTCGGGAGACATCAAAGGAAGGCACCCTGGCGATCCTGCTGTCTGGGCTGCTGGCGTGGCCGCCACCCAGCAGCGAAGCAGATGGCAGGTGAAGCTGGGGAGGTCTGCGTGTGGATCCGAAATGATGCTTGATATTGTCCTGCGAATGGTATGCTTCAAACGACATCCGTGCCTGTGGATCGTGTGTGTCAGGGCAGTGGGCACCGAGGGGTTGTGCAGATCTGCAGAGCCGCGGCGATTCCCTTTCTTGTCCCACTTCTCTCTCTATCGTCTTTCTCTCTTGCAATAAGTTTTTTTTTCCCCCGCGTTGTTATCACAACTCTGAACAAAGAAAATAACTCTTGACGGCTGTTCCTTGTCAATCGATGGTTTGGGTCCTTGTCATCGAAACCAAAGGAGTCCCACAACACACACTCAATACGAAGCCGCATCCTTTGACGGGCTGTACGAAACCCAACAAGATTTCAACAAATCGGGAGTTTATCGAGACACGGCCCTCTCTCTTCCTGTTCACTTCTCCCTCGATTTTCCGGTGTGCGGAATCACCGGCGCGAAATGGAACACCACGGCACGAAGCCCGAACGAAAACTAGCACACCGCTATTCTACATGCCCCCACCCCTGGAGCTGCAGGCACACAAGCACGACTTTGCACTCCACAGTTCCATGAAAGGAGGAGATCTCCTTGAGGGGCTATCGGTCTGGCGGCGCCGACACTCGGCCTCACCACTCGTTTCGGCAGTGATTCTTTCCAGACAGGGTGGTGCTCGAAAGGTTGGGCGAAAAGCCACTTGTCATGCACGTGCATATGAGATGGGCCTGAGAGGAGGAGGGGGCCCTTTGCTGCAGTGATTCGCTGCACTCCAACAGTGTTTGCGGTGTTTGTGAAAACATAGTGGCATCCCCGTGCCACATGTGCCCCCCCAAGACATGGTTTTGCATAGTTCTCGAAACCGCTTGTCTCCAACCCACGACACGCACACCAGGCCCCTTTAAAACGTGGCGAGCAGCGTGGCATATGTTGTACTTGTGGGTGAGGCGATTGGTATTATTTATTTTTGAGAAAGTCTACCGACACACATTCGTCAAGGCACAGCCAGGTAAGTATACAGTATACACCAAAAGGAGGGCCCTCCCCCAACCCCTCCCCTCCCCTGCCCCCACCCCTCACCCGCGCTGGGTTCACCTATTCCTGCTGCTGCTGCCGTTCACCAACACCTCACCACCCTGCAAGACAGGCAAGTCATCGCACGCCACACAACAGAAGCCGTTGCGGCTCACCCGATATCGGAACAAGAGTGTTGAGAGGAGAGGCAGAAGGCCAGGGGATTTCATCATGACGACAATGCAGGTATGCTGAGGAGGTGTTGGGTTCCCGTGTGGGGTTGGATCAGCCGAGAGTTTGTGCTGCCCTTTCGATGGCGATGTGCATGTTACTCATACACCACCCTTTGCGCTCACAGACGAGGCTCGACCAGATCTTTGCGGCGTATGTTAACGAGCACAATGAGGAGAAGCGCGTGCAGCTGCACGCTGACGTGGACCAGATCTTCAGCGGTATGGTGAATAGCCTCTCGGGTGGGATGTAGTGAGAGAGGGGGGGTGGCAAATCAGATGTGTCATTTTGGCGGCCACGTATAACCACCACCACCGCCACCACCCCTTCGCAGAACTGACGGACGATGTGGAGAAGGTGAACCTTTTCAAGTACCTCCCTGCGTCCCTCACCACCAACCACATCGTGGAGGCGCTGTCCATCGAGCTGAAGGAGGCGGGTTCCGAAGACCTGGGTGTTTCGAAGATGCTGAAGAGCACCCTTGCGGTATGGCTGGGCTGCGTGTCGGGTGGTGTGTGGTTCGGTGGGCAGTGGCGTCCGCATGCCAGCCGGGGGAAGGATGAAAGGTGCCTGTTCTTTGCTTTATGACCACTGCCCCTTCCTGCAGACCACGGACTTCGAGGATGTGACGGAGAAGAAGAAGGCGCTGCTGCTGCTCCACGAGTGCCTCCGGAAGACGGACGAAAAACAAGCGCAGGCGTCGCTTCTCGACCTCCTGCAGCTCTGCACCTCTGACGACGCCTCCCCGCTTCCCGGCTACGACCTGGAGGTGCTCGCCGCACGCGCGGTGCTGAATCACTTCAAGTACGCGATGAAGATGGGCCAGGAGCCTGAGTCGGTATGCAACTCACACCCCTACACCCCTATTGCACGCTATTCGCTACCCCTTCTGGACTCTCGTCCTGGTGTTGAAGGACCCCTTCACCCCATGCCCCAACACCCCCCGCCCTTCCCCTCCCGCAGTGGCAGTTCGACACGATCTGCGGGCTGCGCCCGGTGCAAAAACTCCTGACGTCGAAGACGAAGGAACACCGCCTGCTGCACGACCTGCTGTTCAACGTGTTCGCGCTCGGGAAGTGCAGCGAGTACATGAGCTTCTACGCCCAGAACAAGGAGCTGATTGAGACGAAGTGGAAGCTGAAGAACGACGAGCTGACCAGCAAGGTCCGCACCCTGGCGCTGTGCACGCTCTGCAGCGAGTCCAGCACGGTGCGCTACTCCAACATCGCCAACAAGCTGTGCATCACCCCTGAGGAGGTGGAGATGTTCGTGATCGACGCCATGTCGCTCGGCCTGCTCAACGCGAAGATCGACTCCATGGCACAGACGGTGACGGTCAAGGCCGTCCACCACCCCCACCTGGAGCACGGCCACTGGGTGTCCCTCTCCGAGCGCCTGCTCGCGTGGTACAGCGCTGTCAGCACCCTCATCACCACCCTCGACGAGGTGCGCGTGCAGCAGGTGAAGGAGGACCGGGATGCTGACCGTCTGGAGGGCCCGGTTGCCGTCCGCCGTTAAAAAGGCAGAATCACACGCCAAACAGCAACCTGAGTTTCGGCCCCCCCCCCCCCCCCCCTGTGTGAGTTTTAAAAAGCCGGCTGTGGAGTAGTACAACACCCCTTCATGGCAAAGCCTTGTGGCCCCCCCCCCCCTCCCTTCCATTTCCTTTGCCTCCCCACAGCCCCCTCCGTCACCTAGCCCCCCCCGTGGCCAATTCTCCGTGATTTTTGCTTTTTTAGTGGTGCATGCATGGGGGTGTGGAGAGGAGGAGGGGGGGGGGTTCAAACGGTATCACCTCCCTCATGCATGGTGGAAAAGGATTCCCACACACACCCGCCCAAACCTTTCCCTGCCTCCGGCCTGCTTTCCCGGATCCGCCACTGATGTTTCTTTTGGCGTAGATCTGGAGGTGCGGTCTCCCGCGTTGTTGATGTGGATGAGGAGGACCGGGGAAGGGAGGGGGGGCGGGAAAACAGGGGGGGAAATGCACCTCCCTGCTGATCAACGTGGGGGGGGGGTGATTCTGGTTTTTCTTCTGGGCGATGAACAGAGTCAGGGGTGGGGGTGGGGGGGGGGAAAATTGTGGAGAAAAATTGGCCACGGGATCTCTTTTTCCCGGCGGGGACATCCCAACGGGGGTGCATGGTGTGTGGTGCGGTGTGTGTGGTGTGTTTTGTTCAGGCAGAGACAATGCAGATTGTGCTGGTTTTTTTATCATTGGGCTAACACGCCCCCTCCCCTCCCCCCCCCTGTCCCCCCCCCCCCCCCCCAACCCGAGGATGTACCCTGCGACCTGAGGACATGCAATGCTCGCGAGGCATACTGGGTGTCCCTCCCCCCACCCCCCTGAGTGGGGTGTTTGGCGAGAGTGCAGATACTTGTGCCACTCCGGGGCGTCTCTGGGGAGAGAGCCTTATGTTTTCTGCGCCCATTTTTTTTGCTGGATCTTGCCACCCCCCCATCTCTCCCGCCCTCAACACCCCGCTGGGTGTGGTGGGAGATGGGGGGGGGAGAGGGGGGTCTGTCTTTCCAGCAAAAAGAATTTCCTGAGTTCCTTGAGCTTGATCATGATCAAAACCAAAGCGATACCCTCCTTCCCTCCCGCTTCAAGCGTCCCTCTGGAGGGCAGCATTTGTGGTTCGCACCAACCCCCCGCGTGGGCAACTCGTCGATCGCGAGAGCACTCCATGCGCCCTGGGGAGTGGCGACGTTCTGCAAAGGATTTGCACGGGGCACAGTTTTCCTGCGCTGTGATGCACAACTATCTCAAGAAGTGATATGGCTTAATCAGGGGAGCTCCGGTGCGCCCAACAGCTGTGTGTCAACCTGTGTCACTTTTCACAGCCAGTTTTGTGAAACCGGCTCGCTTTTTCTCACTTTTTTCTGCACGTCTGAGCGGCGGGGTGAACGGGATATCGATGGCTCTGTTGTGGGGCAGGCTGCATGGCCTGGGGGGCACACTGCTGAGAGTCCAAGGGTGGGAGGGGGGGGGGGTCCGGCTTTTTGTGCGAGGCGCCCCATGTCTCATCCACGGAAAAGCCAAACAAACAAAAAAAACACCACAGGTATCAGGTGAGAAGACGGAGGGAGGTAGAACCAACAAAATACGGGCGGTGCAAAAAAATGGTGCTTGGGGTGCAGCACATATAGACACCACTGCGCACCCACCCCCCCCGCCCACCCAACATGGCAGGCTTTTGCCCGCATTCATCTCTGGGATTCCTTTCTATTCTACTTCACTGCACCCACCCACGACCCTCACACCGCCTGGCTGTCTCTGTTGTGTGGGTGAACGCATGCGTGATTTATACATTGCATCTGTTAGGCTACCACCACCACCACCCCCGTTGCAGGCGAGCAGGATGGCGGGCTTCCTCGCTGTAGCCGCATGCGCTGTGCTGGCGTTGGACGTGCAGCAGAGCACCAGCCTCAATGTGCTGGTGATCGGCAGCGTGGGCAGCGGGAAGAGCCGCTTTGTCAACGCAGCGCTCCGCACCAGTGGGATGGAAGCGCGCCCCGCTGTTGTGGGCGCCAAAGGGAGCAAGCGTGCCGTCACCACGCGGATGGGGCGCTACTGCGTCACCACGGCAAGCCTGGCCTACGTCTGCTGGTACGACACACCCGGGCTGGACGTCTGCCCCTGCCTGGGGCAGTGTGGGGAGTGCGGCGAACTCGACACCCTGGAGCGCCTGATGGCGGGTGCCGCGCCGACTAAGGAGTGGCCCCCGAGGGCTTTCTCCCCCATACACGCGCCGGATGCGGTGGTGCTGGTGTCGGCAGCCTCGGGTCCCAGTGCTGCATCGTGTGGGCGTCGCCTTGCGCTGCACCTTGCCAACCGCACCCAAGGCGATGCAATGCCAGACGCGGTGCCAGTGGTGGTGGCGCTTTCTGCTGCTGCGTCTGCCGCAGGGCTGAGCTACGACAGCACCCCTGTGTTCGCGCTGCCGCTGTTCGAGGTGTCGCCCGATGTCTCCGGGGTGCTTGCCGCGCTGGAGCCCCTGCTGAAGGAGAAGCAGCAGCGCGAGGCGGAGCGGGACGCCCGCCGCCAGGCCGAGGCTGCGCAGCAGCAGCAGGTGGACCCTGGGCAGCTGGCTGCAGAGGAGGAGATCCTGGAGGCCCGCCTGAAGGCGTGGCCCGAGGAGAAGCTGCTGCGCATCGGCAAGGGCAAGGAGGAGGACCTGCGGGTGCGCGAGCTGACGGAGCAGTCGCTGCTGACCGGGTTTGCGGCTGTCTGCGTCGCGCTGCTGATCCGCTTCGTCGCCTTCATGCTGACGACGGGTGCGGAGAAGGGGCACTCCCTGCTGCAGTGGTGCCTCATCGCAGGGGTGCGCATCCGCCGCCTCTGCAGCACACACGGCAGGGAGGGGGTGCGCCGCAGCATTCTCTATATGAAGTACTTCTTCACGGTCACTGTGCTGACAGTGAGGGCCTTGTTTGCGGCGCTGTCATCGACATGTGTCTATGCGTATGGTGCAGGTGTGCAGTCGGGTGTCTTCCTGTGGGAGGGGTCGAAGGCGCCAGCCCGTGCTGTGGGGTCGCTGTGGGCGTCTGTGGATATCATCGGCACCGTGGAGAAGTGTATCGATTTCGTGCTCGCAACAGGGCAGCGCATCAGGGAGGTGACGGAGACCATGAACCAGCGCACGCAGATCATCAAGCAGAAGCTGTCGTTCCGGCGCCCGCACACGCAGGCGGCGCAGCCACAGGCGGCAAGGTCGTCACCGCCGCCACCCCCGTGCTACTCGACGGACTCGGAAACGGAGTACGCCAAGCCGGAGGAGGCTGACCTGGACAGCGTGCACACAGCCCCTCCCCCGACGCGGTCCTCGAGCAGCATCTCCTTCACTGCGACAGAGATGCCGGAGACGCCGCCCCCGAAGCAGCCGACCCCATTGCCCACACCGGCAGACCTGCCCCTGCAGCAGCCGTCCTCCGCACCCGCGGCACCCAAGTCGAGCGCGCAGGGCCTGTCGACGTGGCAGTGGGTGTGCGACCTCTTCACCGTGTCCCTGACGCCTGCACGCGCTGAAGAGGCGGTGCCCGCCCAGCAGGCCCCGCAAGACACACACACCGCACATCCCACACACACCGCACATCCCACACACACCGCGCACACCCCGCACACCACCTGTGACGCATACGACGCATACCCGCGCCGCCCGCTGCAGCAGCCCTACTCGCCGCAGTTTGAGGAGTACGTCTCGCAGCAGAGGGGGCGGCGTGCATTGGGCACCTCTGGGCAGGGCCACTTCATGGACTCCTACGGGCCGCCTGTCGGGACCACGTTTGACGATGTGTGCAGTGCAGCCGACAGCCTACAGGTCAGCCTGCACCAACGCCTTGTCGCCTCCGAGCCCGAGCAGGCGCCCCACCGTGCCGTGCGCGAGGTCGCCAGCACCCTGCCGACAGCACCCAACGTCGAGAAGTACCTCTCGCCGCCCCCACGCGAGGACGAGGTGGCGGCGGAGCCGCCTGCCCTCCCGCAGCAGCCCGACGCCCCGGAGGTCAGCGAGTGGGGCAGCCCGTCACGCCCTGCGTCGGTGCCGGCATACTTCCCGTCCGTCATCGTGTCGCCCCCCTCGACACACTCGGGCTTCTCCGACGCCTCGCTGCGCCGCACCCGCAGCCCTCTCCCCTACACCAGCGTGCGGCAGCGCGCGTCACGCCCCCTCGACTCCGACAGGGAGAGGCACACGGCACGCCCCGCAAGCCCTGCAAGCCCCACGCAGCGGCTGCGCCCACACCCCCCCGTGCAGTCGGAGGCGCAGCTGCAGCAGCTGTCCTGCCCGGGCACCCCTCTCAGCCGGATGACGAGCTGCTCCTCCCACTCCGGCATGGTGTCGGCACCCCTGGGCACGGAGAGCGTGGCCACCACCGCCACCAGCATGCGCATGGAGTCCATGCCGACCGGGGCGGGCTCACGCATGTCATCCGCTGCCTCCTCGCTGAACCGCATGCAGTCGCTGCATTCGTGGCAGTCCTCCGAGCGCATGCAGTCGATGCTCAGCACCCCCCTGTCAGACGTGGCAGCGCCGCCCCCCCCGACGCCCACGCCTTGCGACACCCCGCTCTGCCCCTCCGGGTTGGAGCAGGGGCAGTCGGGGGCGCGCGGCGTGTGGGGCGTCGTCAGCTCCTTCTTCGGCGAGCCTGTGCAGCCGCCGCCTCCGCTGCGGGATGACCTGGCCCGGCTGGACAGCGACATGCACGGGGATCTCTACGAGCCGTCGGAGTGTTTGAGTGACCCGCGCAACACGACTGCCACGCGCATGCGGCGCGACGCGGAGGGGATGCTGTCGTCGTCGCAGCTGTCTGCCCCCTCTGCCAGTGCTGCAAGCAGCACAGAGGAGGACCCTGCTGGCGCGTTGGATTGGATGCGGTCGCTGATCGAGCCCCCGCGGAAGAAGGCGGATGTGGCGCTGAAGCTCTCCGAGCAGCGTGAGATGTACGGCCCCTTCCAGGACGGGGCGCAGCATGCGCAGACGTCGACCGGGTCGGACACCCCCAGCGCCAAGGCTGCGAACCTGTTTGGCGACTCGCTGCCTGAGGAGAACATCAAGCGGTTCTTCCCGAGCCCCAGGGGGGCTGTGTCGGAGGACCCGCCCCCGCCCACGTCGCTGCATACGCTTGAGGAGCGGATGCCAGAGGAGATGTCGAGGCGGGCTTCGACGTATCACCCGAGGCGTGCACGGACCCCGTCGTGAGGTGGCAGCGTGTGCAGGGGTGTAGAGGCAGGGGTTGCCAGTGGTCATGTGAGATAGAGGGTTGGTGGGGTGGGGTGGCGGTGTAGTTGTCGTAAAACGAACCGCGTGGTGGTGATATTGTAAAATGCGGGTTTCTGCACCGTCGTGTGAGAGGCTGTGTTGCCTAGGGAGTTGGTGGCGCTTGTTATCATCCTTCCCACGGGGGGGGGGGGGGGAGTGGAGGGGGGGTGTTGCAATGCAACTCTCTCAGGGCCTTGGAGGGCGCGAGCCATCATTGCAACAAAATAGCTCTTTCTTCTTTCCCACGGGGTTTTTTTCCAGCCCGATGTAACTTGTCCGATATTGATTGCCCTTTTTTTTTGTAATGTACAATGTTGATGGTGAAGATAGTCTATGCCCGAGGGTGTCAGCAGCACCGCCGCCGCCCCACACCCTACCCTCCCCTACCCCCCACATCCTGCAGTACGCCACGACAGCAACACCACCAACACTGTCACCACCACCACCACCACCACCACCCCGACCAGGCAGTGGCAAGGCACGATGCTGGCCCTTGGGGCGATGCAGGCCGTTGCGCCTGCAGCATGTGCCCGAAATGCGCTCCAGACACAGCGGCGTACCCGCATCAACAATACGAAGGGTATGGGTGGTATGGCGTACGCTAACTCTAAGTTCCTCTCTGTGCGGAACAAGAACCAGCAGATGTCGCACATTCTGGAGATGCTGCGCGGTCCCAAGAGTGCGAACAGGCGCTCACAGAACCCTGATTCGGTGGCTGCATGGTATGCATGCTGCGTTCTCCGGGATGCACCGCGTTGTGCCTGGGTGATTTGCTGAGCCACACACCACCACGCCACGCCCACAGGATGCGGACGCACGAGATGAAGGGTGTGCCGTGGGAGTGGGATGTCTTCATGCACCGCATGCGGCCCGAGAAGGACATCTCCTGGGGGCAGAAGTACTTCTCTCGCAAGTCGAGGAACCCTGACGAGTTCTTCCCCGACATCGGCAACCCCTACGAGGATGGGCGCAACTACAGCATCGGGCTGGGGGCGCGCATCGCCGACCTGACGCCCTACCTCCTGCACAAAGTGGATGACCGCATCAGCATGGCGGAGATCCGGAGCGGCGTCGCGCGAGTCGCTGAGCACGCACCGACCATCCGGGATTTCCTGCGCCTCAGCGAACAGTGGGGCTGGATCGAGGAGATGGAGGCAGTGACCTCGCGTGTCGTCGTGCACCACCTCCGGCTTCTCACACAGTGCCTTGATGGCCAGGCAACCGCACGGGAGACGCGTCAGAAGTTTACGACTGAATACGGTATGCAAACAGCCGCGCAGCCTCCACACAGTCTGCCTCTTGTGTTTGCCACTCCCTTCTCTCTGCCCTCTGTCTCTCGTGGCGCAATTACGTCATCAGCTGAGCCGGCGTTTGGCTGCCCCCCTCCTTCCCTTTTGCAGCCTTTTGATCAGGAATCCAACACACAACACTCCACCGCACCACCACAGGCATCCTCCACACCGGGGCAGGCGTCCGCTTCTACGCCCCTCCTGGACAGCCAAAGCTCACGCGGTAGTAGATTCCCACCCTGCCACCCTGCCGCGGCGATCCAGGCATGCGCGTGCCGTTCCGCGCCCCCTCTCCCCCGCCCGCCTCCACACGGTGTCGAAGTATCTCAAATATACAAGCCGCTTTTCTTTTTTGCCGTGCCTTATTACCCGTGGTTCTTTCTGTTTCCCATGTGAAGAAGCCTCTGCACCTCACCCCCCCCACCCGCTTGAAGCTATTGCATGCGAAAGGACAGACCACAAAAGACCACCCGGCAAGATATATTTCCATACTTCGGCGCCGTGTTGCTGCTGCGCGCACACCGGGGGCGCGACGTACACATGGTGAGGTGGAGAGCGGGATGGATGGGTGCGGCTGCGCATCTAGGGCCGGGCCACCAGTGCTGCCTCGTGTCTCAATAGCCTGGAGGGGAACAGGGTGGGGTAGGGGGTGGGGGGGGGGGGTGTGGGTGGGGAAGGGGAGGAGGAGGGGTGGGGAGGGCCCCCCCTCCTCCCTGAAACTGTCCCGACAGGGCGTGCTGCCCCACTCTATCCACGCGCCCTGCCCCACACGATGTCTTTCTGCCCCCTCCCTCCCCCCTCCCCTCCCTCGCCACCCCCCCTGTGGTTTGACTCCAAAAGGGCTCACTGGGAGAAGGTGTTTCGGGCGACTCTTCTCCATTCACTCCCACTATGCACCTCCACCAAACAGGCGCGCGTATACACCCCCTCCCCCACCTATATATCCCAACGCAGCACTCTGGTCGCGACCATCTGTTTTATTCCACAGCCAAACAGAGGGCACCCCTTTGTCTGCTGCCGTGTTGCCGCAAAAAAGGAATACCGGCGCGTGAAAAAACATATCAAACAGGAGGATTTCCGCCATCGCCCGTCTCAACCCCTCTGCAGCCAAGCCATGTGTGCTTCTGCGTAGTGTGAGATGACTGTCGGGGCGATGGCTGGAGGTTCTGCTGGGGGCTGTGACACGGCGCAGCTTGCAGACCGCCTATGGGGGGCGTGGCAGGGCTTCGACGGGGATGAAGCCGAGCGCATCTCTGCCGGGGGCGAGATGGTCGAGCTCATTGCATCGGCGAGGATGCCTGTTGCGCTGGCTGCGGGCAGCGCTGGGGGTGAGGCCGCACTGCTGGAAGCATTCTCACTGGAGCTTGGCAAACGAGCCCTTCACATCCCAGACACGCCTGAAGCGCTGACGGAGTGGCTCGACGGTACCCCTCTATCGACACGGTCTCTCGTCGCCTCGATCGACCTCATCTGCTCCAACTTTGTGGCGACAATCTCCTCCGTGTCTTGGGCGAAAACCTGCACCGCGGCTCTCATCCTGCTGTCGAAAGCTGTGACCCGCACACACACACCCCTGTGGGGGTCCCGCGCACAGCAAGGGCATGGCCCCCCCCTGTCGTTTGTTGTCTTCAAAACCTTCCGCAGCATCTTCGAGGTGTGCCTCAACGTCTCGTGGGATGCAGGCCACGTGGCGGGCTGTGTTGTCGACGGGACGTTTGCCTGGGTCCCGCTCATCTGGGTGCTCCCCACCGCTGCGTCGGAGTGCCTCGAGGCTGGGGGCGGCAGTGCCGGGTCCTCTGTGGCGACGGAGGTGCGGCTGCAGTGGGGCGCGGCCCTGCGGACCCTCAGCAGGCTGCTGGCGTCGTCATCCCGAGGCGCGCAGCTGCTGGTGTCGGTGCAGACAAACCACACACAGGGGTTTGTCAACGTGGTGCTCGAGGTGGCCGATGCCATCCTCGACGTGCCCATGGGGTGCCCCCTGCAGGCGTCGGGCGTGCTCCTCACTGCGACGACGCTGCTGGAGGCAGCCCTCGACTGCATCGTGGCGTGCCTCACCTTCAACAAGGCGCTGGTGCTCAACTTCGAGCGGCACCGCGGCTACAACATTGTCGGGCGGCTCCTGCGCGGCTGCGGTGACGGCTACAACGGGAGGCCGCATGAGTTTGTCAACCTGCAGCAGATCCGCCAGCTGGTGAGGGTCCCTCTGGTGCTCCTAGCGGTATGCCTTGGGGTGGGGTGGGGTGGTGTGTCCTGTTGTGGGGCTTGCCGTGCTCGTGGGGGCGGAGGGTATCATTGTCTTGTGTTGCTTCTCGGACAAGCAACCACCGCAAACCACCACTCCCGCACAGATCAGCTCTGCCCCGATGCTGACGGCTGCGGCGGTGGAGGAGTTCGTTGCGGCTGGGTGCCACTCCCTGGAGATGCTGGATGAGGTGGGGCGCGACCCCTGGAAGCGCCTGTGGGGCTCCCCGTCTGTCGGCAAGACGGTGTCCGCCGATTCCCCAGACACCGCGTCGTGCGACAGCGGGGCGCTCCGCTCCGCAAGCCCCTTCTCCTTGGATGACGGCGCCAGCGCCAGCGTGGAGTTCAGCTCCGACACCGAATACACCGAGCTGCAGCCCCTCAAGGCAACCAACAGCCGGCTCTGCGTCAACCTGCAGCTGGAGGCCTCTGCCCTGCCGTGGTGCAACGGGCAGGCCTTCGGCCTGCTGATCAACTCCTTCATCCAATGCGTGGTGGACTTCCGCCTGCGGAAGCACCTGCTGCACTGCCTCCTCTTCGCACTCGTCAGATTCCCCCGGCAGTACCTGCGGCACCAGGAGTCGGACGCACTCTGGTTCTACCACCCAGTCATGGTGGTCGCCACAAAATACCACATCGACCTCGACCCTGCTATGCAGGCAAGCTTCCTCTCCTGCACCCTGGGCCTTGCCAGCTATGCCTTGCGCAAGCTGGGTGACGACCAGAGGATGACGCCTGTGTCGCACGCGCAGTTGCACGAGGCCGTCATCTTCGACCTGAAGTGTCTCGTCCGCCTCCTCTCCCCGCCGGTGTCGCCCTCCCCGCTGACGATGGCGGCGGACGGCTGCGGCAAGTGGTTTTTGGAGGGGTACGAGCGTGTCCTGGCAACCATCTTCCGCCTGCAGCGTGACGCACCCCCTGGGGTCTACGACGCGCTGCGCGCGGCAGGCCTCTGTGAGTGGGTCGCACGCCTCCTGAACAGCCGCTTCGGCTGGGGCAACCCCAGCTTCATCAGCACCGTGGTGGCGGTGCTGCACAGGCAGTGCAAGAAGAACAGGGCCTCCATACGGCACCTCCTGGGGTCCTGCCACAACTTCCTGGTGGACCTCTACACGCTGCTGCTGCACGTCTCGGGGTCCGTCTTCTGCCACTTCCGCTCCGTGACAGCCCTGCTGCAGCTGCTGTGCAGCGAGCACGATGTGATCGGCAACCTGATTGCCGTCAGCGAGATGGCGCCTGTGGGCCTCCCGCCCGACGAGGCTGCCGCGAAGCTGTCCCTCCTCATCCCCTGCCCGCACTGCGATAGGGTGGCCCCGCCTGTCGAGAGGCGCCGTACCTCTGTTGGGGCTCCGCCCGAGTGCCCTGAGGTGGAGGTATCGGCGCAGGCCTGCTCGCACAGGCAGCACCCGCACATCGCCTGTGTGGACCCGCAGCCCTACGTTGCGGTGCCGGGGACGCCGCTCAAGGTGGCGCAGCTTCGGCGGAGGATTTTCCTGACGCTGATGAAGCTCTTCCAGAAGTGCCGCTCCACCGCCATCGACTACTTCATTGCGAAGGAGTGCCGCGGCTTCAGCCGTGTCGGCGATGCCTGCGAGAGGGATGCGCTGCTTGCGGCAGGGGAGCTGTCGGAGCTGCTGCAGCAGCGGCCATGTCGGGAGGGCCTCTTCGTGGGCCTGCAGGAGGGCACCAGTGAGGTGGACGCCATCGCCGCAAGCACTCGCGAGTTTGAGAGGTCGGAGAGTGGGCTGGCGAGTGGGCCCGAGGGGAACGAGCTGCTGTGGTATCTCGTGGGGAACCTGCTGGCGTATATGGCTGCGGCAGGGGTGGCTGCCTCGGTGGGGGGTGCGGAGGGGAGCAGTGCTGTGGATCGGAGCAACCTCGGGGACCGGCTTGCGAAGGCGTTTGCGGTGCTGAACGAGCCGCGGCTGCCCGGGCTGAAGATTCTGCTCTCGTTGGGGCTGATGCGGCTGTGCACCCACTCCACGACCCTGCCCCATCCGGAGGAGGTGTGCACGCATGCCATTCTCGCGCACCACCGCTTGCCGCCGAGCATCGACACAGACTGCTCGTCGCGTGGCGGGCACTGCGACCAGCGTGTGTGGACCATCTACCACCCCAGCGTGATGCGGGCAGCCCTCACCATGACGGTGCCGTCCTCTACCGACGTGCCTGATGTGTACTGGAATGTGAGCTCGATGATGCACCGGCATGTGCTGGATGTGGTGCGCATCGCAGTGTCTGCGACCATCCACAACAGTGTGCAGCTGCAGGCTGCTGGGTTCCTGCGGAAGCTGCTGGAGGAGTCTCTGGCATTGCTGCGTGTGCGCGACGATGCCGGGCTGTGTGCGTCGGTGTTCAGCCTCGTGCGGTGCATCGGGCGGACGCAGTGCGGCACCGACACGGTGAAGCTGCTGATGCAGCACGTCAACGACCCGCACCTGGGCATGCACTGCCTGGAGACCTTCAGGCACTGGGCACAGACAGACAACCCTGTGGAGCTGGGCCCACACCATTTCATCACCTTCCCCAAGCACAAGGACGAGCACGAGAGCATGATGCCGGTGGCGGCACTGCCCAAGCTCGACATCCGGCCGTGGCCCTGCCCAAGCACGATGTGCGGGCGTGTCCCCGTCAGGGGGCAGTCGCTGTCCATGTGGGTGCGCTTCGAGGGCATCGACCTCCCCGAGGCAGCAGACTCCACAGCAACCATCCTCAGTGGGTTCAGCTACGACGAGTCCGGCACATGCCTCATCACAGACGTGTGCCTGCGCACCTCCTCCGCAAGCTCTGCCGAACTTGTCTTCCGCGTGGCCATGACCGACGACACCACCGACACGCCACACGACTACTACCACGCCGTGCCGTCGGGGGTGGCGCGCCTGAAGCAGCACCAGTGGTACCACCTCGCTGTGACACACGCGATGGATCTCCACCCCGAAGGTGCAGTGTACCACACTTTCGACGTGCGCGTCAACGGCGGTGCACGGGAGGGCACACAGGGAACGGCCCGCATCCCCGTCAAGCCCGACAGGCGCGACAAGTTCCGCAAGTTCGGCAAGAAGGGCGGGCGCCTCACCTGCATGCTGCTGGGCGGCAGCCTGATGGATGTGATGTTCGGTGCCGGGACCCGCCCCCACGAGTCCTGCGTGCAGCGCATGGACGACCTGCTGCGCGACGACAAGCTGGAGGCTGCCTCCCAGCGCCTGTGCACACGGGGCGCACACTTCGCCACCCTGCAGCTGGGCCCCCTCATGGCCTTCTGGGGCACCCTCACAGAGTGGCAGGCGCACCTCCTCTTCACCATGGGGCGCAACTATTGCGGCGACCTGCAGGAGCCGCTACAGAGCTACCACTGCCACGCCGTGCTGACCAACAGGACGGGCGAGGCCTGCTCGTCCCCCAACCTCGATACGCGCAGGGATGCTGCGGAGTGGCTGTCTTCTGCTGTGGGTCTGGCTGAGGGTGTGCCGCCGCAGCGCACGGGTGACCTGCACGAGCGGCTCTTCATGGTGGTCAGCAGCAAGAGCGCCATCGGGGGCCCGTTCGTTGCAGGCAAGGTGGTGTTCTCCGAGAAGGCGCGCCGCGACAGGAACAGCGCGCCTGTCCAGAAGCAGAGCGCCCGCGACTCGATGCACATCCACAAGGTGGCATCCACACCACGCCCTTCGCACAGCAGCGCCACCCCCTCGGAACGCAGCACACCACCACAGACACTGCCCTCTGCTGCCAGCTCCAGCGCAGCCTACGACTCGGCACGCGCCAGCGACGACGAGGACATCGATGCCAGCACGATGATCACGATCGACTCGGAGACCAGACGCAAATTCTCCGCCTCCTCCGTGCCGGTTGTCAAGGCATCTGTCGACGACACGCAGAAGACCACGCTCTACGCGGCTGTGACGCTGAGCCCCTACGGCCCCTGCATGGGCATGTCCTCCGCCACCTTCAAAGGCACGCTGAAGGCCGCGGGCGGGATGCAGGCTGTGGTGTCGATGGTCTCCCTCGCCCCGACACACGCCGCCCGGGTGGGCGCCATGCGGCTGCTGGCAGAGCTGATGGCGTACTTCCCAGAGAACAGCCAGGAGATGCTGATGTCGGGGTACCTCTCCCTGGCGTGGTACCTCCGCAGGCGCCGCGTGCAGCTGGACCAGGCGCTGCTCGACGCCTGCTTCCTCCTCGCAGGCATCGACATGGCGCGCTTCCCTGAGTGCGTGCTGCATGACATCGCCGCCGTGCGCATGCTTCTCCTCGACTGGGACATCTGGTCCCGCGCAGACCTCGTCGTGCAGCGCGCCCTGGTGACGGGCCTCACACACCTCATCAGCAGCCACCCCCTGGGGCGTGCGCACAGGAGGCTGCTGGTGCATGCGGGGGTCGTGCCGTGGCTGCTGCGCCACGTCAAGTCTGCCTACTCCTCCGCCTTCGACCCCAAGCTCCGCGGGTGCACGCTGCAGCTGCTTAACGCGCTGTCCGGCGGGGCCACCCCCGTGACGGCGCCCGCCGCCCGCCACAACGCCATGCAGCGCGACGTGCCGCCGCGCCTGCCCCCGCCGCCCCTCGAGGCGCTGGCGTCGCTTCTGCGCTACTTCATCGAGACGTGGCCCGACAGCAACGCGGTGCACCCCGAAGACAACAAATGGCGCCGCGGCCTCCTCGACCTCTGGGTGCTCCTGCTGGGGCGCTGCACCCACAAGGAGATCACCAAGCTGCTCCCCAACGGGCACGACGTCGCCATCCTCGTCTCCCTCGTCAGCGACGCCTGCTCCCGCTCCCGCTTCTCGCTGCTGCTCTCCCTCTGCATCGCTGTGAAGTACCCCCACCCGCGCCGCCTCTTCCTCGCAGGTGGGCCGCAGCTGCTGCAGCACCTCTACGGAGAGCTGCAGACAAACCGCCGCAGCTGCCCTGCCTCGCAGATGGTGCTCGACTCCTTCGAGCCGTCGGTGCCGGAGCTGCTCCTCATGCTGCTGCTGCTGACACGCGGCGCCGCAGGCCCCGAGACAGGGTCAGGCGAGCCTGCTGTGAAGCAGCCCCTGCTGGCGCTGCTCTTCCTGAAGTCTTTCGGTGGGTTCATCACCCCCGACCTCAGCATGCCGGAGCTGAAGGTGCTGCACCGCACCGTCAGCGAGGTGCTGCCTGCCAGCGGTGCGCAGCCAGAGCTGCCGAGCGAGACGTCGCTGCTGCACGCCTCCCCGCAGAACCTGGAGCCGCGCTGCATGCGTGACGAGGTGGGTGCACAGGAGGAGGACCCCGACGCTGTGGCGCGCAGCACCTACCGCTCCGTGCATGAGAAGACGTCTGTCCTGCAGAAGCAGGTGGCGGATGGCGACCTCCCACCAGACTACCCCAGCATCGTGCCCAGCGAGGCTGCCAGCGGCAGCCCCAACCCGCGGCACAGCCTGTCGGAGAAGCCGCGCTACCTCTCGCTGGAGATGCCGGAGCTGCTGGCGCCGCTGCTGATGCTGACGGCGGACTCCCTGAGCCCCGGGGACCCGCAGCACCAGGGGGTGTCGCCTCTGTGCATCGCGAACCTTAAGTTCAAGCGGAGCCTGGTGGTGGACGCGCTGCGGCAGATCTTCAACACCGGGAACCACGTCGTCAAAAACAAATTCCTGGAGAAGGACATCCCGACGCTGGTCGTCACCCTCCTGTGCCCCAAGGCGACATGTGATGACAACGGCTTCGCCTGGCTCGCCATGACCCTCCTCTGCGACATGGTGTCATGGGCTGTCGCCGACGCCAACGCGGCAGGCGAGTCGATGGCCCTCCTGCGCAACGTCCTGGGTGCCATCACCGAGCTCCGCCTCCAGGTGCGCGACACGGCAGACGATGCGACGGTGCACTCCTGGGTGTGCCACCTGCAGCAGCATGTCCTGCACGCCTGCCTACTCTCCTTCCGGAAGCGCATCCTGCGTGAGACCAGCGACATCCTCCTCGCAAGCTTCGTCGCCTTCGCAGAGCTGTGCACCGAGCTCCTCCAGGAGTGGCGCTTCACACGCGTCGCGGGGGACCAGCAGGCCACCTCACCCACACACTCCCAGCAGCCCGGCGGGTCGCCCAAGACACCGCAGTACCTCCCGCTCTTCCTCGAGCCGGAGGACAAGCCGGACCTGCCGCACCTCAACATCCTCGTGTCGCTGAACCCGGCATGCGAATACACGCGCCTCCTCTGCAGCCCCAACGAGGCGGGGCGCGCCACGCGCGGCCGCTCCAACGCCGTGAAGGGAGGCACCCCCAACCTGGTGTGGCTGCTGCCCGACCCGCCGCCGGACCGCCCCTCCACCGAACACCTCCTCGCCTACGAGTGGGCTGTGGAGGAGCTGCGCGCCGAGGCCTCCGCCGACGCCCCCAGGAGGGCAGAGCCCGCCCCGCCCCGTGGGCCCCGAGGCGCCCACCAGCTGCAGGTGCCTCTGGAGGGACTCACCAGCGACATGCCCGGTGGCGACAGCGCTGCGCTGTCGGAGCTCCGTGGGGCTCCGAGCAGCGTGAAGCTGTTTGTCTTCTGGCTCTTCGAGACGGTCCACATCGCTGCAAACTTCGCGACAGCGCGGAGCGCCAACCGATCCATGCCCCTCAAGACGAAGGTCCTCCGCACCGCAGGCCTCGGCTCGCAGTCCCCAGCAGGCGTGCTGCACCGCCAGACCAAGCGCCTCCTCATCGAGATGCTCGCCTTCCCCACCTACCGCACCCGCCAGGCCCTGATGCCCTCTGCCGAGAGCGCTGCCACCTTCGCCCTCGTCTTCCTCCTCCACGCGGTCCCCAACGGCCCCCGCACCGAGGCAGCCCCTGTCAACAGGGAGGTGGCCCACCTGTGGAACCCCGTCGCAGCGAAGCTCCACCCCGAGAACCTGCTGGTGGTGTTGACGCAGTCCACCAAAGGAGATGACGAGGCGGCATTCACCCACCAGCTGATAGTGCAGACTGCGTGGAGGCTGCGTAGGTCAACCGGGGATGAGCTCTCCCGCGTCCAACGCCTCTGGAGGTATATGGTGGAGACAAAGCAGGCGCTGATGCGTGAGGCGATTTCCCCCTCAGGGCTGGAGAGGCGTGCTGAGCTCCCCGGTGCCTGCGTGCTGTTCACCCTGCTGATGGAGGGACAGGGCGGGGCTGTTGGGAAGGGGGAGACTGCGCCGCACCCTGCTCTCGCGCAGATGGCCTGCGCGCAGGCGGTGGGGCCTGGGGTGGATGACCCCCTCCTGCACTCGGAGTTCCTGCAGAGGCTGAAGGGGGATGTCGCAAAATCCCTCAAGAAGATGAAGAAGCGCCGCGACGACCGCCTCTCCGCACTCCGCACCACTCCGCGCACCGAGAAGCGCCGCAGCGAGCTCAGCAACGGGAGGACCCTGCTCCTCCGGTGCAGGGGGGACTACCAGGCGAGCTTCACCAGCTCCAGCTCCCTCAAGCAGGAGCGGATCCGCGAGAAGGAGGCGCGTGGCGCTGTGGGTCGCCTGGTGCAGGGGAGGGTACTACTGCAGGACCTGTGGGGACCCGCCACCGCCGTCTTCACCTCCATCTCCCCCGAGAGCAACTGGCGCCTGGACGACGTGGAGGGGCCTGACAGGATGAGGGTCCGCCTGAAGAGGTTCCTCTCCCGCCCCCTCGCGAAGGAGCTGGGCATCGTCGCAGCCCCTGCTGACGCCGCACCCGATGCGGAGCCTCAGGGAAGCCCAGGCTCCGCGACGGGCGGAGGCCCTGCACGCTGGTTCCCTGAAGAAGAGGATGACGAGGATGAGCTGAAGGCGCTGATCGATCACCACTTTGAACCTGGCATGGTGGGGCCTGACGAGGCGGAGTTTGGTATAACCAGCAGCAGGGACAGGCTGGCGTCATACCCCTGCGCGCAGGTGACCCCGATGGTGCGTGTGGAGGGGGAGTTGGTGCTGTTCTCAAAGGCGCTCTACTTCCTGTCGAACGACTCGCCCTATAAAGACGACCTGGAGAGGAACTCCTGCGCGCAGGACGTACTCTCTCCGATGTCCCCCGTGGCGCAGGGCTCTGACATGAAGCAGAGGAAGAAACGCATGATCCACAGGATGCACCTCCACGCGGTGCGGCAGCGCCTCACCGCGCATTACTCTGAGGTGAGCGGGGTGTTCCGGAGGAAGTACCTTCTTGTGAACAACAGCTTGGAGGTGTTTACGGAGAGGGGGCTTGCCTTCCTGTTCAGCTTCCGGGATGAGAGAGAGCGCGAGAAGGTGTACTCCGAGCTGCTGGCGCAGTGCAGCCGTGCCAAGGAGATGAGCCACACGGCGGAGAAGCTGACGACCTGGCAGGAGAAGTGGCAGCGCGGGGAGATCACCAACTTCCAATACATCATGTCGCTCAACACGATGGCGGGGAGGTCCTTCAACGACCTGACGCAGTACCCCGTGTTCCCCCACGTGCTGGCGGACTACACCTCAGTGGAGCTGGACCTCAGCGACCCTGCTGCATACCGTGACCTGACACGCCCCATGGGGTGCCAGACGGAGGAGCGGCGGAGGCGGGCTGCAGACAAATATGAGCAGACGGCGGAGATGTATGAGATGGAGCGTGGGGATGCGCCCCGGGACTCGCGGAAGGCGTTCAGCACGACGCAGTCGGGCTTCCGCATGCTGTGGGGGAAGAAGGTGGAGGAGCAGGCGGAGTCGGTGGATCTCTACGCCCTGCCGCCGTATCACCACGGGTCGCATTTCAGCAACCGTGCCACGGTGCTGTATTACTGCATCAGGCTGCAGCCTTTCACGGACTACTTCTGCGAGCTGAACGACCTGAAGCTCGACGTGCCTGACAGGTCGTTTCACTCGATGGAGCGGGCGTGGCGTCTCTCCAGCGCGGTGAGTTCAACGGATGTCAAGGAGCTGACCCCCGAGTTCTTCTACCTCCCCGAGTTTCTGGTGAACAGCAACTCCATCGAGTTCGGCGTCAAGCAGGACAAGGCGACGGTGGATCACCTGGAGCTGCCCCCCTGGGCGAAGGGCAACCCGCGTCTCTTTGTCGACATGCAGCGGCGTGCCCTGGAGGGGGAGGAGTGCAGCCGCAACCTGCACCACTGGATTGACCTGACCTTCGGGTTTAAGGCGGCGAAGGAGGCGGCGGTGGAGTCGCTGAACTGCTTCCACCCCTACGCCTACGAGGGGGCTGTCAACATCGATGCGATAGAGGACCCGATCCGCCGCCAGAGCACCATCGACATCATCAACAACTTCGGGCAGATGCCGACGCAGCTGCTGACGAAGCCCCACAAGAAGCGCTCCGTGGAGCTGATCTTCCACTCGAGGGACGTGCCCTTCTGGAAGACGAAGCCTCCGGAGAGGAAGCTGCACGAGGCACCCTTCGCACAGTGCCAGAGCCAGGCGGACAAGGCGCTGACGCTCGTCAAATCCGAGCAGCGGCAGGGCGCCGTCCTCACCCTGCAGTCCATCAGGGGTGAGGGCAGCAGCAAGGAGAGCGCCACCACGCGTGGCATCGACAGCGTGGCGAATGAGCATGCGGATGACGATGTGTGCACGCTGCCTGCCAGCCAGATCCTCCTGGTGCATGCCTCGCCTGAGCCGGGAGGCGAGCTGATGGGCGGGCTCACAGAGAAGGTTGTGCGCGAGGCGCTGAACTATAAAAGCTGGGACAACTCCATCAAGGTGCGCCTCTATGAGATGAGCAGGCCTGGGAAGGATGTGCTGACGCTCCGCCAGAGCACCCGGGTGGACCCCATCCGCTCTGCAGCAGCGTCGTCAGCCGATGCGACGCACATCGCCCTCGGCACAGAGAGCGGCGCCATCGAGGTCTACCGCTATGGGTGGTCCGGCAGCACAGCGCAGCGCAAGCTTGCCTCGCCGGAGAAGCCGGCGTGGGACCTGGAGGGGGATCAGGGTGCCGCATTCCAGTTCAACCCCCCTTCGTATGACGCGCGGGAGGGGCCGCCCCACCACCCGCTGCCCGCATGCTCGCTGGCGGTGGAGGATGCGGAGGGGAAGGTGCGGTCGCTGCGCCTCCTCTCGTGCCTGCAGGGGCACACAGCTGCAGTGGTCTCGCTTGTCGTGTCGAAGGAGTTCAACGTCATCCTGTCCGGTGGGACGGATGGGCTGCTGATTGTGTGGGATCTGCTGGACCTGACCTTCATCCGCTCGCTGTCCGCCATGCGGCACGACCCTGCCCCCTCGCATGAGACGTGGCGCCATGTGGGGAATGCGCCCGAGCCGAATGAGACGATGTCTGTTGTGGACATCAACCCGCAGAACGGCGACATCGTTGCGATCTCCGCCGCCGCCGGGCGTGGGAACCAGCTCAATCTGTGGAACATCAACGGCGTGGGCCTGGCGCGGAGGCGGCTGGAGGAGCAGGCGACGTGCATCCAGTTCTCGGGGTCCCTGGTGCTGGTGGGGCTGTACAGCGGGAAGGTGCTTCTGCTCAGCGCGTTCGACCTGTCCCCCGTGTCGTCCCCGCTGTGCCCGAAGGCGGACTGCCCCGTCACGGCGCTTGCGACGAACGAGGGGCAGACGAAGCTGTATATCGCACAGCTTTCTAACATGCGCACCATCCTGACCACCTGGTCTGCCAAAACCAAGTGAAGCCAAGACTAGGGATGTTCAAAGGTGTGGATATCGTTCAGGTTCTCCACCCAGCAACACGGCGTGGTGTGGGCATAGAGTCAGTCATAGCGTGTGAAGGCTTGCGCTGAATATGATGCGGCGCCTTGCCAAACAATCGCAGTTGAGAGGTTGGCGGGGAGGCTCTGAGGGGAGCTGGGGGGTGGTGCGAGTGTGTGTTGCCGCGTCAGAAGCAAAGGTGGTGCTCGGTGCGCACGCCCGCTGCAAAGTAAGAATATTCCCCGTGTGCATTTTGGTGCCAGTGAGGCAATGTGTATTTTTCTGCCACCGTTCCCCCCCTTCTCCCTGTTCCATAGCAAAGCCATGGCAAAGGAATGGCCGCCCAGGAAGCTGAGAAAAAAATGATGTTGGCGTGTGCCCCACCCCTCACCCCCCTGTGCAAAGCAGATCCGAAAATTTCCCACTTGCTTTCTGTTTCGAGACACCGTCAGAAAGCCCAAATCTCAAACCCCCCAGTTGCTGTGACAAGTGTCACTTGTCATCGTTGCTAGTTATAAGAGTTACTAGTAACAACTAGCATCTTCGCCTTCTTGCGATGGCTAAACTATCGCACCGTGCCGCCACTCCCCCCATTCCTTGGTTGTCATCCCCTTTCCCCCCCCAATAAAAAGGAAGGTCGGCCGCCCTGCTGTCTCCGTGTTCTGTGCTTAAAAAACAGGTGTGGCGTTATGACACTGTGCCCTCCGCTCAGAAGCGAAGTTGTCGCAGAAAAGCGAACCCATTTCTGCAACAACTGCTGTGACAAACGTTTATGTGTGCTTCAACACTGTGAGAGTGGGGCAACCGCCCCTCAAGGGCTGGGCGGTGGTGGCGGTGATCGGAAGAAAACGTGAAAACAAAACCCCCCCCCCCCCAATGAAAGTATTATCTCAGATGTGTTCGGATGGTAGTGTCGGGGTGGTGTGGTGTCCTGTTGGTGCGCGGTGGCGACTCTGGTCAGTCCGTCTTGGTCGTACAGTGCTCTCTCCACGGCACACTCGGTCAAAGAGGTGACGGGTCATATTGACGAGTGGACTATCGATTGACAGTCTTCGAAGAGTGCCACTCGTTCCTAACGAGGAGTAGCAAGTGGTCACTCGTGAGCAAAACTAACGTGAGAATAACGATTTTGTCACTCCTCGTCAAAGAAAATCAGAAACCTCATCCGCCGTGTGGTCCCACCAGGACCACCAGCTTCCCTGCATGCAAAAACAAGCAAAAAACGAACCCGATTTTTATTTTGTCGATTCCGTGTGAGGTGTGACTTCGTTGTGCCACGCAAATTTGTGCGCAAGTGTGTGGGGGTGCGGGTGGGGAGGGGACGGGGTGCTGCTGTGCCGGCAGTGCGCACTCAGGAAGGTCTTCTTTTCTACTGTTTGACGAGCCAGTCCTATTTCAGACACCTGTCACAGCGGATTGTCAATTCGGTTCTGTTTCTGTGCACACACCGAAAAACGTACCCCGCACGCATCGAGTCTGCCCACGCTGGCTTTTCTTCCGGTGTGTGTGACAAACAACAAAATCTATCTAGCATTCTGATTTCCCCCTCTGGTTGCACAACCATTTTTTCTTTTGTTTTGCTGCCACTTCCTTGTGGCAAGAAGACCTCTTGTCTGCCCTGTCGAGGCACCTACGCAGAATGCCACCCACTCTCTGGGTGGTGTGGTTTGGGGAGGGGGGGGTGGGGGGGGGCAAATAAGGAAGGGAACAGCAAAAACGGTGCAGAACGGGGCTGTGCTCTGCGATACCCCTCCCACACACCCGCACCCCCGCACCGCACCCCACTAACCCCAGAGCCACCGCCATGTTGGTGACACCGTGCGGGCCATGTACCACCACCACCCCTCGCAGGAGCAACTTCCAAAACAAACACAACCGACAGAAAGAAGGGTGAATTGCCATACCAGTCAGATGGTGACGATGCGGGCCAGCCGGGTTGTAAGTGTCATGCTGCTGGCTTCCAGCGCGGCATGGGCACAGTCACAGCCGTGCAGCACCCATGGGTCGTTGTCAGACTGCGAAGGGCAACTGTGTGAGAATGACATGCAGTACTGCGTGTGGAATGTGGCGGCAGGGTCCTGCGGGTGTCCGACCTCTTGCGCCGAGTACTCAGGGCTGAACCTGGAGCTGTGCGTCAACAGCGTGTGCCCTTCCCTGCTGCCGCAGCAGCAGGTGCCGTGCCAGTACGACCAGAGCACACAGCAGTGCAGCTGCCCCCAGGCTGCGCCTACCCCTGTGCCCCAGCCCACCCCTGTGCCCCTGCCTCAGGGTTGCGGCAAGCACAGCACGCGGAACACATGTGAGGGTGACCTTTGTGCCAACGGCGTGCAGTACTGCGTGTGGAATGTGGCGGCAGGGTCCTGCGGGTGCCCGGAGTCTTGCACCGAGTACTCCGGTTTGAACCTGGAGCTGTGCGTCAACAGCGCATGCCCTTCCCTCCTGCCGCAGCAGCACGTGCCGTGCCAGTACGACCACGACACGCAGAAGTGCTGGTGTCCCGAGGCTGCAGAGACGGCCGCACCGGCGACCCCTGCCCCATCCACATCCGCGCCTCCGACCTCTGCACCGGCAACAGGTGCGCCCGCAACGCCTGTGCCCACCACAGAGGCACCCGAGCTCCCGCCGTGCAACGAGACGACGCTTGTGCTGAACCCCAGCTTCGAGCTCATCACCACAACCACAAACATCGGGCAGGCTCTGGTGAACGGGCAGATGCAGTCGTGGTCGGTGTCGCACGGGACGCCTTCCGTGTTTGGCGGTGCCCCGGGCCAGGGGCTGCGGTCTGCGTGGATGTGGTCGCACAGCGGAATCGGTGAGGGTATTGTGACGAACGTCCCCTTTGTCAGTGGGCAGCTGTACCGCGTGACGATGTGGGTGAACACAGGCAACGCCGTGGCTGGGCAGTTCTTTGTCCGGGCAGTGAACGGGCTGGTGCTGCAGACTGCGACATCGCTTCCGACCTTCGGGCCAAGCGATGTGATGTTCTCCAACGGGATGGTCTACCCCGCCTGGGATGAGATCACATTCGACTACACCGCGACAGACGCCTACGCGCAGCTGTGGATCTACCCGCTGCTGACCGGCGCACCCCCGAACAATGTGCAGGCGCAGCTGCGTGTGGACAACATCCGTGTGTGCGCAATCGGGACGGACGCACCGGCTACCCCTGTACCGGCGACAGCTGTGCCCACGTCTGCGCCTCCCACGTCTGCACCGGCGACCCCCGCACCGGCAACGCCTGCACCTGCAACACCGGCACCGGCCACTCCTGCGCCTCTCACGTCTGCGCCCCCCACCTCCGCACCCCCGACATCTGCACCGCCCACGTCTGCGCCCCCCACATCCGCGCCTCCCACGTCTGCACCGGCGACCCCCGCGCCGGCAACGCCTGCGCCCGCAACGCCTGTGCCCACCACAGAGGCACCCGAGCTCCCGCCGTGCAACGAGACGACGCTCGTGATGAACCCCAGCTTCGAGCTCATCACCACAACCACAAACATCGGGCAGGCTCTGGTGAACGGGCAGATGCAGTCGTGGTCGGTGTCGCACGGGACGCCTTCCGTGTTTGGCGGTGCCCCGGGCCAGGGGCTGCGGTCTGCGTGGATGTGGTCGCACAGCGGAATCGGTGAGGGTATTGTGACGAACGTCCCCTTTGTCAGTGGGCAGCTGTACCGCGTGACGATGTGGGTGAACACAGGCAACGCCGTGGCTGGGCAGTTCTTTGTCCGGGCAGTGAACGGGCTGGTGCTGCAGACTGCGACATCGCTTCCGACCTTCGGGCCAAGCGATGTGATGTTCTCCAACGGGATGGTCTACCCCGCCTGGGATGAGATCACATTCGACTACACCGCGACAGACGCCTACGCGCAGCTGTGGATCTACCCGCTGCTGACCGGCGCACCCCCGAACAATGTGCAGGCGCAGCTGCGTGTGGACAACATCCGTGTGTGCGCAATCGGGACGGACGCGCCGGCTACCCCTGCACCGGCGACCCCCGCACCGGCAACTCCTGCTCCACCCACACCTGCGCCCGCCACATCCGCACCCCCGACTCCTGCCCCGGCGACACCACTCCCACCAACTCCCGCCCCGCCCGTGGAGCGCTGCGAGGACCTGAACTTCCAGCACAAGGCGTGCGTCAACACGCTGTGCCCCGCCTTCGTGCAGATTGGGAAGAAGGTGGCCTGCAAGTACAACGAGCTCTCTGGTGAGTGCTTCTGCCCTGAGAAGGTGGAGACGAAGGCGCCGGCAACCGCTGCCCCAGTCGTGGAGCGCTGCGAGGATCTGAACTTCCAGCACGAGGCATGTGTCAACACGCTGTGCCCTGCCTTCGTGCAGATTGGGAAGAAGGTGGCCTGCAAGTACAACGAGCTCTCTGGTGAGTGCTTCTGCCCTGAGAAGGTGGAGACGAAGGCGCCGGCAACCGCAGCCCCGCAGCGCTGCGAGGACCTGAACTTCCAGCACAAGGCATGCGTCAACACGCTGTGCCCAGGCTTGCTGCAGCTCGGGAAGGAGGTGCCCTGCAAGTACAACGAGCTCTCTGGTGAGTGCTTCTGTCCCGAGCAGGTGGAGACGAAGGCGCCTGTCGCTGTGATCTCCGATGACTGCAGTTCGTTCCACGGCAGCCCGCGCGCATGCCTGTCGTCACTGTGCGTCGTCAGCGGCATGAAGGCTGGTTGCAAGTACGACTACACCTTAGGCAGGTGCAACTGCAGTGCTTAGTGGTGCATGGTTTTCCGTGACTTGCATGGGGTTTCATTTGCCTCATGCCTTGCCGTCGCCGCCGTGCTCGCACTCGGCGCGGAACTCATTCTCAAACAACCATCACCTTCTGGGCGGCAGGGGCTCTGAAAACACACAACACAACAGACCCTCCCTCCCCGCCCGCTTCATAAACCACCGCATTCGAAAGAATGCCCCATTCCTTTTCCTGTTTGGCATGTGACCCAGGTGTTTCGCCTTCCCCAACCCACCCACCCACCCTCTTCGCACAAGGTGTTCGTCTTGCACATTGCACTGCCAGTGCGAGACGGACGCCGGTGGCATGTCTCTTTTGTCAGCAGATGCGTGCTGCGTGCCTCGAACCTCTCCGTTGTGTTCGCGTGGCGCTGTGCCCTCACACTGGGCTGTTCATAGCACCCGTTGGCCGTTGGCCGTTTGTCTTTATTTCCCATTCCTGTCCGAGGGCGGCGGAGGAGAGGTGCAATGTCAGTAGGACAGCCTGCACCCCTCCCCGGCTGACTGGACGGGCGGGTTGAGTTGCCGTTCCATATACTTTCATGTGTGCCTTTCTTATTGATCTCGGCCCCCCCGCTGATCATTCCCCGCCATCTTCCTCCCTCTACTCTACTAACCTACCACCCCCGTTGACGACACGTTCTGGTGCCGCGGCAGAACAGTGGCGCTGCGCTTTTCGCGCGCCTGTTTTGCTTTTGGCACAGGACATCGCCGATCGCAAATCCCTTCCCCCTTTGCCTTTGTTCCCATTTGTCTCCGGTATTCTGATGTGGTGCTGCAGCCTCACAACAGATTCTTTTTTGCACTTGCGCCTGCTGTTGCTGTGGTTGTCCATATCCACCTGCTCCGATTTACCCGGCATCACTGTGCACCCCCCCCGAGGGGGTGTGGAAGGTGGCCGCTGGAGAAAGTCGTACAAGTCGTGTCATCATCATCGCCGCGGTGTGTGCTGGGGGGATATCACCCAAGGGTGTTGCACAGTACACGCCCCCTCTGCACACACCGGCGAAGAGTAGGAGCGCACAACACAAGATACCCGCTTGGCTGAACAAAACAACGCGAAAGGCCCCACCCCCCCCTGCTCCCACACCCCCTGTCACATTTCCCGGGATACCTGCGCAAAACACACCGTGTCTGTCCAACCGAAGACTCTGCATCGCGCAACCCCCAGCCCAGCCACACACACACACACAGCTCCCACGGGGTGACACCGTGCGGGCCATGTACCACCACCACCCCTCGCAGGAGCAACTTCCAAAACAAACACAACCGACAGAAAGAAGGGTGAATTGCCATACCAGTCAGATGGTGACGATGCGGGCCAGCCGGGTTGTAAGTGTCATGCTGCTGGCTTCCAGCGCGGCATGGGCACAGTCACAGCCGTGCAGCACCCATGGGTCGTTGTCAGACTGCGAAGGGCAACTGTGTGAGAATGACATGCAGTACTGCGTGTGGAATGTGGCGGCAGGGTCCTGCGGGTGTCCGACCTCTTGCGCCGAGTACTCAGGGCTGAACCTGGAGCTGTGCGTCAACAGCGTGTGCCCTTCCCTGCTGCCGCAGCAGCAGGTGCCGTGCCAGTACGACCAGAGCACACAGCAGTGCAGCTGCCCCCAGGCTGCGCCTACCCCTGTGCCCCAGCCCACCCCTGTGCCCCTGCCTCAGGGTTGCGGCAAGCACAGCACGCGGAACACATGTGAGGGTGACCTTTGTGCCAACGGCGTGCAGTACTGCGTGTGGAATGTGGCGGCAGGGTCCTGCGGGTGCCCGGAGTCTTGCACCGAGTACTCCGGTTTGAACCTGGAGCTGTGCGTCAACAGCGCATGCCCTTCCCTCCTGCCGCAGCAGCACGTGCCGTGCCAGTACGACCACGACACGCAGAAGTGCTGGTGTCCCGAGGCTGCAGAGACGGCCGCACCGGCGACCCCTGCCCCATCCACATCCGCGCCTCCGACCTCTGCACCGGCAACAGGTGCGCCCGCAACGCCTGTGCCCACCACAGAGGCACCCGAGCTCCCGCCGTGCAACGAGACGACGCTTGTGCTGAACCCCAGCTTCGAGCTCATCACCACAACCACAAACATCGGGCAGGCTCTGGTGAACGGGCAGATGCAGTCGTGGTCGGTGTCGCACGGGACGCCTTCCGTGTTTGGCGGTGCCCCGGGCCAGGGGCTGCGGTCTGCGTGGATGTGGTCGCACAGCGGAATCGGTGAGGGTATTGTGACGAACGTCCCCTTTGTCAGTGGGCAGCTGTACCGCGTGACGATGTGGGTGAACACAGGCAACGCCGTGGCTGGGCAGTTCTTTGTCCGGGCAGTGAACGGGCTGGTGCTGCAGACTGCGACATCGCTTCCGACCTTCGGGCCAAGCGATGTGATGTTCTCCAACGGGATGGTCTACCCCGCCTGGGATGAGATCACATTCGACTACACCGCGACAGACGCCTACGCGCAGCTGTGGATCTACCCGCTGCTGACCGGCGCACCCCCGAACAATGTGCAGGCGCAGCTGCGTGTGGACAACATCCGTGTGTGCGCAATCGGGACGGACGCGCCGGCTACCCCTGCACCGGCGACCCCCGCACCGGCAACTCCTGCTCCACCCACACCTGCGCCCGCCACATCCGCACCCCCGACTCCTGCCCCGGCGACACCACTCCCACCAACTCCCGCCCCGCCCGTGGAGCGCTGCGAGGACCTGAACTTCCAGCACAAGGCGTGCGTCAACACGCTGTGCCCCGCCTTCGTGCAGATTGGGAAGAAGGTGGCCTGCAAGTACAACGAGCTCTCTGGTGAGTGCTTCTGCCCTGAGAAGGTGGAGACGAAGGCGCCGGCAACCGCAGCCCCGCAGCGCTGCGAGGACCTGAACTTCCAGCACAAGGCATGCGTCAACACGCTGTGCCCAGGCTTGCTGCAGCTCGGGAAGGAGGTGCCCTGCAAGTACAACGAGCTCTCTGGTGAGTGCTTCTGTCCCGAGCAGGTGGAGACGAAGGCGCCTGTCGCTGTGATCTCCGATGACTGCAGTTCGTTCCACGGCAGCCCGCGCGCATGCCTGTCGTCACTGTGCGTCGTCAGCGGCATGAAGGCTGGTTGCAAGTACGACTACACCTTAGGCAGGTGCAACTGCAGTGCTTAGTGGTGCATGGTTTTCCGTGACTTGCATGGGGTTTCATTTGCCTCATGCCTTGCCGTCGCCGCCGTGCTCGCACTCGGCGCGGAACTCATTCTCAAACAACCATCACCTTCTGGGCGGCAGGGGCTCTGAAAACACACAACACAACAGACCCTCCCTCCCCGCCCGCTTCATAAACCACCGCATTCGAAAGAATGCCCCATTCCTTTTCCTGTTTGGCATGTGACCCAGGTGTTTCGCCTTCCCCAACCCACCCACCCACCCTCTTCGCACAAGGTGTTCGTCTTGCACATTGCACTGCCAGTGCGAGACGGACGCCGGTGGCATGTCTCTTTTGTCAGCAGATGCGTGCTGCGTGCCTCGAACCTCTCCGTTGTGTTCGCGTGGCGCTGTGCCCTCACACTGGGCTGTTCATAGCACCCGTTGGCCGTTGGCCGTTTGTCTTTATTTCCCATTCCTGTCCGAGGGCGGCGGAGGAGAGGTGCAATGTCAGTAGGACAGCCTGCACCCCTCCCCGGCTGACTGGACGGGCGGGTTGAGTTGCCGTTCCATATACTTTCATGTGTGCCTTTCTTATTGATCTCGGCCCCCCCGCTGATCATTCCCCGCCATCTTCCTCCCTCTACTCTACTAACCTACCACCCCCGTTGACGACACGTTCTGGTGCCGCGGCAGAACAGTGGCGCTGCGCTTTTCGCGCGCCTGTTTTGCTTTTGGCACAGGACATCGCCGATCGCAAATCCCTTCCCCCTTTGCCTTTGTTCCCATTTGTCTCCGGTATTCTGATGTGGTGCTGCAGCCTCACAACAGATTCTTTTTTGCACTTGCGCCTGCTGTTGCTGTGGTTGTCCATATCCACCTGCTCCGATTTACCCGGCATCACTGTGCACCCCCCCCGAGGGGGTGTGGAAGGTGGCCGCTGGAGAAAGTCGTACAAGTCGTGTCATCATCATCGCCGCGGTGTGTGCTGGGGGGATATCACCCAAGGGTGTTGCACAGTACACGCCCCCTCTGCACACACCGGCGAAGAGTAGGAGCGCACAACACAAGATACCCGCTTGGCTGAACAAAACAACGCGAAAGGCCCCACCCCCCCCTGCTCCCACACCCCCTGTCACATTTCCCGGGATACCTGCGCAAAACACACCGTGTCTGTCCAACCGAAGACTCTGCATCGCGCAACCCCCAGCCCAGCCACACACACACACACAGCTCCCACGGGGTGACACCGTGCGGGCCATGTACCACCACCACCCCTCGCAGGAGCAACTTCCAAAACAAACACAACCGACAGAAAGAAGGGTGAATTGCCATACCAGTCAGATGGTGACGATGCGGGCCAGCCGGGTTGTAAGTGTCATGCTGCTGGCTTCCAGCGCGGCATGGGCACAGTCACAGCCGTGCAGCACCCATGGGTCGTTGTCAGACTGCGAAGGGCAACTGTGTGAGAATGACATGCAGTACTGCGTGTGGAATGTGGCGGCAGGGTCCTGCGGGTGTCCGACCTCTTGCGCCGAGTACTCAGGGCTGAACCTGGAGCTGTGCGTCAACAGCGTGTGCCCTTCCCTGCTGCCGCAGCAGCAGGTGCCGTGCCAGTACGACCAGAGCACACAGCAGTGCAGCTGCCCCCAGGCTGCGCCTACCCCTGTGCCCCAGCCCACCCCTGTGCCCCTGCCTCAGGGTTGCGGCAAGCACAGCACGCGGAACACATGTGAGGGTGACCTTTGTGCCAACGGCGTGCAGTACTGCGTGTGGAATGTGGCGGCAGGGTCCTGCGGGTGCCCGGAGTCTTGCACCGAGTACTCCGGTTTGAACCTGGAGCTGTGCGTCAACAGCGCATGCCCTTCCCTCCTGCCGCAGCAGCACGTGCCGTGCCAGTACGACCACGACACGCAGAAGTGCTGGTGTCCCGAGGCTGCAGAGACGGCCGCACCGGCGACCCCTGCCCCATCCACATCCGCGCCTCCGACCTCTGCACCGGCAACAGGTGCGCCCGCAACGCCTGTGCCCACCACAGAGGCACCCGAGCTCCCGCCGTGCAACGAGACGACGCTTGTGCTGAACCCCAGCTTCGAGCTCATCACCACAACCACAAACATCGGGCAGGCTCTGGTGAACGGGCAGATGCAGTCGTGGTCGGTGTCGCACGGGACGCCTTCCGTGTTTGGCGGTGCCCCGGGCCAGGGGCTGCGGTCTGCGTGGATGTGGTCGCACAGCGGAATCGGTGAGGGTATTGTGACGAACGTCCCCTTTGTCAGTGGGCAGCTGTACCGCGTGACGATGTGGGTGAACACAGGCAACGCCGTGGCTGGGCAGTTCTTTGTCCGGGCAGTGAACGGGCTGGTGCTGCAGACTGCGACATCGCTTCCGACCTTCGGGCCAAGCGATGTGATGTTCTCCAACGGGATGGTCTACCCCGCCTGGGATGAGATCACATTCGACTACACCGCGACAGACGCCTACGCGCAGCTGTGGATCTACCCGCTGCTGACCGGCGCACCCCCGAACAATGTGCAGGCGCAGCTGCGTGTGGACAACATCCGTGTGTGCGCAATCGGGACGGACGCGCCGGCTACCCCTGCACCGGCGACCCCCGCACCGGCAACTCCTGCTCCACCCACACCTGCGCCCGCCACATCCGCACCCCCGACTCCTGCCCCGGCGACACCACTCCCACCAACTCCCGCCCCGCCCGTGGAGCGCTGCGAGGACCTGAACTTCCAGCACAAGGCGTGCGTCAACACGCTGTGCCCCGCCTTCGTGCAGATTGGGAAGAAGGTGGCCTGCAAGTACAACGAGCTCTCTGGTGAGTGCTTCTGCCCTGAGAAGGTGGAGACGAAGGCGCCGGCAACCGCAGCCCCGCAGCGCTGCGAGGACCTGAACTTCCAGCACAAGGCATGCGTCAACACGCTGTGCCCAGGCTTGCTGCAGCTCGGGAAGGAGGTGCCCTGCAAGTACAACGAGCTCTCTGGTGAGTGCTTCTGTCCCGAGCAGGTGGAGACGAAGGCGCCTGTCGCTGTGATCTCCGATGACTGCAGTTCGTTCCACGGCAGCCCGCGCGCATGCCTGTCGTCACTGTGCGTCGTCAGCGGCATGAAGGCTGGTTGCAAGTACGACTACACCTTAGGCAGGTGCAACTGCAGTGCTTAGTGGTGCATGGTTTTCCGTGACTTGCATGGGGTTTCATTTGCCTCATGCCTTGCCGTCGCCGCCGTGCTCGCACTCGGCGCGGAACTCATTCTCAAACAACCATCACCTTCTGGGCGGCAGGGGCTCTGAAAACACACAACACAACAGACCCTCCCTCCCCGCCCGCTTCATAAACCACCGCATTCGAAAGAATGCCCCATTCCTTTTCCTGTTTGGCATGTGACCCAGGTGTTTCGCCTTCCCCAACCCACCCACCCACCCTCTTCGCACAAGGTGTTCGTCTTGCACATTGCACTGCCAGTGCGAGACGGACGCCGGTGGCATGTCTCTTTTGTCAGCAGATGCGTGCTGCGTGCCTCGAACCTCTCCGTTGTGTTCGCGTGGCGCTGTGCCCTCACACTGGGCTGTTCATAGCACCCGTTGGCCGTTGGCCGTTTGTCTTTATTTCCCATTCCTGTCCGAGGGCGGCGGAGGAGAGGTGCAATGTCAGTAGGACAGCCTGCACCCCTCCCCGGCTGACTGGACGGGCGGGTTGAGTTGCCGTTCCATATACTTTCATGTGTGCCTTTCTTATTGATCTCGGCCCCCCCGCTGATCATTCCCCGCCATCTTCCTCCCTCTACTCTACTAACCTACCACCCCCGTTGACGACACGTTCTGGTGCCGCGGCAGAACAGTGGCGCTGCGCTTTTCGCGCGCCTGTTTTGCTTTTGGCACAGGACATCGCCGATCGCAAATCCCTTCCCCCTTTGCCTTTGTTCCCATTTGTCTCCGGTATTCTGATGTGGTGCTGCAGCCTCACAACAGATTCTTTTTTGCACTTGCGCCTGCTGTTGCTGTGGTTGTCCATATCCACCTGCTCCGATTTACCCGGCATCACTGTGCACCCCCCCCGAGGGGGTGTGGAAGGTGGCCGCTGGAGAAAGTCGTACAAGTCGTGTCATCATCATCGCCGCGGTGTGTGCTGGGGGGATATCACCCAAGGGTGTTGCACAGTACACGCCCCCTCTGCACACACCGGCGAAGAGTAGGAGCGCACAACACAAGATACCCGCTTGGCTGAACAAAACAACGCGAAAGGCCCCACCCCCCCCTGCTCCCACACCCCCTGTCACATTTCCCGGGATACCTGCGCAAAACACACCGTGTCTGTCCAACCGAAGACTCTGCATCGCGCAACCCCCAGCCCAGCCACACACACACACACAGCTCCCACGGGGTGACACCGTGCGGGCCATGTACCACCACCACCCCTCGCAGGAGCAACTTCCAAAACAAACACAACCGACAGAAAGAAGGGTGAATTGCCATACCAGTCAGATGGTGACGATGCGGGCCAGCCGGGTTGTAAGTGTCATGCTGCTGGCTTCCAGCGCGGCATGGGCACAGTCACAGCCGTGCAGCACCCATGGGTCGTTGTCAGACTGCGAAGGGCAACTGTGTGAGAATGACATGCAGTACTGCGTGTGGAATGTGGCGGCAGGGTCCTGCGGGTGTCCGACCTCTTGCGCCGAGTACTCAGGGCTGAACCTGGAGCTGTGCGTCAACAGCGTGTGCCCTTCCCTGCTGCCGCAGCAGCAGGTGCCGTGCCAGTACGACCAGAGCACACAGCAGTGCAGCTGCCCCCAGGCTGCGCCTACCCCTGTGCCCCAGCCCACCCCTGTGCCCCTGCCTCAGGGTTGCGGCAAGCACAGCACGCGGAACACATGTGAGGGTGACCTTTGTGCCAACGGCGTGCAGTACTGCGTGTGGAATGTGGCGGCAGGGTCCTGCGGGTGCCCGGAGTCTTGCACCGAGTACTCCGGTTTGAACCTGGAGCTGTGCGTCAACAGCGCATGCCCTTCCCTCCTGCCGCAGCAGCACGTGCCGTGCCAGTACGACCACGACACGCAGAAGTGCTGGTGTCCCGAGGCTGCAGAGACGGCCGCACCGGCGACCCCTGCCCCATCCACATCCGCGCCTCCGACCTCTGCACCGGCAACAGGTGCGCCCGCAACGCCTGTGCCCACCACAGAGGCACCCGAGCTCCCGCCGTGCAACGAGACGACGCTTGTGCTGAACCCCAGCTTCGAGCTCATCACCACAACCACAAACATCGGGCAGGCTCTGGTGAACGGGCAGATGCAGTCGTGGTCGGTGTCGCACGGGACGCCTTCCGTGTTTGGCGGTGCCCCGGGCCAGGGGCTGCGGTCTGCGTGGATGTGGTCGCACAGCGGAATCGGTGAGGGTATTGTGACGAACGTCCCCTTTGTCAGTGGGCAGCTGTACCGCGTGACGATGTGGGTGAACACAGGCAACGCCGTGGCTGGGCAGTTCTTTGTCCGGGCAGTGAACGGGCTGGTGCTGCAGACTGCGACATCGCTTCCGACCTTCGGGCCAAGCGATGTGATGTTCTCCAACGGGATGGTCTACCCCGCCTGGGATGAGATCACATTCGACTACACCGCGACAGACGCCTACGCGCAGCTGTGGATCTACCCGCTGCTGACCGGCGCACCCCCGAACAATGTGCAGGCGCAGCTGCGTGTGGACAACATCCGTGTGTGCGCAATCGGGACGGACGCGCCGGCTACCCCTGCACCGGCGACCCCCGCACCGGCAACTCCTGCTCCACCCACACCTGCGCCCGCCACATCCGCACCCCCGACTCCTGCCCCGGCGACACCACTCCCACCAACTCCCGCCCCGCCCGTGGAGCGCTGCGAGGACCTGAACTTCCAGCACAAGGCGTGCGTCAACACGCTGTGCCCCGCCTTCGTGCAGATTGGGAAGAAGGTGGCCTGCAAGTACAACGAGCTCTCTGGTGAGTGCTTCTGCCCTGAGAAGGTGGAGACGAAGGCGCCGGCAACCGCTGCCCCAGTCGTGGAGCGCTGCGAGGATCTGAACTTCCAGCACGAGGCATGTGTCAACACGCTGTGCCCTGCCTTCGTGCAGATTGGGAAGAAGGTGGCCTGCAAGTACAACGAGCTCTCTGGTGAGTGCTTCTGCCCTGAGAAGGTGGAGACGAAGGCGCCGGCAACCGCAGCCCCGCAGCGCTGCGAGGACCTGAACTTCCAGCACAAGGCATGCGTCAACACGCTGTGCCCAGGCTTGCTGCAGCTCGGGAAGGAGGTGCCCTGCAAGTACAACGAGCTCTCTGGTGAGTGCTTCTGTCCCGAGCAGGTGGAGACGAAGGCGCCTGTCGCTGTGATCTCCGATGACTGCAGTTCGTTCCACGGCAGCCCGCGCGCATGCCTGTCGTCACTGTGCGTCGTCAGCGGCATGAAGGCTGGTTGCAAGTACGACTACACCTTAGGCAGGTGCAACTGCAGTGCTTAGTGGTGCATGGTTTTCCGTGACTTGCATGGGGTTTCATTTGCCTCATGCCTTGCCGTCGCCGCCGTGCTCGCACTCGGCGCGGAACTCATTCTCAAACAACCATCACCTTCTGGGCGGCAGGGGCTCTGAAAACACACAACACAACAGACCCTCCCTCCCCGCCCGCTTCATAAACCACCGCATTCGAAAGAATGCCCCATTCCTTTTCCTGTTTGGCATGTGACCCAGGTGTTTCGCCTTCCCCAACCCACCCACCCACCCTCTTCGCACAAGGTGTTCGTCTTGCACATTGCACTGCCAGTGCGAGACGGACGCCGGTGGCATGTCTCTTTTGTCAGCAGATGCGTGCTGCGTGCCTCGAACCTCTCCGTTGTGTTCGCGTGGCGCTGTGCCCTCACACTGGGCTGTTCATAGCACCCGTTGGCCGTTGGCCGTTTGTCTTTATTTCCCATTCCTGTCCGAGGGCGGCGGAGGAGAGGTGCAATGTCAGTAGGACAGCCTGCACCCCTCCCCGGCTGACTGGACGGGCGGGTTGAGTTGCCGTTCCATATACTTTCATGTGTGCCTTTCTTATTGATCTCGGCCCCCCCGCTGATCATTCCCCGCCATCTTCCTCCCTCTACTCTACTAACCTACCACCCCCGTTGACGACACGTTCTGGTGCCGCGGCAGAACAGTGGCGCTGCGCTTTTCGCGCGCCTGTTTTGCTTTTGGCACAGGACATCGCCGATCGCAAATCCCTTCCCCCTTTGCCTTTGTTCCCATTTGTCTCCGGTATTCTGATGTGGTGCTGCAGCCTCACAACAGATTCTTTTTTGCACTTGCGCCTGCTGTTGCTGTGGTTGTCCATATCCACCTGCTCCGATTTACCCGGCATCACTGTGCACCCCCCCCGAGGGGGTGTGGAAGGTGGCCGCTGGAGAAAGTCGTACAAGTCGTGTCATCATCATCGCCGCGGTGTGTGCTGGGGGGATATCACCCAAGGGTGTTGCACAGTACACGCCCCCTCTGCACACACCGGCGAAGAGTAGGAGCGCACAACACAAGATACCCGCTTGGCTGAACAAAACAACGCGAAAGGCCCCACCCCCCCCTGCTCCCACACCCCCTGTCACATTTCCCGGGATACCTGCGCAAAACACACCGTGTCTGTCCAACCGAAGACTCTGCATCGCGCAACCCCCAGCCCAGCCACACACACACACACAGCTCCCACGGGGTGACACCGTGCGGGCCATGTACCACCACCACCCCTCGCAGGAGCAACTTCCAAAACAAACACAACCGACAGAAAGAAGGGTGAATTGCCATACCAGTCAGATGGTGACGATGCGGGCCAGCCGGGTTGTAAGTGTCATGCTGCTGGCTTCCAGCGCGGCATGGGCACAGTCACAGCCGTGCAGCACCCATGGGTCGTTGTCAGACTGCGAAGGGCAACTGTGTGAGAATGACATGCAGTACTGCGTGTGGAATGTGGCGGCAGGGTCCTGCGGGTGTCCGACCTCTTGCGCCGAGTACTCAGGGCTGAACCTGGAGCTGTGCGTCAACAGCGTGTGCCCTTCCCTGCTGCCGCAGCAGCAGGTGCCGTGCCAGTACGACCAGAGCACACAGCAGTGCAGCTGCCCCCAGGCTGCGCCTACCCCTGTGCCCCAGCCCACCCCTGTGCCCCTGCCTCAGGGTTGCGGCAAGCACAGCACGCGGAACACATGTGAGGGTGACCTTTGTGCCAACGGCGTGCAGTACTGCGTGTGGAATGTGGCGGCAGGGTCCTGCGGGTGCCCGGAGTCTTGCACCGAGTACTCCGGTTTGAACCTGGAGCTGTGCGTCAACAGCGCATGCCCTTCCCTCCTGCCGCAGCAGCACGTGCCGTGCCAGTACGACCACGACACGCAGAAGTGCTGGTGTCCCGAGGCTGCAGAGACGGCCGCACCGGCGACCCCTGCCCCATCCACATCCGCGCCTCCGACCTCTGCACCGGCAACAGGTGCGCCCGCAACGCCTGTGCCCACCACAGAGGCACCCGAGCTCCCGCCGTGCAACGAGACGACGCTTGTGCTGAACCCCAGCTTCGAGCTCATCACCACAACCACAAACATCGGGCAGGCTCTGGTGAACGGGCAGATGCAGTCGTGGTCGGTGTCGCACGGGACGCCTTCCGTGTTTGGCGGTGCCCCGGGCCAGGGGCTGCGGTCTGCGTGGATGTGGTCGCACAGCGGAATCGGTGAGGGTATTGTGACGAACGTCCCCTTTGTCAGTGGGCAGCTGTACCGCGTGACGATGTGGGTGAACACAGGCAACGCCGTGGCTGGGCAGTTCTTTGTCCGGGCAGTGAACGGGCTGGTGCTGCAGACTGCGACATCGCTTCCGACCTTCGGGCCAAGCGATGTGATGTTCTCCAACGGGATGGTCTACCCCGCCTGGGATGAGATCACATTCGACTACACCGCGACAGACGCCTACGCGCAGCTGTGGATCTACCCGCTGCTGACCGGCGCACCCCCGAACAATGTGCAGGCGCAGCTGCGTGTGGACAACATCCGTGTGTGCGCAATCGGGACGGACGCGCCGGCTACCCCTGCACCGGCGACCCCCGCACCGGCAACTCCTGCTCCACCCACACCTGCGCCCGCCACATCCGCACCCCCGACTCCTGCCCCGGCGACACCACTCCCACCAACTCCCGCCCCGCCCGTGGAGCGCTGCGAGGACCTGAACTTCCAGCACAAGGCGTGCGTCAACACGCTGTGCCCCGCCTTCGTGCAGATTGGGAAGAAGGTGGCCTGCAAGTACAACGAGCTCTCTGGTGAGTGCTTCTGCCCTGAGAAGGTGGAGACGAAGGCGCCGGCAACCGCTGCCCCAGTCGTGGAGCGCTGCGAGGATCTGAACTTCCAGCACGAGGCATGTGTCAACACGCTGTGCCCTGCCTTCGTGCAGATTGGGAAGAAGGTGGCCTGCAAGTACAACGAGCTCTCTGGTGAGTGCTTCTGCCCTGAGAAGGTGGAGACGAAGGCGCCGGCAACCGCAGCCCCGCAGCGCTGCGAGGACCTGAACTTCCAGCACAAGGCATGCGTCAACACGCTGTGCCCAGGCTTGCTGCAGCTCGGGAAGGAGGTGCCCTGCAAGTACAACGAGCTCTCTGGTGAGTGCTTCTGTCCCGAGCAGGTGGAGACGAAGGCGCCTGTCGCTGTGATCTCCGATGACTGCAGTTCGTTCCACGGCAGCCCGCGCGCATGCCTGTCGTCACTGTGCGTCGTCAGCGGCATGAAGGCTGGTTGCAAGTACGACTACACCTTAGGCAGGTGCAACTGCAGTGCTTAGTGGTGCATGGTTTTCCGTGACTTGCATGGGGTTTCATTTGCCTCATGCCTTGCCGTCGCCGCCGTGCTCGCACTCGGCGCGGAACTCATTCTCAAACAACCATCACCTTCTGGGCGGCAGGGGCTCTGAAAACACACAACACAACAGACCCTCCCTCCCCGCCCGCTTCATAAACCACCGCATTCGAAAGAATGCCCCATTCCTTTTCCTGTTTGGCATGTGACCCAGGTGTTTCGCCTTCCCCAACCCACCCACCCACCCTCTTCGCACAAGGTGTTCGTCTTGCACATTGCACTGCCAGTGCGAGACGGACGCCGGTGGCATGTCTCTTTTGTCAGCAGATGCGTGCTGCGTGCCTCGAACCTCTCCGTTGTGTTCGCGTGGCGCTGTGCCCTCACACTGGGCTGTTCATAGCACCCGTTGGCCGTTGGCCGTTTGTCTTTATTTCCCATTCCTGTCCGAGGGCGGCGGAGGAGAGGTGCAATGTCAGTAGGACAGCCTGCACCCCTCCCCGGCTGACTGGACGGGCGGGTTGAGTTGCCGTTCCATATACTTTCATGTGTGCCTTTCTTATTGATCTCGGCCCCCCCGCTGATCATTCCCCGCCATCTTCCTCCCTCTACTCTACTAACCTACCACCCCCGTTGACGACACGTTCTGGTGCCGCGGCAGAACAGTGGCGCTGCGCTTTTCGCGCGCCTGTTTTGCTTTTGGCACAGGACATCGCCGATCGCAAATCCCTTCCCCCTTTGCCTTTGTTCCCATTTGTCTCCGGTATTCTGATGTGGTGCTGCAGCCTCACAACAGATTCTTTTTTGCACTTGCGCCTGCTGTTGCTGTGGTTGTCCATATCCACCTGCTCCGATTTACCCGGCATCACTGTGCACCCCCCCCGAGGGGGTGTGGAAGGTGGCCGCTGGAGAAAGTCGTACAAGTCGTGTCATCATCATCGCCGCGGTGTGTGCTGGGGGGATATCACCCAAGGGTGTTGCACAGTACACGCCCCCTCTGCACACACCGGCGAAGAGTAGGAGCGCACAACACAAGATACCCGCTTGGCTGAACAAAACAACGCGAAAGGCCCCACCCCCCCCTGCTCCCACACCCCCTGTCACATTTCCCGGGATACCTGCGCAAAACACACCGTGTCTGTCCAACCGAAGACTCTGCATCGCGCAACCCCCAGCCCAGCCACACACACACACACAGCTCCCACGGGGTGACACCGTGCGGGCCATGTACCACCACCACCCCTCGCAGGAGCAACTTCCAAAACAAACACAACCGACAGAAAGAAGGGTGAATTGCCATACCAGTCAGATGGTGACGATGCGGGCCAGCCGGGTTGTAAGTGTCATGCTGCTGGCTTCCAGCGCGGCATGGGCACAGTCACAGCCGTGCAGCACCCATGGGTCGTTGTCAGACTGCGAAGGGCAACTGTGTGAGAATGACATGCAGTACTGCGTGTGGAATGTGGCGGCAGGGTCCTGCGGGTGTCCGACCTCTTGCGCCGAGTACTCAGGGCTGAACCTGGAGCTGTGCGTCAACAGCGTGTGCCCTTCCCTGCTGCCGCAGCAGCAGGTGCCGTGCCAGTACGACCAGAGCACACAGCAGTGCAGCTGCCCCCAGGCTGCGCCTACCCCTGTGCCCCAGCCCACCCCTGTGCCCCTGCCTCAGGGTTGCGGCAAGCACAGCACGCGGAACACATGTGAGGGTGACCTTTGTGCCAACGGCGTGCAGTACTGCGTGTGGAATGTGGCGGCAGGGTCCTGCGGGTGCCCGGAGTCTTGCACCGAGTACTCCGGTTTGAACCTGGAGCTGTGCGTCAACAGCGCATGCCCTTCCCTCCTGCCGCAGCAGCACGTGCCGTGCCAGTACGACCACGACACGCAGAAGTGCTGGTGTCCCGAGGCTGCAGAGACGGCCGCACCGGCGACCCCTGCCCCATCCACATCCGCGCCTCCGACCTCTGCACCGGCAACAGGTGCGCCCGCAACGTCTGTGCCCACCACAGAGGCACCCGAGCTCCCGCCGTGCAACGAGACGACGCTTGTGCTGAACCCCAGCTTCGAGCTCATCACCACAACCACAAACATCGGGCAGGCTCTGGTGAACGGGCAGATGCAGTCGTGGTCGGTGTCGCACGGGACGCCTTCCGTGTTTGGCGGTGCCCCGGGCCAGGGGCTGCGGTCTGCGTGGATGTGGTCGCACAGCGGAATCGGTGAGGGTATTGTGACGAACGTCCCCTTTGTCAGTGGGCAGCTGTACCGCGTGACGATGTGGGTGAACACAGGCAACGCCGTGGCTGGGCAGTTCTTTGTCCGGGCAGTGAACGGGCTGGTGCTGCAGACTGCGACATCGCTTCCGACCTTCGGGCCAAGCGATGTGATGTTCTCCAACGGGATGGTCTACCCCGCCTGGGATGAGATCACATTCGACTACACCGCGACAGACGCCTACGCGCAGCTGTGGATCTACCCGCTGCTGACCGGCGCACCCCCGAACAATGTGCAGGCGCAGCTGCGTGTGGACAACATCCGTGTGTGCGCAATCGGGACGGACGCGCCGGCTACCCCTGCACCGGCGACCCCCGCACCGGCAACTCCTGCTCCACCCACACCTGCGCCCGCCACATCCGCACCCCCGACTCCTGCCCCGGCGACACCACTCCCACCAACTCCCGCCCCGCCCGTGGAGCGCTGCGAGGACCTGAACTTCCAGCACAAGGCGTGCGTCAACACGCTGTGCCCCGCCTTCGTGCAGATTGGGAAGAAGGTGGCCTGCAAGTACAACGAGCTCTCTGGTGAGTGCTTCTGCCCTGAGAAGGTGGAGACGAAGGCGCCGGCAACCGCTGCCCCAGTCGTGGAGCGCTGCGAGGATCTGAACTTCCAGCACGAGGCATGTGTCAACACGCTGTGCCCTGCCTTCGTGCAGATTGGGAAGAAGGTGGCCTGCAAGTACAACGAGCTCTCTGGTGAGTGCTTCTGCCCTGAGAAGGTGGAGACGAAGGCGCCGGCAACCGCAGCCCCGCAGCGCTGCGAGGACCTGAACTTCCAGCACAAGGCATGCGTCAACACGCTGTGCCCAGGCTTGCTGCAGCTCGGGAAGGAGGTGCCCTGCAAGTACAACGAGCTCTCTGGTGAGTGCTTCTGTCCCGAGCAGGTGGAGACGAAGGCGCCTGTCGCTGTGATCTCCGATGACTGCAGTTCGTTCCACGGCAGCCCGCGCGCATGCCTGTCGTCACTGTGCGTCGTCAGCGGCATGAAGGCTGGTTGCAAGTACGACTACACCTTAGGCAGGTGCAACTGCAGTGCTTAGTGGTGCATGGTTTTCCGTGACTTGCATGGGGTTTCATTTGCCTCATGCCTTGCCGTCGCCGCCGTGCTCGCACTCGGCGCGGAACTCATTCTCAAACAACCATCACCTTCTGGGCGGCAGGGGCTCTGAAAACACACAACACAACAGACCCTCCCTCCCCGCCCGCTTCATAAACCACCGCATTCGAAAGAATGCCCCATTCCTTTTCCTGTTTGGCATGTGACCCAGGTGTTTCGCCTTCCCCAACCCACCCACCCACCCTCTTCGCACAAGGTGTTCGTCTTGCACATTGCACTGCCAGTGCGAGACGGACGCCGGTGGCATGTCTCTTTTGTCAGCAGATGCGTGCTGCGTGCCTCGAACCTCTCCGTTGTGTTCGCGTGGCGCTGTGCCCTCACACTGGGCTGTTCATAGCACCCGTTGGCCGTTGGCCGTTTGTCTTTATTTCCCATTCCTGTCCGAGGGCGGCGGAGGAGAGGTGCAATGTCAGTAGGACAGCCTGCACCCCTCCCCGGCTGACTGGACGGGCGGGTTGAGTTGCCGTTCCATATACTTTCATGTGTGCCTTTCTTATTGATCTCGGCCCCCCCGCTGATCATTCCCCGCCATCTTCCTCCCTCTACTCTACTAACCTACCACCCCCGTTGACGACACGTTCTGGTGCCGCGGCAGAACAGTGGCGCTGCGCTTTTCGCGCGCCTGTTTTGCTTTTGGCACAGGACATCGCCGATCGCAAATCCCTTCCCCCTTTGCCTTTGTTCCCATTTGTCTCCGGTATTCTGATGTGGTGCTGCAGCCTCACAACAGATTCTTTTTTGCACTTGCGCCTGCTGTTGCTGTGGTTGTCCATATCCACCTGCTCCGATTTACCCGGCATCACTGTGCACCCCCCCCGAGGGGGTGTGGAAGGTGGCCGCTGGAGAAAGTCGTACAAGTCGTGTCATCATCATCGCCGCGGTGTGTGCTGGGGGGATATCACCCAAGGGTGTTGCACAGTACACGCCCCCTCTGCACACACCGGCGAAGAGTAGGAGCGCACAACACAAGATACCCGCTTGGCTGAACAAAACAACGCGAAAGGCCCCACCCCCCCCTGCTCCCACACCCCCTGTCACATTTCCCGGGATACCTGCGCAAAACACACCGTGTCTGTCCAACCGAAGACTCTGCATCGCGCAACCCCCAGCCCAGCCACACACACACACACAGCTCCCACGGGGTGACACCGTGCGGGCCATGTACCACCACCACCCCTCGCAGGAGCAACTTCCAAAACAAACACAACCGACAGAAAGAAGGGTGAATTGCCATACCAGTCAGATGGTGACGATGCGGGCCAGCCGGGTTGTAAGTGTCATGCTGCTGGCTTCCAGCGCGGCATGGGCACAGTCACAGCCGTGCAGCACCCATGGGTCGTTGTCAGACTGCGAAGGGCAACTGTGTGAGAATGACATGCAGTACTGCGTGTGGAATGTGGCGGCAGGGTCCTGCGGGTGTCCGACCTCTTGCGCCGAGTACTCAGGGCTGAACCTGGAGCTGTGCGTCAACAGCGTGTGCCCTTCCCTGCTGCCGCAGCAGCAGGTGCCGTGCCAGTACGACCAGAGCACACAGCAGTGCAGCTGCCCCCAGGCTGCGCCTACCCCTGTGCCCCAGCCCACCCCTGTGCCCCTGCCTCAGGGTTGCGGCAAGCACAGCACGCGGAACACATGTGAGGGTGACCTTTGTGCCAACGGCGTGCAGTACTGCGTGTGGAATGTGGCGGCAGGGTCCTGCGGGTGCCCGGAGTCTTGCACCGAGTACTCCGGTTTGAACCTGGAGCTGTGCGTCAACAGCGCATGCCCTTCCCTCCTGCCGCAGCAGCACGTGCCGTGCCAGTACGACCACGACACGCAGAAGTGCTGGTGTCCCGAGGCTGCAGAGACGGCCGCACCGGCGACCCCTGCCCCATCCACATCCGCGCCTCCGACCTCTGCACCGGCAACAGGTGCGCCCGCAACGTCTGTGCCCACCACAGAGGCACCCGAGCTCCCGCCGTGCAACGAGACGACGCTTGTGCTGAACCCCAGCTTCGAGCTCATCACCACAACCACAAACATCGGGCAGGCTCTGGTGAACGGGCAGATGCAGTCGTGGTCGGTGTCGCACGGGACGCCTTCCGTGTTTGGCGGTGCCCCGGGCCAGGGGCTGCGGTCTGCGTGGATGTGGTCGCACAGCGGAATCGGTGAGGGTATTGTGACGAACGTCCCCTTTGTCAGTGGGCAGCTGTACCGCGTGACGATGTGGGTGAACACAGGCAACGCCGTGGCTGGGCAGTTCTTTGTCCGGGCAGTGAACGGGCTGGTGCTGCAGACTGCGACATCGCTTCCGACCTTCGGGCCAAGCGATGTGATGTTCTCCAACGGGATGGTCTACCCCGCCTGGGATGAGATCACATTCGACTACACCGCGACAGACGCCTACGCGCAGCTGTGGATCTACCCGCTGCTGACCGGCGCACCCCCGAACAATGTGCAGGCGCAGCTGCGTGTGGACAACATCCGTGTGTGCGCAATCGGGACGGACGCGCCGGCTACCCCTGCACCGGCGACCCCCGCACCGGCAACTCCTGCTCCACCCACACCTGCGCCCGCCACATCCGCACCCCCGACTCCTGCCCCGGCGACACCACTCCCACCAACTCCCGCCCCGCCCGTGGAGCGCTGCGAGGACCTGAACTTCCAGCACAAGGCGTGCGTCAACACGCTGTGCCCCGCCTTCGTGCAGATTGGGAAGAAGGTGGCCTGCAAGTACAACGAGCTCTCTGGTGAGTGCTTCTGCCCTGAGAAGGTGGAGACGAAGGCGCCGGCAACCGCTGCCCCAGTCGTGGAGCGCTGCGAGGATCTGAACTTCCAGCACGAGGCATGTGTCAACACGCTGTGCCCTGCCTTCGTGCAGATTGGGAAGAAGGTGGCCTGCAAGTACAACGAGCTCTCTGGTGAGTGCTTCTGCCCTGAGAAGGTGGAGACGAAGGCGCCGGCAACCGCAGCCCCGCAGCGCTGCGAGGACCTGAACTTCCAGCACAAGGCATGCGTCAACACGCTGTGCCCAGGCTTGCTGCAGCTCGGGAAGGAGGTGCCCTGCAAGTACAACGAGCTCTCTGGTGAGTGCTTCTGTCCCGAGCAGGTGGAGACGAAGGCGCCTGTCGCTGTGATCTCCGATGACTGCAGTTCGTTCCACGGCAGCCCGCGCGCATGCCTGTCGTCACTGTGCGTCGTCAGCGGCATGAAGGCTGGTTGCAAGTACGACTACACCTTAGGCAGGTGCAACTGCAGTGCTTAGTGGTGCATGGTTTTCCGTGACTTGCATGGGGTTTCATTTGCCTCATGCCTTGCCGTCGCCGCCGTGCTCGCACTCGGCGCGGAACTCATTCTCAAACAACCATCACCTTCTGGGCGGCAGGGGCTCTGAAAACACACAACACAACAGACCCTCCCTCCCCGCCCGCTTCATAAACCACCGCATTCGAAAGAATGCCCCATTCCTTTTCCTGTTTGGCATGTGACCCAGGTGTTTCGCCTTCCCCAACCCACCCACCCACCCTCTTCGCACAAGGTGTTCGTCTTGCACATTGCACTGCCAGTGCGAGACGGACGCCGGTGGCATGTCTCTTTTGTCAGCAGATGCGTGCTGCGTGCCTCGAACCTCTCCGTTGTGTTCGCGTGGCGCTGTGCCCTCACACTGGGCTGTTCATAGCACCCGTTGGCCGTTGGCCGTTTGTCTTTATTTCCCATTCCTGTCCGAGGGCGGCGGAGGAGAGGTGCAATGTCAGTAGGACAGCCTGCACCCCTCCCCGGCTGACTGGACGGGCGGGTTGAGTTGCCGTTCCATATACTTTCATGTGTGCCTTTCTTATTGATCTCGGCCCCCCCGCTGATCATTCCCCGCCATCTTCCTCCCTCTACTCTACTAACCTACCACCCCCGTTGACGACACGTTCTGGTGCCGCGGCAGAACAGTGGCGCTGCGCTTTTCGCGCGCCTGTTTTGCTTTTGGCACAGGACATCGCCGATCGCAAATCCCTTCCCCCTTTGCCTTTGTTCCCATTTGTCTCCGGTATTCTGATGTGGTGCTGCAGCCTCACAACAGATTCTTTTTTGCACTTGCGCCTGCTGTTGCTGTGGTTGTCCATATCCACCTGCTCCGATTTACCCGGCATCACTGTGCACCCCCCCCGAGGGGGTGTGGAAGGTGGCCGCTGGAGAAAGTCGTACAAGTCGTGTCATCATCATCGCCGCGGTGTGTGCTGGGGGGATATCACCCAAGGGTGTTGCACAGTACACGCCCCCTCTGCACACACCGGCGAAGAGTAGGAGCGCACAACACAAGATACCCGCTTGGCTGAACAAAACAACGCGAAAGGCCCCACCCCCCCCTGCTCCCACACCCCCTGTCACATTTCCCGGGATACCTGCGCAAAACACACCGTGTCTGTCCAACCGAAGACTCTGCATCGCGCAACCCCCAGCCCAGCCACACACACACACACAGCTCCCACGGGGTGACACCGTGCGGGCCATGTACCACCACCACCCCTCGCAGGAGCAACTTCCAAAACAAACACAACCGACAGAAAGAAGGGTGAATTGCCATACCAGTCAGATGGTGACGATGCGGGCCAGCCGGGTTGTAAGTGTCATGCTGCTGGCTTCCAGCGCGGCATGGGCACAGTCACAGCCGTGCAGCACCCATGGGTCGTTGTCAGACTGCGAAGGGCAACTGTGTGAGAATGACATGCAGTACTGCGTGTGGAATGTGGCGGCAGGGTCCTGCGGGTGTCCGACCTCTTGCGCCGAGTACTCAGGGCTGAACCTGGAGCTGTGCGTCAACAGCGTGTGCCCTTCCCTGCTGCCGCAGCAGCAGGTGCCGTGCCAGTACGACCAGAGCACACAGCAGTGCAGCTGCCCCCAGGCTGCGCCTACCCCTGTGCCCCAGCCCACCCCTGTGCCCCTGCCTCAGGGTTGCGGCAAGCACAGCACGCGGAACACATGTGAGGGTGACCTTTGTGCCAACGGCGTGCAGTACTGCGTGTGGAATGTGGCGGCAGGGTCCTGCGGGTGCCCGGAGTCTTGCACCGAGTACTCCGGTTTGAACCTGGAGCTGTGCGTCAACAGCGCATGCCCTTCCCTCCTGCCGCAGCAGCACGTGCCGTGCCAGTACGACCACGACACGCAGAAGTGCTGGTGTCCCGAGGCTGCAGAGACGGCCGCACCGGCGACCCCTGCCCCATCCACATCCGCGCCTCCGACCTCTGCACCGGCAACAGGTGCGCCCGCAACGCCTGTGCCCACCACAGAGGCACCCGAGCTCCCGCCGTGCAACGAGACGACGCTTGTGCTGAACCCCAGCTTCGAGCTCATCACCACAACCACAAACATCGGGCAGGCTCTGGTGAACGGGCAGATGCAGTCGTGGTCGGTGTCGCACGGGACGCCTTCCGTGTTTGGCGGTGCCCCGGGCCAGGGGCTGCGGTCTGCGTGGATGTGGTCGCACAGCGGAATCGGTGAGGGTATTGTGACGAACGTCCCCTTTGTCAGTGGGCAGCTGTACCGCGTGACGATGTGGGTGAACACAGGCAACGCCGTGGCTGGGCAGTTCTTTGTCCGGGCAGTGAACGGGCTGGTGCTGCAGACTGCGACATCGCTTCCGACCTTCGGGCCAAGCGATGTGATGTTCTCCAACGGGATGGTCTACCCCGCCTGGGATGAGATCACATTCGACTACACCGCGACAGACGCCTACGCGCAGCTGTGGATCTACCCGCTGCTGACCGGCGCACCCCCGAACAATGTGCAGGCGCAGCTGCGTGTGGACAACATCCGTGTGTGCGCAATCGGGACGGACGCGCCGGCTACCCCTGCACCGGCGACCCCCGCACCGGCAACTCCTGCTCCACCCACACCTGCGCCCGCCACATCCGCACCCCCGACTCCTGCCCCGGCGACACCACTCCCACCAACTCCCGCCCCGCCCGTGGAGCGCTGCGAGGACCTGAACTTCCAGCACAAGGCGTGCGTCAACACGCTGTGCCCCGCCTTCGTGCAGATTGGGAAGAAGGTGGCCTGCAAGTACAACGAGCTCTCTGGTGAGTGCTTCTGCCCTGAGAAGGTGGAGACGAAGGCGCCGGCAACCGCTGCCCCAGTCGTGGAGCGCTGCGAGGATCTGAACTTCCAGCACGAGGCATGTGTCAACACGCTGTGCCCTGCCTTCGTGCAGATTGGGAAGAAGGTGGCCTGCAAGTACAACGAGCTCTCTGGTGAGTGCTTCTGCCCTGAGAAGGTGGAGACGAAGGCGCCGGCAACCGCAGCCCCGCAGCGCTGCGAGGACCTGAACTTCCAGCACAAGGCATGCGTCAACACGCTGTGCCCAGGCTTGCTGCAGCTCGGGAAGGAGGTGCCCTGCAAGTACAACGAGCTCTCTGGTGAGTGCTTCTGTCCCGAGCAGGTGGAGACGAAGGCGCCTGTCGCTGTGATCTCCGATGACTGCAGTTCGTTCCACGGCAGCCCGCGCGCATGCCTGTCGTCACTGTGCGTCGTCAGCGGCATGAAGGCTGGTTGCAAGTACGACTACACCTTAGGCAGGTGCAACTGCAGTGCTTAGTGGTGCATGGTTTTCCGTGACTTGCATGGGGTTTCATTTGCCTCATGCCTTGCCGTCGCCGCCGTGCTCGCACTCGGCGCGGAACTCATTCTCAAACAACCATCACCTTCTGGGCGGCAGGGGCTCTGAAAACACACAACACAACAGACCCTCCCTCCCCGCCCGCTTCATAAACCACCGCATTCGAAAGAATGCCCCATTCCTTTTCCTGTTTGGCATGTGACCCAGGTGTTTCGCCTTCCCCAACCCACCCACCCACCCTCTTCGCACAAGGTGTTCGTCTTGCACATTGCACTGCCAGTGCGAGACGGACGCCGGTGGCATGTCTCTTTTGTCAGCAGATGCGTGCTGCGTGCCTCGAACCTCTCCGTTGTGTTCGCGTGGCGCTGTGCCCTCACACTGGGCTGTTCATAGCACCCGTTGGCCGTTGGCCGTTTGTCTTTATTTCCCATTCCTGTCCGAGGGCGGCGGAGGAGAGGTGCAATGTCAGTAGGACAGCCTGCACCCCTCCCCGGCTGACTGGACGGGCGGGTTGAGTTGCCGTTCCATATACTTTCATGTGTGCCTTTCTTATTGATCTCGGCCCCCCCGCTGATCATTCCCCGCCATCTTCCTCCCTCTACTCTACTAACCTACCACCCCCGTTGACGACACGTTCTGGTGCCGCGGCAGAACAGTGGCGCTGCGCTTTTCGCGCGCCTGTTTTGCTTTTGGCACAGGACATCGCCGATCGCAAATCCCTTCCCCCTTTGCCTTTGTTCCCATTTGTCTCCGGTATTCTGATGTGGTGCTGCAGCCTCACAACAGATTCTTTTTTGCACTTGCGCCTGCTGTTGCTGTGGTTGTCCATATCCACCTGCTCCGATTTACCCGGCATCACTGTGCACCCCCCCCGAGGGGGTGTGGAAGGTGGCCGCTGGAGAAAGTCGTACAAGTCGTGTCATCATCATCGCCGCGGTGTGTGCTGGGGGGATATCACCCAAGGGTGTTGCACAGTACACGCCCCCTCTGCACACACCGGCGAAGAGTAGGAGCGCACAACACAAGATACCCGCTTGGCTGAACAAAACAACGCGAAAGGCCCCACCCCCCCCTGCTCCCACACCCCCTGTCACATTTCCCGGGATACCTGCGCAAAACACACCGTGTCTGTCCAACCGAAGACTCTGCATCGCGCAACCCCCAGCCCAGCCACACACACACACACAGCTCCCACGGGGTGACACCGTGCGGGCCATGTACCACCACCACCCCTCGCAGGAGCAACTTCCAAAACAAACACAACCGACAGAAAGAAGGGTGAATTGCCATACCAGTCAGATGGTGACGATGCGGGCCAGCCGGGTTGTAAGTGTCATGCTGCTGGCTTCCAGCGCGGCATGGGCACAGTCACAGCCGTGCAGCACCCATGGGTCGTTGTCAGACTGCGAAGGGCAACTGTGTGAGAATGACATGCAGTACTGCGTGTGGAATGTGGCGGCAGGGTCCTGCGGGTGTCCGACCTCTTGCGCCGAGTACTCAGGGCTGAACCTGGAGCTGTGCGTCAACAGCGTGTGCCCTTCCCTGCTGCCGCAGCAGCAGGTGCCGTGCCAGTACGACCAGAGCACACAGCAGTGCAGCTGCCCCCAGGCTGCGCCTACCCCTGTGCCCCAGCCCACCCCTGTGCCCCTGCCTCAGGGTTGCGGCAAGCACAGCACGCGGAACACATGTGAGGGTGACCTTTGTGCCAACGGCGTGCAGTACTGCGTGTGGAATGTGGCGGCAGGGTCCTGCGGGTGCCCGGAGTCTTGCACCGAGTACTCCGGTTTGAACCTGGAGCTGTGCGTCAACAGCGCATGCCCTTCCCTCCTGCCGCAGCAGCACGTGCCGTGCCAGTACGACCACGACACGCAGAAGTGCTGGTGTCCCGAGGCTGCAGAGACGGCCGCACCGGCGACCCCTGCCCCATCCACATCCGCGCCTCCGACCTCTGCACCGGCAACAGGTGCGCCCGCAACGTCTGTGCCCACCACAGAGGCACCCGAGCTCCCGCCGTGCAACGAGACGACGCTTGTGCTGAACCCCAGCTTCGAGCTCATCACCACAACCACAAACATCGGGCAGGCTCTGGTGAACGGGCAGATGCAGTCGTGGTCGGTGTCGCACGGGACGCCTTCCGTGTTTGGCGGTGCCCCGGGCCAGGGGCTGCGGTCTGCGTGGATGTGGTCGCACAGCGGAATCGGTGAGGGTATTGTGACGAACGTCCCCTTTGTCAGTGGGCAGCTGTACCGCGTGACGATGTGGGTGAACACAGGCAACGCCGTGGCTGGGCAGTTCTTTGTCCGGGCAGTGAACGGGCTGGTGCTGCAGACTGCGACATCGCTTCCGACCTTCGGGCCAAGCGATGTGATGTTCTCCAACGGGATGGTCTACCCCGCCTGGGATGAGATCACATTCGACTACACCGCGACAGACGCCTACGCGCAGCTGTGGATCTACCCGCTGCTGACCGGCGCACCCCCGAACAATGTGCAGGCGCAGCTGCGTGTGGACAACATCCGTGTGTGCGCAATCGGGACGGACGCGCCGGCTACCCCTGCACCGGCGACCCCCGCACCGGCAACTCCTGCTCCACCCACACCTGCGCCCGCCACATCCGCACCCCCGACTCCTGCCCCGGCGACACCACTCCCACCAACTCCCGCCCCGCCCGTGGAGCGCTGCGAGGACCTGAACTTCCAGCACAAGGCGTGCGTCAACACGCTGTGCCCCGCCTTCGTGCAGATTGGGAAGAAGGTGGCCTGCAAGTACAACGAGCTCTCTGGTGAGTGCTTCTGCCCTGAGAAGGTGGAGACGAAGGCGCCGGCAACCGCTGCCCCAGTCGTGGAGCGCTGCGAGGATCTGAACTTCCAGCACGAGGCATGTGTCAACACGCTGTGCCCTGCCTTCGTGCAGATTGGGAAGAAGGTGGCCTGCAAGTACAACGAGCTCTCTGGTGAGTGCTTCTGCCCTGAGAAGGTGGAGACGAAGGCGCCGGCAACCGCAGCCCCGCAGCGCTGCGAGGACCTGAACTTCCAGCACAAGGCATGCGTCAACACGCTGTGCCCAGGCTTGCTGCAGCTCGGGAAGGAGGTGCCCTGCAAGTACAACGAGCTCTCTGGTGAGTGCTTCTGTCCCGAGCAGGTGGAGACGAAGGCGCCTGTCGCTGTGATCTCCGATGACTGCAGTTCGTTCCACGGCAGCCCGCGCGCATGCCTGTCGTCACTGTGCGTCGTCAGCGGCATGAAGGCTGGTTGCAAGTACGACTACACCTTAGGCAGGTGCAACTGCAGTGCTTAGTGGTGCATGGTTTTCCGTGACTTGCATGGGGTTTCATTTGCCTCATGCCTTGCCGTCGCCGCCGTGCTCGCACTCGGCGCGGAACTCATTCTCAAACAACCATCACCTTCTGGGCGGCAGGGGCTCTGAAAACACACAACACAACAGACCCTCCCTCCCCGCCCGCTTCATAAACCACCGCATTCGAAAGAATGCCCCATTCCTTTTCCTGTTTGGCATGTGACCCAGGTGTTTCGCCTTCCCCAACCCACCCACCCACCCTCTTCGCACAAGGTGTTCGTCTTGCACATTGCACTGCCAGTGCGAGACGGACGCCGGTGGCATGTCTCTTTTGTCAGCAGATGCGTGCTGCGTGCCTCGAACCTCTCCGTTGTGTTCGCGTGGCGCTGTGCCCTCACACTGGGCTGTTCATAGCACCCGTTGGCCGTTGGCCGTTTGTCTTTATTTCCCATTCCTGTCCGAGGGCGGCGGAGGAGAGGTGCAATGTCAGTAGGACAGCCTGCACCCCTCCCCGGCTGACTGGACGGGCGGGTTGAGTTGCCGTTCCATATACTTTCATGTGTGCCTTTCTTATTGATCTCGGCCCCCCCGCTGATCATTCCCCGCCATCTTCCTCCCTCTACTCTACTAACCTACCACCCCCGTTGACGACACGTTCTGGTGCCGCGGCAGAACAGTGGCGCTGCGCTTTTCGCGCGCCTGTTTTGCTTTTGGCACAGGACATCGCCGATCGCAAATCCCTTCCCCCTTTGCCTTTGTTCCCATTTGTCTCCGGTATTCTGATGTGGTGCTGCAGCCTCACAACAGATTCTTTTTTGCACTTGCGCCTGCTGTTGCTGTGGTTGTCCATATCCACCTGCTCCGATTTACCCGGCATCACTGTGCACCCCCCCCGAGGGGGTGTGGAAGGTGGCCGCTGGAGAAAGTCGTACAAGTCGTGTCATCATCATCGCCGCGGTGTGTGCTGGGGGGATATCACCCAAGGGTGTTGCACAGTACACGCCCCCTCTGCACACACCGGCGAAGAGTAGGAGCGCACAACACAAGATACCCGCTTGGCTGAACAAAACAACGCGAAAGGCCCCACCCCCCCCTGCTCCCACACCCCCTGTCACATTTCCCGGGATACCTGCGCAAAACACACCGTGTCTGTCCAACCGAAGACTCTGCATCGCGCAACCCCCAGCCCAGCCACACACACACACACAGCTCCCACGGGGTGACACCGTGCGGGCCATGTACCACCACCACCCCTCGCAGGAGCAACTTCCAAAACAAACACAACCGACAGAAAGAAGGGTGAATTGCCATACCAGTCAGATGGTGACGATGCGGGCCAGCCGGGTTGTAAGTGTCATGCTGCTGGCTTCCAGCGCGGCATGGGCACAGTCACAGCCGTGCAGCACCCATGGGTCGTTGTCAGACTGCGAAGGGCAACTGTGTGAGAATGACATGCAGTACTGCGTGTGGAATGTGGCGGCAGGGTCCTGCGGGTGTCCGACCTCTTGCGCCGAGTACTCAGGGCTGAACCTGGAGCTGTGCGTCAACAGCGTGTGCCCTTCCCTGCTGCCGCAGCAGCAGGTGCCGTGCCAGTACGACCAGAGCACACAGCAGTGCAGCTGCCCCCAGGCTGCGCCTACCCCTGTGCCCCAGCCCACCCCTGTGCCCCTGCCTCAGGGTTGCGGCAAGCACAGCACGCGGAACACATGTGAGGGTGACCTTTGTGCCAACGGCGTGCAGTACTGCGTGTGGAATGTGGCGGCAGGGTCCTGCGGGTGCCCGGAGTCTTGCACCGAGTACTCCGGTTTGAACCTGGAGCTGTGCGTCAACAGCGCATGCCCTTCCCTCCTGCCGCAGCAGCACGTGCCGTGCCAGTACGACCACGACACGCAGAAGTGCTGGTGTCCCGAGGCTGCAGAGACGGCCGCACCGGCGACCCCTGCCCCATCCACATCCGCGCCTCCGACCTCTGCACCGGCAACAGGTGCGCCCGCAACGTCTGTGCCCACCACAGAGGCACCCGAGCTCCCGCCGTGCAACGAGACGACGCTTGTGCTGAACCCCAGCTTCGAGCTCATCACCACAACCACAAACATCGGGCAGGCTCTGGTGAACGGGCAGATGCAGTCGTGGTCGGTGTCGCACGGGACGCCTTCCGTGTTTGGCGGTGCCCCGGGCCAGGGGCTGCGGTCTGCGTGGATGTGGTCGCACAGCGGAATCGGTGAGGGTATTGTGACGAACGTCCCCTTTGTCAGTGGGCAGCTGTACCGCGTGACGATGTGGGTGAACACAGGCAACGCCGTGGCTGGGCAGTTCTTTGTCCGGGCAGTGAACGGGCTGGTGCTGCAGACTGCGACATCGCTTCCGACCTTCGGGCCAAGCGATGTGATGTTCTCCAACGGGATGGTCTACCCCGCCTGGGATGAGATCACATTCGACTACACCGCGACAGACGCCTACGCGCAGCTGTGGATCTACCCGCTGCTGACCGGCGCACCCCCGAACAATGTGCAGGCGCAGCTGCGTGTGGACAACATCCGTGTGTGCGCAATCGGGACGGACGCGCCGGCTACCCCTGCACCGGCGACCCCCGCACCGGCAACTCCTGCTCCACCCACACCTGCGCCCGCCACATCCGCACCCCCGACTCCTGCCCCGGCGACACCACTCCCACCAACTCCCGCCCCGCCCGTGGAGCGCTGCGAGGACCTGAACTTCCAGCACAAGGCGTGCGTCAACACGCTGTGCCCCGCCTTCGTGCAGATTGGGAAGAAGGTGGCCTGCAAGTACAACGAGCTCTCTGGTGAGTGCTTCTGCCCTGAGAAGGTGGAGACGAAGGCGCCGGCAACCGCTGCCCCAGTCGTGGAGCGCTGCGAGGATCTGAACTTCCAGCACGAGGCATGTGTCAACACGCTGTGCCCTGCCTTCGTGCAGATTGGGAAGAAGGTGGCCTGCAAGTACAACGAGCTCTCTGGTGAGTGCTTCTGCCCTGAGAAGGTGGAGACGAAGGCGCCGGCAACCGCAGCCCCGCAGCGCTGCGAGGACCTGAACTTCCAGCACAAGGCATGCGTCAACACGCTGTGCCCAGGCTTGCTGCAGCTCGGGAAGGAGGTGCCCTGCAAGTACAACGAGCTCTCTGGTGAGTGCTTCTGTCCCGAGCAGGTGGAGACGAAGGCGCCTGTCGCTGTGATCTCCGATGACTGCAGTTCGTTCCACGGCAGCCCGCGCGCATGCCTGTCGTCACTGTGCGTCGTCAGCGGCATGAAGGCTGGTTGCAAGTACGACTACACCTTAGGCAGGTGCAACTGCAGTGCTTAGTGGTGCATGGTTTTCCGTGACTTGCATGGGGTTTCATTTGCCTCATGCCTTGCCGTCGCCGCCGTGCTCGCACTCGGCGCGGAACTCATTCTCAAACAACCATCACCTTCTGGGCGGCAGGGGCTCTGAAAACACACAACACAACAGACCCTCCCTCCCCGCCCGCTTCATAAACCACCGCATTCGAAAGAATGCCCCATTCCTTTTCCTGTTTGGCATGTGACCCAGGTGTTTCGCCTTCCCCAACCCACCCACCCACCCTCTTCGCACAAGGTGTTCGTCTTGCACATTGCACTGCCAGTGCGAGACGGACGCCGGTGGCATGTCTCTTTTGTCAGCAGATGCGTGCTGCGTGCCTCGAACCTCTCCGTTGTGTTCGCGTGGCGCTGTGCCCTCACACTGGGCTGTTCATAGCACCCGTTGGCCGTTGGCCGTTTGTCTTTATTTCCCATTCCTGTCCGAGGGCGGCGGAGGAGAGGTGCAATGTCAGTAGGACAGCCTGCACCCCTCCCCGGCTGACTGGACGGGCGGGTTGAGTTGCCGTTCCATATACTTTCATGTGTGCCTTTCTTATTGATCTCGGCCCCCCCGCTGATCATTCCCCGCCATCTTCCTCCCTCTACTCTACTAACCTACCACCCCCGTTGACGACACGTTCTGGTGCCGCGGCAGAACAGTGGCGCTGCGCTTTTCGCGCGCCTGTTTTGCTTTTGGCACAGGACATCGCCGATCGCAAATCCCTTCCCCCTTTGCCTTTGTTCCCATTTGTCTCCGGTATTCTGATGTGGTGCTGCAGCCTCACAACAGATTCTTTTTTGCACTTGCGCCTGCTGTTGCTGTGGTTGTCCATATCCACCTGCTCCGATTTACCCGGCATCACTGTGCACCCCCCCCGAGGGGGTGTGGAAGGTGGCCGCTGGAGAAAGTCGTACAAGTCGTGTCATCATCATCGCCGCGGTGTGTGCTGGGGGGATATCACCCAAGGGTGTTGCACAGTACACGCCCCCTCTGCACACACCGGCGAAGAGTAGGAGCGCACAACACAAGATACCCGCTTGGCTGAACAAAACAACGCGAAAGGCCCCACCCCCCCCTGCTCCCACACCCCCTGTCACATTTCCCGGGATACCTGCGCAAAACACACCGTGTCTGTCCAACCGAAGACTCTGCATCGCGCAACCCCCAGCCCAGCCACACACACACACACAGCTCCCACGGGGTGACACCGTGCGGGCCATGTACCACCACCACCCCTCGCAGGAGCAACTTCCAAAACAAACACAACCGACAGAAAGAAGGGTGAATTGCCATACCAGTCAGATGGTGACGATGCGGGCCAGCCGGGTTGTAAGTGTCATGCTGCTGGCTTCCAGCGCGGCATGGGCACAGTCACAGCCGTGCAGCACCCATGGGTCGTTGTCAGACTGCGAAGGGCAACTGTGTGAGAATGACATGCAGTACTGCGTGTGGAATGTGGCGGCAGGGTCCTGCGGGTGTCCGACCTCTTGCGCCGAGTACTCAGGGCTGAACCTGGAGCTGTGCGTCAACAGCGTGTGCCCTTCCCTGCTGCCGCAGCAGCAGGTGCCGTGCCAGTACGACCAGAGCACACAGCAGTGCAGCTGCCCCCAGGCTGCGCCTACCCCTGTGCCCCAGCCCACCCCTGTGCCCCTGCCTCAGGGTTGCGGCAAGCACAGCACGCGGAACACATGTGAGGGTGACCTTTGTGCCAACGGCGTGCAGTACTGCGTGTGGAATGTGGCGGCAGGGTCCTGCGGGTGCCCGGAGTCTTGCACCGAGTACTCCGGTTTGAACCTGGAGCTGTGCGTCAACAGCGCATGCCCTTCCCTCCTGCCGCAGCAGCACGTGCCGTGCCAGTACGACCACGACACGCAGAAGTGCTGGTGTCCCGAGGCTGCAGAGACGGCCGCACCGGCGACCCCTGCCCCATCCACATCCGCGCCTCCGACCTCTGCACCGGCAACAGGTGCGCCCGCAACGCCTGTGCCCACCACAGAGGCACCCGAGCTCCCGCCGTGCAACGAGACGACGCTTGTGCTGAACCCCAGCTTCGAGCTCATCACCACAACCACAAACATCGGGCAGGCTCTGGTGAACGGGCAGATGCAGTCGTGGTCGGTGTCGCACGGGACGCCTTCCGTGTTTGGCGGTGCCCCGGGCCAGGGGCTGCGGTCTGCGTGGATGTGGTCGCACAGCGGAATCGGTGAGGGTATTGTGACGAACGTCCCCTTTGTCAGTGGGCAGCTGTACCGCGTGACGATGTGGGTGAACACAGGCAACGCCGTGGCTGGGCAGTTCTTTGTCCGGGCAGTGAACGGGCTGGTGCTGCAGACTGCGACATCGCTTCCGACCTTCGGGCCAAGCGATGTGATGTTCTCCAACGGGATGGTCTACCCCGCCTGGGATGAGATCACATTCGACTACACCGCGACAGACGCCTACGCGCAGCTGTGGATCTACCCGCTGCTGACCGGCGCACCCCCGAACAATGTGCAGGCGCAGCTGCGTGTGGACAACATCCGTGTGTGCGCAATCGGGACGGACGCGCCGGCTACCCCTGCACCGGCGACCCCCGCACCGGCAACTCCTGCTCCACCCACACCTGCGCCCGCCACATCCGCACCCCCGACTCCTGCCCCGGCGACACCACTCCCACCAACTCCCGCCCCGCCCGTGGAGCGCTGCGAGGACCTGAACTTCCAGCACAAGGCGTGCGTCAACACGCTGTGCCCCGCCTTCGTGCAGATTGGGAAGAAGGTGGCCTGCAAGTACAACGAGCTCTCTGGTGAGTGCTTCTGCCCTGAGAAGGTGGAGACGAAGGCGCCGGCAACCGCTGCCCCAGTCGTGGAGCGCTGCGAGGATCTGAACTTCCAGCACGAGGCATGTGTCAACACGCTGTGCCCTGCCTTCGTGCAGATTGGGAAGAAGGTGGCCTGCAAGTACAACGAGCTCTCTGGTGAGTGCTTCTGCCCTGAGAAGGTGGAGACGAAGGCGCCGGCAACCGCAGCCCCGCAGCGCTGCGAGGACCTGAACTTCCAGCACAAGGCATGCGTCAACACGCTGTGCCCAGGCTTGCTGCAGCTCGGGAAGGAGGTGCCCTGCAAGTACAACGAGCTCTCTGGTGAGTGCTTCTGTCCCGAGCAGGTGGAGACGAAGGCGCCTGTCGCTGTGATCTCCGATGACTGCAGTTCGTTCCACGGCAGCCCGCGCGCATGCCTGTCGTCACTGTGCGTCGTCAGCGGCATGAAGGCTGGTTGCAAGTACGACTACACCTTAGGCAGGTGCAACTGCAGTGCTTAGTGGTGCATGGTTTTCCGTGACTTGCATGGGGTTTCATTTGCCTCATGCCTTGCCGTCGCCGCCGTGCTCGCACTCGGCGCGGAACTCATTCTCAAACAACCATCACCTTCTGGGCGGCAGGGGCTCTGAAAACACACAACACAACAGACCCTCCCTCCCCGCCCGCTTCATAAACCACCGCATTCGAAAGAATGCCCCATTCCTTTTCCTGTTTGGCATGTGACCCAGGTGTTTCGCCTTCCCCAACCCACCCACCCACCCTCTTCGCACAAGGTGTTCGTCTTGCACATTGCACTGCCAGTGCGAGACGGACGCCGGTGGCATGTCTCTTTTGTCAGCAGATGCGTGCTGCGTGCCTCGAACCTCTCCGTTGTGTTCGCGTGGCGCTGTGCCCTCACACTGGGCTGTTCATAGCACCCGTTGGCCGTTGGCCGTTTGTCTTTATTTCCCATTCCTGTCCGAGGGCGGCGGAGGAGAGGTGCAATGTCAGTAGGACAGCCTGCACCCCTCCCCGGCTGACTGGACGGGCGGGTTGAGTTGCCGTTCCATATACTTTCATGTGTGCCTTTCTTATTGATCTCGGCCCCCCCGCTGATCATTCCCCGCCATCTTCCTCCCTCTACTCTACTAACCTACCACCCCCGTTGACGACACGTTCTGGTGCCGCGGCAGAACAGTGGCGCTGCGCTTTTCGCGCGCCTGTTTTGCTTTTGGCACAGGACATCGCCGATCGCAAATCCCTTCCCCCTTTGCCTTTGTTCCCATTTGTCTCCGGTATTCTGATGTGGTGCTGCAGCCTCACAACAGATTCTTTTTTGCACTTGCGCCTGCTGTTGCTGTGGTTGTCCATATCCACCTGCTCCGATTTACCCGGCATCACTGTGCACCCCCCCCGAGGGGGTGTGGAAGGTGGCCGCTGGAGAAAGTCGTACAAGTCGTGTCATCATCATCGCCGCGGTGTGTGCTGGGGGGATATCACCCAAGGGTGTTGCACAGTACACGCCCCCTCTGCACACACCGGCGAAGAGTAGGAGCGCACAACACAAGATACCCGCTTGGCTGAACAAAACAACGCGAAAGGCCCCACCCCCCCCTGCTCCCACACCCCCTGTCACATTTCCCGGGATACCTGCGCAAAACACACCGTGTCTGTCCAACCGAAGACTCTGCATCGCGCAACCCCCAGCCCAGCCACACACACACACACAGCTCCCACGGGGTGACACCGTGCGGGCCATGTACCACCACCACCCCTCGCAGGAGCAACTTCCAAAACAAACACAACCGACAGAAAGAAGGGTGAATTGCCATACCAGTCAGATGGTGACGATGCGGGCCAGCCGGGTTGTAAGTGTCATGCTGCTGGCTTCCAGCGCGGCATGGGCACAGTCACAGCCGTGCAGCACCCATGGGTCGTTGTCAGACTGCGAAGGGCAACTGTGTGAGAATGACATGCAGTACTGCGTGTGGAATGTGGCGGCAGGGTCCTGCGGGTGTCCGACCTCTTGCGCCGAGTACTCAGGGCTGAACCTGGAGCTGTGCGTCAACAGCGTGTGCCCTTCCCTGCTGCCGCAGCAGCAGGTGCCGTGCCAGTACGACCAGAGCACACAGCAGTGCAGCTGCCCCCAGGCTGCGCCTACCCCTGTGCCCCAGCCCACCCCTGTGCCCCTGCCTCAGGGTTGCGGCAAGCACAGCACGCGGAACACATGTGAGGGTGACCTTTGTGCCAACGGCGTGCAGTACTGCGTGTGGAATGTGGCGGCAGGGTCCTGCGGGTGCCCGGAGTCTTGCACCGAGTACTCCGGTTTGAACCTGGAGCTGTGCGTCAACAGCGCATGCCCTTCCCTCCTGCCGCAGCAGCACGTGCCGTGCCAGTACGACCACGACACGCAGAAGTGCTGGTGTCCCGAGGCTGCAGAGACGGCCGCACCGGCGACCCCTGCCCCATCCACATCCGCGCCTCCGACCTCTGCACCGGCAACAGGTGCGCCCGCAACGCCTGTGCCCACCACAGAGGCACCCGAGCTCCCGCCGTGCAACGAGACGACGCTTGTGCTGAACCCCAGCTTCGAGCTCATCACCACAACCACAAACATCGGGCAGGCTCTGGTGAACGGGCAGATGCAGTCGTGGTCGGTGTCGCACGGGACGCCTTCCGTGTTTGGCGGTGCCCCGGGCCAGGGGCTGCGGTCTGCGTGGATGTGGTCGCACAGCGGAATCGGTGAGGGTATTGTGACGAACGTCCCCTTTGTCAGTGGGCAGCTGTACCGCGTGACGATGTGGGTGAACACAGGCAACGCCGTGGCTGGGCAGTTCTTTGTCCGGGCAGTGAACGGGCTGGTGCTGCAGACTGCGACATCGCTTCCGACCTTCGGGCCAAGCGATGTGATGTTCTCCAACGGGATGGTCTACCCCGCCTGGGATGAGATCACATTCGACTACACCGCGACAGACGCCTACGCGCAGCTGTGGATCTACCCGCTGCTGACCGGCGCACCCCCGAACAATGTGCAGGCGCAGCTGCGTGTGGACAACATCCGTGTGTGCGCAATCGGGACGGACGCGCCGGCTACCCCTGCACCGGCGACCCCCGCACCGGCAACTCCTGCTCCACCCACACCTGCGCCCGCCACATCCGCACCCCCGACTCCTGCCCCGGCGACACCACTCCCACCAACTCCCGCCCCGCCCGTGGAGCGCTGCGAGGACCTGAACTTCCAGCACAAGGCGTGCGTCAACACGCTGTGCCCCGCCTTCGTGCAGATTGGGAAGAAGGTGGCCTGCAAGTACAACGAGCTCTCTGGTGAGTGCTTCTGCCCTGAGAAGGTGGAGACGAAGGCGCCGGCAACCGCTGCCCCAGTCGTGGAGCGCTGCGAGGATCTGAACTTCCAGCACGAGGCATGTGTCAACACGCTGTGCCCTGCCTTCGTGCAGATTGGGAAGAAGGTGGCCTGCAAGTACAACGAGCTCTCTGGTGAGTGCTTCTGCCCTGAGAAGGTGGAGACGAAGGCGCCGGCAACCGCAGCCCCGCAGCGCTGCGAGGACCTGAACTTCCAGCACAAGGCATGCGTCAACACGCTGTGCCCAGGCTTGCTGCAGCTCGGGAAGGAGGTGCCCTGCAAGTACAACGAGCTCTCTGGTGAGTGCTTCTGTCCCGAGCAGGTGGAGACGAAGGCGCCTGTCGCTGTGATCTCCGATGACTGCAGTTCGTTCCACGGCAGCCCGCGCGCATGCCTGTCGTCACTGTGCGTCGTCAGCGGCATGAAGGCTGGTTGCAAGTACGACTACACCTTAGGCAGGTGCAACTGCAGTGCTTAGTGGTGCATGGTTTTCCGTGACTTGCATGGGGTTTCATTTGCCTCATGCCTTGCCGTCGCCGCCGTGCTCGCACTCGGCGCGGAACTCATTCTCAAACAACCATCACCTTCTGGGCGGCAGGGGCTCTGAAAACACACAACACAACAGACCCTCCCTCCCCGCCCGCTTCATAAACCACCGCATTCGAAAGAATGCCCCATTCCTTTTCCTGTTTGGCATGTGACCCAGGTGTTTCGCCTTCCCCAACCCACCCACCCACCCTCTTCGCACAAGGTGTTCGTCTTGCACATTGCACTGCCAGTGCGAGACGGACGCCGGTGGCATGTCTCTTTTGTCAGCAGATGCGTGCTGCGTGCCTCGAACCTCTCCGTTGTGTTCGCGTGGCGCTGTGCCCTCACACTGGGCTGTTCATAGCACCCGTTGGCCGTTGGCCGTTTGTCTTTATTTCCCATTCCTGTCCGAGGGCGGCGGAGGAGAGGTGCAATGTCAGTAGGACAGCCTGCACCCCTCCCCGGCTGACTGGACGGGCGGGTTGAGTTGCCGTTCCATATACTTTCATGTGTGCCTTTCTTATTGATCTCGGCCCCCCCGCTGATCATTCCCCGCCATCTTCCTCCCTCTACTCTACTAACCTACCACCCCCGTTGACGACACGTTCTGGTGCCGCGGCAGAACAGTGGCGCTGCGCTTTTCGCGCGCCTGTTTTGCTTTTGGCACAGGACATCGCCGATCGCAAATCCCTTCCCCCTTTGCCTTTGTTCCCATTTGTCTCCGGTATTCTGATGTGGTGCTGCAGCCTCACAACAGATTCTTTTTTGCACTTGCGCCTGCTGTTGCTGTGGTTGTCCATATCCACCTGCTCCGATTTACCCGGCATCACTGTGCACCCCCCCCGAGGGGGTGTGGAAGGTGGCCGCTGGAGAAAGTCGTACAAGTCGTGTCATCATCATCGCCGCGGTGTGTGCTGGGGGGATATCACCCAAGGGTGTTGCACAGTACACGCCCCCTCTGCACACACCGGCGAAGAGTAGGAGCGCACAACACAAGATACCCGCTTGGCTGAACAAAACAACGCGAAAGGCCCCACCCCCCCCTGCTCCCACACCCCCTGTCACATTTCCCGGGATACCTGCGCAAAACACACCGTGTCTGTCCAACCGAAGACTCTGCATCGCGCAACCCCCAGCCCAGCCACACACACACACACAGCTCCCACGGGGTGACACCGTGCGGGCCATGTACCACCACCACCCCTCGCAGGAGCAACTTCCAAAACAAACACAACCGACAGAAAGAAGGGTGAATTGCCATACCAGTCAGATGGTGACGATGCGGGCCAGCCGGGTTGTAAGTGTCATGCTGCTGGCTTCCAGCGCGGCATGGGCACAGTCACAGCCGTGCAGCACCCATGGGTCGTTGTCAGACTGCGAAGGGCAACTGTGTGAGAATGACATGCAGTACTGCGTGTGGAATGTGGCGGCAGGGTCCTGCGGGTGTCCGACCTCTTGCGCCGAGTACTCAGGGCTGAACCTGGAGCTGTGCGTCAACAGCGTGTGCCCTTCCCTGCTGCCGCAGCAGCAGGTGCCGTGCCAGTACGACCAGAGCACACAGCAGTGCAGCTGCCCCCAGGCTGCGCCTACCCCTGTGCCCCAGCCCACCCCTGTGCCCCTGCCTCAGGGTTGCGGCAAGCACAGCACGCGGAACACATGTGAGGGTGACCTTTGTGCCAACGGCGTGCAGTACTGCGTGTGGAATGTGGCGGCAGGGTCCTGCGGGTGCCCGGAGTCTTGCACCGAGTACTCCGGTTTGAACCTGGAGCTGTGCGTCAACAGCGCATGCCCTTCCCTCCTGCCGCAGCAGCACGTGCCGTGCCAGTACGACCACGACACGCAGAAGTGCTGGTGTCCCGAGGCTGCAGAGACGGCCGCACCGGCGACCCCTGCCCCATCCACATCCGCGCCTCCGACCTCTGCACCGGCAACAGGTGCGCCCGCAACGCCTGTGCCCACCACAGAGGCACCCGAGCTCCCGCCGTGCAACGAGACGACGCTTGTGCTGAACCCCAGCTTCGAGCTCATCACCACAACCACAAACATCGGGCAGGCTCTGGTGAACGGGCAGATGCAGTCGTGGTCGGTGTCGCACGGGACGCCTTCCGTGTTTGGCGGTGCCCCGGGCCAGGGGCTGCGGTCTGCGTGGATGTGGTCGCACAGCGGAATCGGTGAGGGTATTGTGACGAACGTCCCCTTTGTCAGTGGGCAGCTGTACCGCGTGACGATGTGGGTGAACACAGGCAACGCCGTGGCTGGGCAGTTCTTTGTCCGGGCAGTGAACGGGCTGGTGCTGCAGACTGCGACATCGCTTCCGACCTTCGGGCCAAGCGATGTGATGTTCTCCAACGGGATGGTCTACCCCGCCTGGGATGAGATCACATTCGACTACACCGCGACAGACGCCTACGCGCAGCTGTGGATCTACCCGCTGCTGACCGGCGCACCCCCGAACAATGTGCAGGCGCAGCTGCGTGTGGACAACATCCGTGTGTGCGCAATCGGGACGGACGCGCCGGCTACCCCTGCACCGGCGACCCCCGCACCGGCAACTCCTGCTCCACCCACACCTGCGCCCGCCACATCCGCACCCCCGACTCCTGCCCCGGCGACACCACTCCCACCAACTCCCGCCCCGCCCGTGGAGCGCTGCGAGGACCTGAACTTCCAGCACAAGGCGTGCGTCAACACGCTGTGCCCCGCCTTCGTGCAGATTGGGAAGAAGGTGGCCTGCAAGTACAACGAGCTCTCTGGTGAGTGCTTCTGCCCTGAGAAGGTGGAGACGAAGGCGCCGGCAACCGCTGCCCCAGTCGTGGAGCGCTGCGAGGATCTGAACTTCCAGCACGAGGCATGTGTCAACACGCTGTGCCCTGCCTTCGTGCAGATTGGGAAGAAGGTGGCCTGCAAGTACAACGAGCTCTCTGGTGAGTGCTTCTGCCCTGAGAAGGTGGAGACGAAGGCGCCGGCAACCGCAGCCCCGCAGCGCTGCGAGGACCTGAACTTCCAGCACAAGGCATGCGTCAACACGCTGTGCCCAGGCTTGCTGCAGCTCGGGAAGGAGGTGCCCTGCAAGTACAACGAGCTCTCTGGTGAGTGCTTCTGTCCCGAGCAGGTGGAGACGAAGGCGCCTGTCGCTGTGATCTCCGATGACTGCAGTTCGTTCCACGGCAGCCCGCGCGCATGCCTGTCGTCACTGTGCGTCGTCAGCGGCATGAAGGCTGGTTGCAAGTACGACTACACCTTAGGCAGGTGCAACTGCAGTGCTTAGTGGTGCATGGTTTTCCGTGACTTGCATGGGGTTTCATTTGCCTCATGCCTTGCCGTCGCCGCCGTGCTCGCACTCGGCGCGGAACTCATTCTCAAACAACCATCACCTTCTGGGCGGCAGGGGCTCTGAAAACACACAACACAACAGACCCTCCCTCCCCGCCCGCTTCATAAACCACCGCATTCGAAAGAATGCCCCATTCCTTTTCCTGTTTGGCATGTGACCCAGGTGTTTCGCCTTCCCCAACCCACCCACCCACCCTCTTCGCACAAGGTGTTCGTCTTGCACATTGCACTGCCAGTGCGAGACGGACGCCGGTGGCATGTCTCTTTTGTCAGCAGATGCGTGCTGCGTGCCTCGAACCTCTCCGTTGTGTTCGCGTGGCGCTGTGCCCTCACACTGGGCTGTTCATAGCACCCGTTGGCCGTTGGCCGTTTGTCTTTATTTCCCATTCCTGTCCGAGGGCGGCGGAGGAGAGGTGCAATGTCAGTAGGACAGCCTGCACCCCTCCCCGGCTGACTGGACGGGCGGGTTGAGTTGCCGTTCCATATACTTTCATGTGTGCCTTTCTTATTGATCTCGGCCCCCCCGCTGATCATTCCCCGCCATCTTCCTCCCTCTACTCTACTAACCTACCACCCCCGTTGACGACACGTTCTGGTGCCGCGGCAGAACAGTGGCGCTGCGCTTTTCGCGCGCCTGTTTTGCTTTTGGCACAGGACATCGCCGATCGCAAATCCCTTCCCCCTTTGCCTTTGTTCCCATTTGTCTCCGGTATTCTGATGTGGTGCTGCAGCCTCACAACAGATTCTTTTTTGCACTTGCGCCTGCTGTTGCTGTGGTTGTCCATATCCACCTGCTCCGATTTACCCGGCATCACTGTGCACCCCCCCCGAGGGGGTGTGGAAGGTGGCCGCTGGAGAAAGTCGTACAAGTCGTGTCATCATCATCGCCGCGGTGTGTGCTGGGGGGATATCACCCAAGGGTGTTGCACAGTACACGCCCCCTCTGCACACACCGGCGAAGAGTAGGAGCGCACAACACAAGATACCCGCTTGGCTGAACAAAACAACGCGAAAGGCCCCACCCCCCCCTGCTCCCACACCCCCTGTCACATTTCCCGGGATACCTGCGCAAAACACACCGTGTCTGTCCAACCGAAGACTCTGCATCGCGCAACCCCCAGCCCAGCCACACACACACACACAGCTCCCACGGGGTGACACCGTGCGGGCCATGTACCACCACCACCCCTCGCAGGAGCAACTTCCAAAACAAACACAACCGACAGAAAGAAGGGTGAATTGCCATACCAGTCAGATGGTGACGATGCGGGCCAGCCGGGTTGTAAGTGTCATGCTGCTGGCTTCCAGCGCGGCATGGGCACAGTCACAGCCGTGCAGCACCCATGGGTCGTTGTCAGACTGCGAAGGGCAACTGTGTGAGAATGACATGCAGTACTGCGTGTGGAATGTGGCGGCAGGGTCCTGCGGGTGTCCGACCTCTTGCGCCGAGTACTCAGGGCTGAACCTGGAGCTGTGCGTCAACAGCGTGTGCCCTTCCCTGCTGCCGCAGCAGCAGGTGCCGTGCCAGTACGACCAGAGCACACAGCAGTGCAGCTGCCCCCAGGCTGCGCCTACCCCTGTGCCCCAGCCCACCCCTGTGCCCCTGCCTCAGGGTTGCGGCAAGCACAGCACGCGGAACACATGTGAGGGTGACCTTTGTGCCAACGGCGTGCAGTACTGCGTGTGGAATGTGGCGGCAGGGTCCTGCGGGTGCCCGGAGTCTTGCACCGAGTACTCCGGTTTGAACCTGGAGCTGTGCGTCAACAGCGCATGCCCTTCCCTCCTGCCGCAGCAGCACGTGCCGTGCCAGTACGACCACGACACGCAGAAGTGCTGGTGTCCCGAGGCTGCAGAGACGGCCGCACCGGCGACCCCTGCCCCATCCACATCCGCGCCTCCGACCTCTGCACCGGCAACAGGTGCGCCCGCAACGCCTGTGCCCACCACAGAGGCACCCGAGCTCCCGCCGTGCAACGAGACGACGCTTGTGCTGAACCCCAGCTTCGAGCTCATCACCACAACCACAAACATCGGGCAGGCTCTGGTGAACGGGCAGATGCAGTCGTGGTCGGTGTCGCACGGGACGCCTTCCGTGTTTGGCGGTGCCCCGGGCCAGGGGCTGCGGTCTGCGTGGATGTGGTCGCACAGCGGAATCGGTGAGGGTATTGTGACGAACGTCCCCTTTGTCAGTGGGCAGCTGTACCGCGTGACGATGTGGGTGAACACAGGCAACGCCGTGGCTGGGCAGTTCTTTGTCCGGGCAGTGAACGGGCTGGTGCTGCAGACTGCGACATCGCTTCCGACCTTCGGGCCAAGCGATGTGATGTTCTCCAACGGGATGGTCTACCCCGCCTGGGATGAGATCACATTCGACTACACCGCGACAGACGCCTACGCGCAGCTGTGGATCTACCCGCTGCTGACCGGCGCACCCCCGAACAATGTGCAGGCGCAGCTGCGTGTGGACAACATCCGTGTGTGCGCAATCGGGACGGACGCACCGGCTACCCCTGTACCGGCGACAGCTGTGCCCACGTCTGCGCCTCCCACGTCTGCACCGGCGACCCCCGCACCGGCAACGCCTGCACCTGCAACACCGGCACCGGCCACTCCTGCGCCTCCCACGTCTGCGCCCCCCACCTCCGCACCCCCGACATCTGCACCGCCCACGTCTGCGCCCCCCACATCCGCGCCTCCCACGTCTGCACCGGCGACCCCCGCGCCGGCAACGCCTGCGCCCGCAACGCCTGTGCCCACCACAGAGGCACCCGAGCTCCCGCCGTGCAACGAGACGACGCTCGTGATGAACCCCAGCTTCGAGCTCATCACCACAACCACAAACATCGGGCAGGCTCTGGTGAACGGGCAGATGCAGTCGTGGTCGGTGTCGCACGGGACGCCTTCCGTGTTTGGCGGTGCCCCGGGCCAGGGGCTGCGGTCTGCGTGGATGTGGTCGCACAGCGGAATCGGTGAGGGTATTGTGACGAACGTCCCCTTTGTCAGTGGGCAGCTGTACCGTGTGACTATGTGGGTGACCACAGGCAACGCCGTGGCTGGGCAGTTCTTTGTCCGTGCAGTGAACGGGCTGGTGCTGCAGACTGCGACATCGCTTCCGACCTTCGGGCCAAGCGATGTGATGTTCTCCAACGGGATGGTCTACCCCGCCTGGGATGAGATCACATTCGACTACACCGCGACAGACGCCTACGCGCAGCTGTGGATCTACCCGCTGCTGACCGGCGCACCCCCGAACAATGTGCAGGCGCAGCTGCGTGTGGACAACATCCGTGTGTGCGCAATCGGGACGGACGCGCCGGCTACCCCTGCACCGGCGACCCCCGCACCGGCAACTCCTGCTCCACCCACACCTGCGCCCGCCACATCCGCACCCCCGACTCCTGCCCCGGCGACACCACTCCCACCAACTCCCGCCCCGCCCGTGGAGCGCTGCGAGGACCTGAACTTCCAGCACAAGGCGTGCGTCAACACGCTGTGCCCCGCCTTCGTGCAGATTGGGAAGAAGGTGGCCTGCAAGTACAACGAGCTCTCTGGTGAGTGCTTCTGCCCTGAGAAGGTGGAGACGAAGGCGCCGGCAACCGCTGCCCCAGTCGTGGAGCGCTGCGAGGATCTGAACTTCCAGCACGAGGCATGTGTCAACACGCTGTGCCCTGCCTTCGTGCAGATTGGGAAGAAGGTGGCCTGCAAGTACAACGAGCTCTCTGGTGAGTGCTTCTGCCCTGAGAAGGTGGAGACGAAGGCGCCGGCAACCGCAGCCCCGCAGCGCTGCGAGGACCTGAACTTCCAGCACAAGGCATGCGTCAACACGCTGTGCCCAGGCTTGCTGCAGCTCGGGAAGGAGGTGCCCTGCAAGTACAACGAGCTCTCTGGTGAGTGCTTCTGTCCCGAGCAGGTGGAGACGAAGGCGCCTGTCGCTGTGATCTCCGATGACTGCAGTTCGTTCCACGGCAGCCCGCGCGCATGCCTGTCGTCACTGTGCGTCGTCAGCGGCATGAAGGCTGGTTGCAAGTACGACTACACCTTAGGCAGGTGCAACTGCAGTGCTTAGTGGTGCATGGTTTTCCGTGACTTGCATGGGGTTTCATTTGCCTCATGCCTTGCCGTCGCCGCCGTGCTCGCACTCGGCGCGGAACTCATTCTCAAACAACCATCACCTTCTGGGCGGCAGGGGCTCTGAAAACACACAACACAACAGACCCTCCCTCCCCGCCCGCTTCATAAACCACCGCATTCGAAAGAATGCCCCATTCCTTTTCCTGTTTGGCATGTGACCCAGGTGTTTCGCCTTCCCCAACCCACCCACCCACCCTCTTCGCACAAGGTGTTCGTCTTGCACATTGCACTGCCAGTGCGAGACGGACGCCGGTGGCATGTCTCTTTTGTCAGCAGATGCGTGCTGCGTGCCTCGAACCTCTCCGTTGTGTTCGCGTGGCGCTGTGCCCTCACACTGGGCTGTTCATAGCACCCGTTGGCCGTTGGCCGTTTGTCTTTATTTCCCATTCCTGTCCGAGGGCGGCGGAGGAGAGGTGCAATGTCAGTAGGACAGCCTGCACCCCTCCCCGGCTGACTGGACGGGCGGGTTGAGTTGCCGTTCCATATACTTTCATGTGTGCCTTTCTTATTGATCTCGGCCCCCCCGCTGATCATTCCCCGCCATCTTCCTCCCTCTACTCTACTAACCTACCACCCCCGTTGACGACACGTTCTGGTGCCGCGGCAGAACAGTGGCGCTGCGCTTTTCGCGCGCCTGTTTTGCTTTTGGCACAGGACATCGCCGATCGCAAATCCCTTCCCCCTTTGCCTTTGTTCCCATTTGTCTCCGGTATTCTGATGTGGTGCTGCAGCCTCACAACAGATTCTTTTTTGCACTTGCGCCTGCTGTTGCTGTGGTTGTCCATATCCACCTGCTCCGATTTACCCGGCATCACTGTGCACCCCCCCCGAGGGGGTGTGGAAGGTGGCCGCTGGAGAAAGTCGTACAAGTCGTGTCATCATCATCGCCGCGGTGTGTGCTGGGGGGATATCACCCAAGGGTGTTGCACAGTACACGCCCCCTCTGCACACACCGGCGAAGAGTAGGAGCGCACAACACAAGATACCCGCTTGGCTGAACAAAACAACGCGAAAGGCCCCACCCCCCCCTGCTCCCACACCCCCTGTCACATTTCCCGGGATACCTGCGCAAAACACACCGTGTCTGTCCAACCGAAGACTCTGCATCGCGCAACCCCCAGCCCAGCCACACACACACACACAGCTCCCACGGGGTGACACCGTGCGGGCCATGTACCACCACCACCCCTCGCAGGAGCAACTTCCAAAACAAACACAACCGACAGAAAGAAGGGTGAATTGCCATACCAGTCAGATGGTGACGATGCGGGCCAGCCGGGTTGTAAGTGTCATGCTGCTGGCTTCCAGCGCGGCATGGGCACAGTCACAGCCGTGCAGCACCCATGGGTCGTTGTCAGACTGCGAAGGGCAACTGTGTGAGAATGACATGCAGTACTGCGTGTGGAATGTGGCGGCAGGGTCCTGCGGGTGTCCGACCTCTTGCGCCGAGTACTCAGGGCTGAACCTGGAGCTGTGCGTCAACAGCGTGTGCCCTTCCCTGCTGCCGCAGCAGCAGGTGCCGTGCCAGTACGACCAGAGCACACAGCAGTGCAGCTGCCCCCAGGCTGCGCCTACCCCTGTGCCCCAGCCCACCCCTGTGCCCCTGCCTCAGGGTTGCGGCAAGCACAGCACGCGGAACACATGTGAGGGTGACCTTTGTGCCAACGGCGTGCAGTACTGCGTGTGGAATGTGGCGGCAGGGTCCTGCGGGTGCCCGGAGTCTTGCACCGAGTACTCCGGTTTGAACCTGGAGCTGTGCGTCAACAGCGCATGCCCTTCCCTCCTGCCGCAGCAGCACGTGCCGTGCCAGTACGACCACGACACGCAGAAGTGCTGGTGTCCCGAGGCTGCAGAGACGGCCGCACCGGCGACCCCTGCCCCATCCACATCCGCGCCTCCGACCTCTGCACCGGCAACAGGTGCGCCCGCAACGCCTGTGCCCACCACAGAGGCACCCGAGCTCCCGCCGTGCAACGAGACGACGCTTGTGCTGAACCCCAGCTTCGAGCTCATCACCACAACCACAAACATCGGGCAGGCTCTGGTGAACGGGCAGATGCAGTCGTGGTCGGTGTCGCACGGGACGCCTTCCGTGTTTGGCGGTGCCCCGGGCCAGGGGCTGCGGTCTGCGTGGATGTGGTCGCACAGCGGAATCGGTGAGGGTATTGTGACGAACGTCCCCTTTGTCAGTGGGCAGCTGTACCGCGTGACGATGTGGGTGAACACAGGCAACGCCGTGGCTGGGCAGTTCTTTGTCCGGGCAGTGAACGGGCTGGTGCTGCAGACTGCGACATCGCTTCCGACCTTCGGGCCAAGCGATGTGATGTTCTCCAACGGGATGGTCTACCCCGCCTGGGATGAGATCACATTCGACTACACCGCGACAGACGCCTACGCGCAGCTGTGGATCTACCCGCTGCTGACCGGCGCACCCCCGAACAATGTGCAGGCGCAGCTGCGTGTGGACAACATCCGTGTGTGCGCAATCGGGACGGACGCGCCGGCTACCCCTGCACCGGCGACCCCCGCACCGGCAACTCCTGCTCCACCCACACCTGCGCCCGCCACATCCGCACCCCCGACTCCTGCCCCGGCGACACCACTCCCACCAACTCCCGCCCCGCCCGTGGAGCGCTGCGAGGACCTGAACTTCCAGCACAAGGCGTGCGTCAACACGCTGTGCCCCGCCTTCGTGCAGATTGGGAAGAAGGTGGCCTGCAAGTACAACGAGCTCTCTGGTGAGTGCTTCTGCCCTGAGAAGGTGGAGACGAAGGCGCCGGCAACCGCTGCCCCAGTCGTGGAGCGCTGCGAGGATCTGAACTTCCAGCACGAGGCATGTGTCAACACGCTGTGCCCTGCCTTCGTGCAGATTGGGAAGAAGGTGGCCTGCAAGTACAACGAGCTCTCTGGTGAGTGATTCTGCCCTGAGAAGGTGGAGACGAAGGCGCCGGCAACCGCAGCCCCGCAGCGCTGCGAGGACCTGAACTTCCAGCACAAGGCATGCGTCAACACGCTGTGCCCAGGCTTGCTGCAGCTCGGGAAGGAGGTGCCCTGCAAGTACAACGAGCTCTCTGGTGAGTGCTTCTGTCCCGAGCAGGTGGAGACGAAGGCGCCTGTCGCTGTGATCTCCGATGACTGCAGTTCGTTCCACGGCAGCCCGCGCGCATGCCTGTCGTCACTGTGCGTCGTCAGCGGCATGAAGGCTGGTTGCAAGTACGACTACACCTTAGGCAGGTGCAACTGCAGTGCTTAGTGGTGCATGGTTTTCCGTGACTTGCATGGGGTTTCATTTGCCTCATGCCTTGCCGTCGCCGCCGTGCTCGCACTCGGCGCGGAACTCATTCTCAAACAACCATCACCTTCTGGGCGGCAGGGGCTCTGAAAACACACAACACAACAGACCCTCCCTCCCCGCCCGCTTCATAAACCACCGCATTCGAAAGAATGCCCCATTCCTTTTCCTGTTTGGCATGTGACCCAGGTGTTTCGCCTTCCCCAACCCACCCACCCACCCTCTTCGCACAAGGTGTTCGTCTTGCACATTGCACTGCCAGTGCGAGACGGACGCCGGTGGCATGTCTCTTTTGTCAGCAGATGCGTGCTGCGTGCCTCGAACCTCTCCGTTGTGTTCGCGTGGCGCTGTGCCCTCACACTGGGCTGTTCATAGCACCCGTTGGCCGTTGGCCGTTTGTCTTTATTTCCCATTCCTGTCCGAGGGCGGCGGAGGAGAGGTGCAATGTCAGTAGGACAGCCTGCACCCCTCCCCGGCTGACTGGACGGGCGGGTTGAGTTGCCGTTCCATATACTTTCATGTGTGCCTTTCTTATTGATCTCGGCCCCCCCGCTGATCATTCCCCGCCATCTTCCTCCCTCTACTCTACTAACCTACCACCCCCGTTGACGACACGTTCTGGTGCCGCGGCAGAACAGTGGCGCTGCGCTTTTCGCGCGCCTGTTTTGCTTTTGGCACAGGACATCGCCGATCGCAAATCCCTTCCCCCTTTGCCTTTGTTCCCATTTGTCTCCGGTATTCTGATGTGGTGCTGCAGCCTCACAACAGATTCTTTTTTGCACTTGCGCCTGCTGTTGCTGTGGTTGTCCATATCCACCTGCTCCGATTTACCCGGCATCACTGTGCACCCCCCCCGAGGGGGTGTGGAAGGTGGCCGCTGGAGAAAGTCGTACAAGTCGTGTCATCATCATCGCCGCGGTGTGTGCTGGGGGGATATCACCCAAGGGTGTTGCACAGTACACGCCCCCTCTGCACACACCGGCGAAGAGTAGGAGCGCACAACACAAGATACCCGCTTGGCTGAACAAAACAACGCGAAAGGCCCCACCCCCCCCTGCTCCCACACCCCCTGTCACATTTCCCGGGATACCTGCGCAAAACACACCGTGTCTGTCCAACCGAAGACTCTGCATCGCGCAACCCCCAGCCCAGCCACACACACACACACAGCTCCCACGGGGTGACACCGTGCGGGCCATGTACCACCACCACCCCTCGCAGGAGCAACTTCCAAAACAAACACAACCGACAGAAAGAAGGGTGAATTGCCATACCAGTCAGATGGTGACGATGCGGGCCAGCCGGGTTGTAAGTGTCATGCTGCTGGCTTCCAGCGCGGCATGGGCACAGTCACAGCCGTGCAGCACCCATGGGTCGTTGTCAGACTGCGAAGGGCAACTGTGTGAGAATGACATGCAGTACTGCGTGTGGAATGTGGCGGCAGGGTCCTGCGGGTGTCCGACCTCTTGCGCCGAGTACTCAGGGCTGAACCTGGAGCTGTGCGTCAACAGCGTGTGCCCTTCCCTGCTGCCGCAGCAGCAGGTGCCGTGCCAGTACGACCAGAGCACACAGCAGTGCAGCTGCCCCCAGGCTGCGCCTACCCCTGTGCCCCAGCCCACCCCTGTGCCCCTGCCTCAGGGTTGCGGCAAGCACAGCACGCGGAACACATGTGAGGGTGACCTTTGTGCCAACGGCGTGCAGTACTGCGTGTGGAATGTGGCGGCAGGGTCCTGCGGGTGCCCGGAGTCTTGCACCGAGTACTCCGGTTTGAACCTGGAGCTGTGCGTCAACAGCGCATGCCCTTCCCTCCTGCCGCAGCAGCACGTGCCGTGCCAGTACGACCACGACACGCAGAAGTGCTGGTGTCCCGAGGCTGCAGAGACGGCCGCACCGGCGACCCCTGCCCCATCCACATCCGCGCCTCCGACCTCTGCACCGGCAACAGGTGCGCCCGCAACGCCTGTGCCCACCACAGAGGCACCCGAGCTCCCGCCGTGCAACGAGACGACGCTCGTGATGAACCCCAGCTTCGAGCTCATCACCACAACCACAAACATCGGGCAGGCTCTGGTGAACGGGCAGATGCAGTCGTGGTCGGTGTCGCACGGGACGCCTTCCGTGTTTGGCGGTGCCCCGGGCCAGGGGCTGCGGTCTGCGTGGATGTGGTCGCACAGCGGAATCGGTGAGGGTATTGTGACGAACGTCCCCTTTGTCAGTGGGCAGCTGTACCGCGTGACGATGTGGGTGAACACAGGCAACGCCGTGGCTGGGCAGTTCTTTGTCCGGGCAGTGAACGGGCTGGTGCTGCAGACTGCGACATCGCTTCCGACCTTCGGGCCAAGCGATGTGATGTTCTCCAACGGGATGGTCTACCCCGCCTGGGATGAGATCACATTCGACTACACCGCGACAGACGCCTACGCGCAGCTGTGGATCTACCCGCTGCTGACCGGCGCACCCCCGAACAATGTGCAGGCGCAGCTGCGTGTGGACAACATCCGTGTGTGCGCAATCGGGACGGACGCACCGGCTACCCCTGTACCGGCGACAGCTGTGCCCACGTCTGCGCCTCCCACGTCTGCACCGGCGACCCCCGCACCGGCAACGCCTGCACCTGCAACACCGGCACCGGCCACTCCTGCGCCTCCCACGTCTGCGCCCCCCACCTCCGCACCCCCGACATCTGCACCGCCCACGTCTGCGCCCCCCACATCCGCGCCTCCCACGTCTGCACCGGCGACCCCCGCGCCGGCAACGCCTGCGCCCGCAACGCCTGTGCCCACCACAGAGGCACCCGAGCTCCCGCCGTGCAACGAGACGACGCTCGTGATGAACCCCAGCTTCGAGCTCATCACCACAACCACAAACATCGGGCAGGCTCTGGTGAACGGGCAGATGCAGTCGTGGTCGGTGTCGCACGGGACGCCTTCCGTGTTTGGCGGTGCCCCGGGCCAGGGGCTGCGGTCTGCGTGGATGTGGTCGCACAGCGGAATCGGTGAGGGTATTGTGACGAACGTCCCCTTTGTCAGTGGGCAGCTGTACCGTGTGACTATGTGGGTGACCACAGGCAACGCCGTGGCTGGGCAGTTCTTTGTCCGTGCAGTGAACGGGCTGGTGCTGCAGACTGCGACATCGCTTCCGACCTTCGGGCCAAGCGATGTGATGTTCTCCAACGGGATGGTCTACCCCGCCTGGGATGAGATCACATTCGACTACACCGCGACAGACGCCTACGCGCAGCTGTGGATCTACCCGCTGCTGACCGGCGCACCCCCGAACAATGTGCAGGCGCAGCTGCGTGTGGACAACATCCGTGTGTGCGCAATCGGGACGGACGCGCCGGCTACCCCTGCACCGGCGACCCCCGCACCGGCAACTCCTGCTCCACCCACACCTGCGCCCGCCACATCCGCACCCCCGACTCCTGCCCCGGCGACACCACTCCCACCAACTCCCGCCCCGCCCGTGGAGCGCTGCGAGGACCTGAACTTCCAGCACAAGGCGTGCGTCAACACGCTGTGCCCCGCCTTCGTGCAGATTGGGAAGAAGGTGGCCTGCAAGTACAACGAGCTCTCTGGTGAGTGCTTCTGCCCTGAGAAGGTGGAGACGAAGGCGCCGGCAACCGCTGCCCCAGTCGTGGAGCGCTGCGAGGATCTGAACTTCCAGCACGAGGCATGTGTCAACACGCTGTGCCCTGCCTTCGTGCAGATTGGGAAGAAGGTGGCCTGCAAGTACAACGAGCTCTCTGGTGAGTGCTTCTGCCCTGAGAAGGTGGAGACGAAGGCGCCGGCAACCGCAGCCCCGCAGCGCTGCGAGGACCTGAACTTCCAGCACAAGGCATGCGTCAACACGCTGTGCCCAGGCTTGCTGCAGCTCGGGAAGGAGGTGCCCTGCAAGTACAACGAGCTCTCTGGTGAGTGCTTCTGTCCCGAGCAGGTGGAGACGAAGGCGCCTGTCGCTGTGATCTCCGATGACTGCAGTTCGTTCCACGGCAGCCCGCGCGCATGCCTGTCGTCACTGTGCGTCGTCAGCGGCATGAAGGCTGGTTGCAAGTACGACTACACCTTAGGCAGGTGCAACTGCAGTGCTTAGTGGTGCATGGTTTTCCGTGACTTGCATGGGGTTTCATTTGCCTCATGCCTTGCCGTCGCCGCCGTGCTCGCACTCGGCGCGGAACTCATTCTCAAACAACCATCACCTTCTGGGCGGCAGGGGCTCTGAAAACACACAACACAACAGACCCTCCCTCCCCGCCCGCTTCATAAACCACCGCATTCGAAAGAATGCCCCATTCCTTTTCCTGTTTGGCATGTGACCCAGGTGTTTCGCCTTCCCCAACCCACCCACCCACCCTCTTCGCACAAGGTGTTCGTCTTGCACATTGCACTGCCAGTGCGAGACGGACGCCGGTGGCATGTCTCTTTTGTCAGCAGATGCGTGCTGCGTGCCTCGAACCTCTCCGTTGTGTTCGCGTGGCGCTGTGCCCTCACACTGGGCTGTTCATAGCACCCGTTGGCCGTTGGCCGTTTGTCTTTATTTCCCATTCCTGTCCGAGGGCGGCGGAGGAGAGGTGCAATGTCAGTAGGACAGCCTGCACCCCTCCCCGGCTGACTGGACGGGCGGGTTGAGTTGCCGTTCCATATACTTTCATGTGTGCCTTTCTTATTGATCTCGGCCCCCCCGCTGATCATTCCCCGCCATCTTCCTCCCTCTACTCTACTAACCTACCACCCCCGTTGACGACACGTTCTGGTGCCGCGGCAGAACAGTGGCGCTGCGCTTTTCGCGCGCCTGTTTTGCTTTTGGCACAGGACATCGCCGATCGCAAATCCCTTCCCCCTTTGCCTTTGTTCCCATTTGTCTCCGGTATTCTGATGTGGTGCTGCAGCCTCACAACAGATTCTTTTTTGCACTTGCGCCTGCTGTTGCTGTGGTTGTCCATATCCACCTGCTCCGATTTACCCGGCATCACTGTGCACCCCCCCCGAGGGGGTGTGGAAGGTGGCCGCTGGAGAAAGTCGTACAAGTCGTGTCATCATCATCGCCGCGGTGTGTGCTGGGGGGATATCACCCAAGGGTGTTGCACAGTACACGCCCCCTCTGCACACACCGGCGAAGAGTAGGAGCGCACAACACAAGATACCCGCTTGGCTGAACAAAACAACGCGAAAGGCCCCACCCCCCCCTGCTCCCACACCCCCTGTCACATTTCCCGGGATACCTGCGCAAAACACACCGTGTCTGTCCAACCGAAGACTCTGCATCGCGCAACCCCCAGCCCAGCCACACACACACACACAGCTCCCACGGGGTGACACCGTGCGGGCCATGTACCACCACCACCCCTCGCAGGAGCAACTTCCAAAACAAACACAACCGACAGAAAGAAGGGTGAATTGCCATACCAGTCAGATGGTGACGATGCGGGCCAGCCGGGTTGTAAGTGTCATGCTGCTGGCTTCCAGCGCGGCATGGGCACAGTCACAGCCGTGCAGCACCCATGGGTCGTTGTCAGACTGCGAAGGGCAACTGTGTGAGAATGACATGCAGTACTGCGTGTGGAATGTGGCGGCAGGGTCCTGCGGGTGTCCGACCTCTTGCGCCGAGTACTCAGGGCTGAACCTGGAGCTGTGCGTCAACAGCGTGTGCCCTTCCCTGCTGCCGCAGCAGCAGGTGCCGTGCCAGTACGACCAGAGCACACAGCAGTGCAGCTGCCCCCAGGCTGCGCCTACCCCTGTGCCCCAGCCCACCCCTGTGCCCCTGCCTCAGGGTTGCGGCAAGCACAGCACGCGGAACACATGTGAGGGTGACCTTTGTGCCAACGGCGTGCAGTACTGCGTGTGGAATGTGGCGGCAGGGTCCTGCGGGTGCCCGGAGTCTTGCACCGAGTACTCCGGTTTGAACCTGGAGCTGTGCGTCAACAGCGCATGCCCTTCCCTCCTGCCGCAGCAGCACGTGCCGTGCCAGTACGACCACGACACGCAGAAGTGCTGGTGTCCCGAGGCTGCAGAGACGGCCGCACCGGCGACCCCTGCCCCATCCACATCCGCGCCTCCGACCTCTGCACCGGCAACAGGTGCGCCCGCAACGCCTGTGCCCACCACAGAGGCACCCGAGCTCCCGCCGTGCAACGAGACGACGCTTGTGCTGAACCCCAGCTTCGAGCTCATCACCACAACCACAAACATCGGGCAGGCTCTGGTGAACGGGCAGATGCAGTCGTGGTCGGTGTCGCACGGGACGCCTTCCGTGTTTGGCGGTGCCCCGGGCCAGGGGCTGCGGTCTGCGTGGATGTGGTCGCACAGCGGAATCGGTGAGGGTATTGTGACGAACGTCCCCTTTGTCAGTGGGCAGCTGTACCGCGTGACGATGTGGGTGAACACAGGCAACGCCGTGGCTGGGCAGTTCTTTGTCCGGGCAGTGAACGGGCTGGTGCTGCAGACTGCGACATCGCTTCCGACCTTCGGGCCAAGCGATGTGATGTTCTCCAACGGGATGGTCTACCCCGCCTGGGATGAGATCACATTCGACTACACCGCGACAGACGCCTACGCGCAGCTGTGGATCTACCCGCTGCTGACCGGCGCACCCCCGAACAATGTGCAGGCGCAGCTGCGTGTGGACAACATCCGTGTGTGCGCAATCGGGACGGACGCGCCGGCTACCCCTGCACCGGCGACCCCCGCACCGGCAACTCCTGCTCCACCCACACCTGCGCCCGCCACATCCGCACCCCCGACTCCTGCCCCGGCGACACCACTCCCACCAACTCCCGCCCCGCCCGTGGAGCGCTGCGAGGACCTGAACTTCCAGCACAAGGCGTGCGTCAACACGCTGTGCCCCGCCTTCGTGCAGATTGGGAAGAAGGTGGCCTGCAAGTACAACGAGCTCTCTGGTGAGTGCTTCTGCCCTGAGAAGGTGGAGACGAAGGCGCCGGCAACCGCTGCCCCAGTCGTGGAGCGCTGCGAGGATCTGAACTTCCAGCACGAGGCATGTGTCAACACGCTGTGCCCTGCCTTCGTGCAGATTGGGAAGAAGGTGGCCTGCAAGTACAACGAGCTCTCTGGTGAGTGCTTCTGCCCTGAGAAGGTGGAGACGAAGGCGCCGGCAACCGCAGCCCCGCAGCGCTGCGAGGACCTGAACTTCCAGCACAAGGCATGCGTCAACACGCTGTGCCCAGGCTTGCTGCATCTCGGGAAGGAGGTGCCCTGCAAGTACAACGAGCTCTCTGGTGAGTGCTTCTGTCCCGAGCAGGTGGAGACGAAGGCGCCTGTCGCTGTGATCTCCGATGACTGCAGTTCGTTCCACGGCAGCCCGCGCGCATGCCTGTCGTCACTGTGCGTCGTCAGCGGCATGAAGGCTGGTTGCAAGTACGACTACACCTTAGGCAGGTGCAACTGCAGTGCTTAGTGGTGCATGGTTTTCCGTGACTTGCATGGGGTTTCATTTGCCTCATGCCTTGCCGTCGCCGCCGTGCTCGCACTCGGCGCGGAACTCATTCTCAAACAACCATCACCTTCTGGGCGGCAGGGGCTCTGAAAACACACAACACAACAGACCCTCCCTCCCCGCCCGCTTCATAAACCACCGCATTCGAAAGAATGCCCCATTCCTTTTCCTGTTTGGCATGTGACCCAGGTGTTTCGCCTTCCCCAACCCACCCACCCACCCTCTTCGCACAAGGTGTTCGTCTTGCACATTGCACTGCCAGTGCGAGACGGACGCCGGTGGCATGTCTCTTTTGTCAGCAGATGCGTGCTGCGTGCCTCGAACCTCTCCGTTGTGTTCGCGTGGCGCTGTGCCCTCACACTGGGCTGTTCATAGCACCCGTTGGCCGTTGGCCGTTTGTCTTTATTTCCCATTCCTGTCCGAGGGCGGCGGAGGAGAGGTGCAATGTCAGTAGGACAGCCTGCACCCCTCCCCGGCTGACTGGACGGGCGGGTTGAGTTGCCGTTCCATATACTTTCATGTGTGCCTTTCTTATTGATCTCGGCCCCCCCGCTGATCATTCCCCGCCATCTTCCTCCCTCTACTCTACTAACCTACCACCCCCGTTGACGACACGTTCTGGTGCCGCGGCAGAACAGTGGCGCTGCGCTTTTCGCGCGCCTGTTTTGCTTTTGGCACAGGACATCGCCGATCGCAAATCCCTTCCCCCTTTGCCTTTGTTCCCATTTGTCTCCGGTATTCTGATGTGGTGCTGCAGCCTCACAACAGATTCTTTTTTGCACTTGCGCCTGCTGTTGCTGTGGTTGTCCATATCCACCTGCTCCGATTTACCCGGCATCACTGTGCACCCCCCCCGAGGGGGTGTGGAAGGTGGCCGCTGGAGAAAGTCGTACAAGTCGTGTCATCATCATCGCCGCGGTGTGTGCTGGGGGGATATCACCCAAGGGTGTTGCACAGTACACGCCCCCTCTGCACACACCGGCGAAGAGTAGGAGCGCACAACACAAGATACCCGCTTGGCTGAACAAAACAACGCGAAAGGCCCCACCCCCCCCTGCTCCCACACCCCCTGTCACATTTCCCGGGATACCTGCGCAAAACACACCGTGTCTGTCCAACCGAAGACTCTGCATCGCGCAACCCCCAGCCCAGCCACACACACACACACAGCTCCCACGGGGTGACACCGTGCGGGCCATGTACCACCACCACCCCTCGCAGGAGCAACTTCCAAAACAAACACAACCGACAGAAAGAAGGGTGAATTGCCATACCAGTCAGATGGTGACGATGCGGGCCAGCCGGGTTGTAAGTGTCATGCTGCTGGCTTCCAGCGCGGCATGGGCACAGTCACAGCCGTGCAGCACCCATGGGTCGTTGTCAGACTGCGAAGGGCAACTGTGTGAGAATGACATGCAGTACTGCGTGTGGAATGTGGCGGCAGGGTCCTGCGGGTGTCCGACCTCTTGCGCCGAGTACTCAGGGCTGAACCTGGAGCTGTGCGTCAACAGCGTGTGCCCTTCCCTGCTGCCGCAGCAGCAGGTGCCGTGCCAGTACGACCAGAGCACACAGCAGTGCAGCTGCCCCCAGGCTGCGCCTACCCCTGTGCCCCAGCCCACCCCTGTGCCCCTGCCTCAGGGTTGCGGCAAGCACAGCACGCGGAACACATGTGAGGGTGACCTTTGTGCCAACGGCGTGCAGTACTGCGTGTGGAATGTGGCGGCAGGGTCCTGCGGGTGCCCGGAGTCTTGCACCGAGTACTCCGGTTTGAACCTGGAGCTGTGCGTCAACAGCGCATGCCCTTCCCTCCTGCCGCAGCAGCACGTGCCGTGCCAGTACGACCACGACACGCAGAAGTGCTGGTGTCCCGAGGCTGCAGAGACGGCCGCACCGGCGACCCCTGCCCCATCCACATCCGCGCCTCCGACCTCTGCACCGGCAACAGGTGCGCCCGCAACGCCTGTGCCCACCACAGAGGCACCCGAGCTCCCGCCGTGCAACGAGACGACGCTTGTGCTGAACCCCAGCTTCGAGCTCATCACCACAACCACAAACATCGGGCAGGCTCTGGTGAACGGGCAGATGCAGTCGTGGTCGGTGTCGCACGGGACGCCTTCCGTGTTTGGCGGTGCCCCGGGCCAGGGGCTGCGGTCTGCGTGGATGTGGTCGCACAGCGGAATCGGTGAGGGTATTGTGACGAACGTCCCCTTTGTCAGTGGGCAGCTGTACCGCGTGACGATGTGGGTGAACACAGGCAACGCCGTGGCTGGGCAGTTCTTTGTCCGGGCAGTGAACGGGCTGGTGCTGCAGACTGCGACATCGCTTCCGACCTTCGGGCCAAGCGATGTGATGTTCTCCAACGGGATGGTCTACCCCGCCTGGGATGAGATCACATTCGACTACACCGCGACAGACGCCTACGCGCAGCTGTGGATCTACCCGCTGCTGACCGGCGCACCCCCGAACAATGTGCAGGCGCAGCTGCGTGTGGACAACATCCGTGTGTGCGCAATCGGGACGGACGCGCCGGCTACCCCTGCACCGGCGACCCCCGCACCGGCAACTCCTGCTCCACCCACACCTGCGCCCGCCACATCCGCACCCCCGACTCCTGCCCCGGCGACACCACTCCCACCAACTCCCGCCCCGCCCGTGGAGCGCTGCGAGGACCTGAACTTCCAGCACAAGGCGTGCGTCAACACGCTGTGCCCCGCCTTCGTGCAGATTGGGAAGAAGGTGGCCTGCAAGTACAACGAGCTCTCTGGTGAGTGCTTCTGCCCTGAGAAGGTGGAGACGAAGGCGCCGGCAACCGCTGCCCCAGTCGTGGAGCGCTGCGAGGATCTGAACTTCCAGCACGAGGCATGTGTCAACACGCTGTGCCCTGCCTTCGTGCAGATTGGGAAGAAGGTGGCCTGCAAGTACAACGAGCTCTCTGGTGAGTGCTTCTGCCCTGAGAAGGTGGAGACGAAGGCGCCGGCAACCGCAGCCCCGCAGCGCTGCGAGGACCTGAACTTCCAGCACAAGGCATGCGTCAACACGCTGTGCCCAGGCTTGCTGCAGCTCGGGAAGGAGGTGCCCTGCAAGTACAACGAGCTCTCTGGTGAGTGCTTCTGTCCCGAGCAGGTGGAGACGAAGGCGCCTGTCGCTGTGATCTCCGATGACTGCAGTTCGTTCCACGGCAGCCCGCGCGCATGCCTGTCGTCACTGTGCGTCGTCAGCGGCATGAAGGCTGGTTGCAAGTACGACTACACCTTAGGCAGGTGCAACTGCAGTGCTTAGTGGTGCATGGTTTTCCGTGACTTGCATGGGGTTTCATTTGCCTCATGCCTTGCCGTCGCCGCCGTGCTCGCACTCGGCGCGGAACTCATTCTCAAACAACCATCACCTTCTGGGCGGCAGGGGCTCTGAAAACACACAACACAACAGACCCTCCCTCCCCGCCCGCTTCATAAACCACCGCATTCGAAAGAATGCCCCATTCCTTTTCCTGTTTGGCATGTGACCCAGGTGTTTCGCCTTCCCCAACCCACCCACCCACCCTCTTCGCACAAGGTGTTCGTCTTGCACATTGCACTGCCAGTGCGAGACGGACGCCGGTGGCATGTCTCTTTTGTCAGCAGATGCGTGCTGCGTGCCTCGAACCTCTCCGTTGTGTTCGCGTGGCGCTGTGCCCTCACACTGGGCTGTTCATAGCACCCGTTGGCCGTTGGCCGTTTGTCTTTATTTCCCATTCCTGTCCGAGGGCGGCGGAGGAGAGGTGCAATGTCAGTAGGACAGCCTGCACCCCTCCCCGGCTGACTGGACGGGCGGGTTGAGTTGCCGTTCCATATACTTTCATGTGTGCCTTTCTTATTGATCTCGGCCCCCCCGCTGATCATTCCCCGCCATCTTCCTCCCTCTACTCTACTAACCTACCACCCCCGTTGACGACACGTTCTGGTGCCGCGGCAGAACAGTGGCGCTGCGCTTTTCGCGCGCCTGTTTTGCTTTTGGCACAGGACATCGCCGATCGCAAATCCCTTCCCCCTTTGCCTTTGTTCCCATTTGTCTCCGGTATTCTGATGTGGTGCTGCAGCCTCACAACAGATTCTTTTTTGCACTTGCGCCTGCTGTTGCTGTGGTTGTCCATATCCACCTGCTCCGATTTACCCGGCATCACTGTGCACCCCCCCCGAGGGGGTGTGGAAGGTGGCCGCTGGAGAAAGTCGTACAAGTCGTGTCATCATCATCGCCGCGGTGTGTGCTGGGGGGATATCACCCAAGGGTGTTGCACAGTACACGCCCCCTCTGCACACACCGGCGAAGAGTAGGAGCGCACAACACAAGATACCCGCTTGGCTGAACAAAACAACGCGAAAGGCCCCACCCCCCCCTGCTCCCACACCCCCTGTCACATTTCCCGGGATACCTGCGCAAAACACACCGTGTCTGTCCAACCGAAGACTCTGCATCGCGCAACCCCCAGCCCAGCCACACACACACACACAGCTCCCACGGGGTGACACCGTGCGGGCCATGTACCACCACCACCCCTCGCAGGAGCAACTTCCAAAACAAACACAACCGACAGAAAGAAGGGTGAATTGCCATACCAGTCAGATGGTGACGATGCGGGCCAGCCGGGTTGTAAGTGTCATGCTGCTGGCTTCCAGCGCGGCATGGGCACAGTCACAGCCGTGCAGCACCCATGGGTCGTTGTCAGACTGCGAAGGGCAACTGTGTGAGAATGACATGCAGTACTGCGTGTGGAATGTGGCGGCAGGGTCCTGCGGGTGTCCGACCTCTTGCGCCGAGTACTCAGGGCTGAACCTGGAGCTGTGCGTCAACAGCGTGTGCCCTTCCCTGCTGCCGCAGCAGCAGGTGCCGTGCCAGTACGACCAGAGCACACAGCAGTGCAGCTGCCCCCAGGCTGCGCCTACCCCTGTGCCCCAGCCCACCCCTGTGCCCCTGCCTCAGGGTTGCGGCAAGCACAGCACGCGGAACACATGTGAGGGTGACCTTTGTGCCAACGGCGTGCAGTACTGCGTGTGGAATGTGGCGGCAGGGTCCTGCGGGTGCCCGGAGTCTTGCACCGAGTACTCCGGTTTGAACCTGGAGCTGTGCGTCAACAGCGCATGCCCTTCCCTCCTGCCGCAGCAGCACGTGCCGTGCCAGTACGACCACGACACGCAGAAGTGCTGGTGTCCCGAGGCTGCAGAGACGGCCGCACCGGCGACCCCTGCCCCATCCACATCCGCGCCTCCGACCTCTGCACCGGCAACAGGTGCGCCCGCAACGCCTGTGCCCACCACAGAGGCACCCGAGCTCCCGCCGTGCAACGAGACGACGCTTGTGCTGAACCCCAGCTTCGAGCTCATCACCACAACCACAAACATCGGGCAGGCTCTGGTGAACGGGCAGATGCAGTCGTGGTCGGTGTCGCACGGGACGCCTTCCGTGTTTGGCGGTGCCCCGGGCCAGGGGCTGCGGTCTGCGTGGATGTGGTCGCACAGCGGAATCGGTGAGGGTATTGTGACGAACGTCCCCTTTGTCAGTGGGCAGCTGTACCGCGTGACGATGTGGGTGAACACAGGCAACGCCGTGGCTGGGCAGTTCTTTGTCCGGGCAGTGAACGGGCTGGTGCTGCAGACTGCGACATCGCTTCCGACCTTCGGGCCAAGCGATGTGATGTTCTCCAACGGGATGGTCTACCCCGCCTGGGATGAGATCACATTCGACTACACCGCGACAGACGCCTACGCGCAGCTGTGGATCTACCCGCTGCTGACCGGCGCACCCCCGAACAATGTGCAGGCGCAGCTGCGTGTGGACAACATCCGTGTGTGCGCAATCGGGACGGACGCGCCGGCTACCCCTGCACCGGCGACCCCCGCACCGGCAACTCCTGCTCCACCCACACCTGCGCCCGCCACATCCGCACCCCCGACTCCTGCCCCGGCGACACCACTCCCACCAACTCCCGCCCCGCCCGTGGAGCGCTGCGAGGACCTGAACTTCCAGCACAAGGCGTGCGTCAACACGCTGTGCCCCGCCTTCGTGCAGATTGGGAAGAAGGTGGCCTGCAAGTACAACGAGCTCTCTGGTGAGTGCTTCTGCCCTGAGAAGGTGGAGACGAAGGCGCCGGCAACCGCTGCCCCAGTCGTGGAGCGCTGCGAGGATCTGAACTTCCAGCACGAGGCATGTGTCAACACGCTGTGCCCTGCCTTCGTGCAGATTGGGAAGAAGGTGGCCTGCAAGTACAACGAGCTCTCTGGTGAGTGCTTCTGCCCTGAGAAGGTGGAGACGAAGGCGCCGGCAACCGCAGCCCCGCAGCGCTGCGAGGACCTGAACTTCCAGCACAAGGCATGCGTCAACACGCTGTGCCCAGGCTTGCTGCAGCTCGGGAAGGAGGTGCCCTGCAAGTACAACGAGCTCTCTGGTGAGTGCTTCTGTCCCGAGCAGGTGGAGACGAAGGCGCCTGTCGCTGTGATCTCCGATGACTGCAGTTCGTTCCACGGCAGCCCGCGCGCATGCCTGTCGTCACTGTGCGTCGTCAGCGGCATGAAGGCTGGTTGCAAGTACGACTACACCTTAGGCAGGTGCAACTGCAGTGCTTAGTGGTGCATGGTTTTCCGTGACTTGCATGGGGTTTCATTTGCCTCATGCCTTGCCGTCGCCGCCGTGCTCGCACTCGGCGCGGAACTCATTCTCAAACAACCATCACCTTCTGGGCGGCAGGGGCTCTGAAAACACACAACACAACAGACCCTCCCTCCCCGCCCGCTTCATAAACCACCGCATTCGAAAGAATGCCCCATTCCTTTTCCTGTTTGGCATGTGACCCAGGTGTTTCGCCTTCCCCAACCCACCCACCCACCCTCTTCGCACAAGGTGTTCGTCTTGCACATTGCACTGCCAGTGCGAGACGGACGCCGGTGGCATGTCTCTTTTGTCAGCAGATGCGTGCTGCGTGCCTCGAACCTCTCCGTTGTGTTCGCGTGGCGCTGTGCCCTCACACTGGGCTGTTCATAGCACCCGTTGGCCGTTGGCCGTTTGTCTTTATTTCCCATTCCTGTCCGAGGGCGGCGGAGGAGAGGTGCAATGTCAGTAGGACAGCCTGCACCCCTCCCCGGCTGACTGGACGGGCGGGTTGAGTTGCCGTTCCATATACTTTCATGTGTGCCTTTCTTATTGATCTCGGCCCCCCCGCTGATCATTCCCCGCCATCTTCCTCCCTCTACTCTACTAACCTACCACCCCCGTTGACGACACGTTCTGGTGCCGCGGCAGAACAGTGGCGCTGCGCTTTTCGCGCGCCTGTTTTGCTTTTGGCACAGGACATCGCCGATCGCAAATCCCTTCCCCCTTTGCCTTTGTTCCCATTTGTCTCCGGTATTCTGATGTGGTGCTGCAGCCTCACAACAGATTCTTTTTTGCACTTGCGCCTGCTGTTGCTGTGGTTGTCCATATCCACCTGCTCCGATTTACCCGGCATCACTGTGCACCCCCCCCGAGGGGGTGTGGAAGGTGGCCGCTGGAGAAAGTCGTACAAGTCGTGTCATCATCATCGCCGCGGTGTGTGCTGGGGGGATATCACCCAAGGGTGTTGCACAGTACACGCCCCCTCTGCACACACCGGCGAAGAGTAGGAGCGCACAACACAAGATACCCGCTTGGCTGAACAAAACAACGCGAAAGGCCCCACCCCCCCCTGCTCCCACACCCCCTGTCACATTTCCCGGGATACCTGCGCAAAACACACCGTGTCTGTCCAACCGAAGACTCTGCATCGCGCAACCCCCAGCCCAGCCACACACACACACACAGCTCCCACGGGGTGACACCGTGCGGGCCATGTACCACCACCACCCCTCGCAGGAGCAACTTCCAAAACAAACACAACCGACAGAAAGAAGGGTGAATTGCCATACCAGTCAGATGGTGACGATGCGGGCCAGCCGGGTTGTAAGTGTCATGCTGCTGGCTTCCAGCGCGGCATGGGCACAGTCACAGCCGTGCAGCACCCATGGGTCGTTGTCAGACTGCGAAGGGCAACTGTGTGAGAATGACATGCAGTACTGCGTGTGGAATGTGGCGGCAGGGTCCTGCGGGTGTCCGACCTCTTGCGCCGAGTACTCAGGGCTGAACCTGGAGCTGTGCGTCAACAGCGTGTGCCCTTCCCTGCTGCCGCAGCAGCAGGTGCCGTGCCAGTACGACCAGAGCACACAGCAGTGCAGCTGCCCCCAGGCTGCGCCCACCCCTGTGCCCCTGCCTCAGGGTTGCGGCAAGCACAGCACGCGGAACACATGTGAGGGTGACCTTTGTGCCAACGGCGTGCAGTACTGCGTGTGGAATGTGGCGGCAGGGTCCTGCGGGTGCCCGGAGTCTTGCACCGAGTACTCCGGTTTGAACCTGGAGCTGTGCGTCAACAGCGCATGCCCTTCCCTCCTGCCGCAGCAGCACGTGCCGTGCCAGTACGACCACGACACGCAGAAGTGCTGGTGTCCCGAGGCTGCAGAGACGGCCGCACCGGCGACCCCTGCCCCATCCACATCCGCGCCTCCGACCTCTGCACCGGCAACAGGTGCGCCCGCAACGCCTGTGCCCACCACAGAGGCACCCGAGCTCCCGCCGTGCAACGAGACGACGCTTGTGCTGAACCCCAGCTTCGAGCTCATCACCACAACCACAAACATCGGGCAGGCTCTGGTGAACGGGCAGATGCAGTCGTGGTCGGTGTCGCACGGGACGCCTTCCGTGTTTGGCGGTGCCCCGGGCCAGGGGCTGCGGTCTGCGTGGATGTGGTCGCACAGCGGAATCGGTGAGGGTATTGTGACGAACGTCCCCTTTGTCAGTGGGCAGCTGTACCGCGTGACGATGTGGGTGAACACAGGCAACGCCGTGGCTGGGCAGTTCTTTGTCCGGGCAGTGAACGGGCTGGTGCTGCAGACTGCGACATCGCTTCCGACCTTCGGGCCAAGCGATGTGATGTTCTCCAACGGGATGGTCTACCCCGCCTGGGATGAGATCACATTCGACTACACCGCGACAGACGCCTACGCGCAGCTGTGGATCTACCCGCTGCTGACCGGCGCACCCCCGAACAATGTGCAGGCGCAGCTGCGTGTGGACAACATCCGTGTGTGCGCAATCGGGACGGACGCGCCGGCTACCCCTGCACCGGCGACCCCCGCACCGGCAACTCCTGCTCCACCCACACCTGCGCCCGCCACATCCGCACCCCCGACTCCTGCCCCGGCGACACCACTCCCACCAACTCCCGCCCCGCCCGTGGAGCGCTGCGAGGACCTGAACTTCCAGCACAAGGCGTGCGTCAACACGCTGTGCCCCGCCTTCGTGCAGATTGGGAAGAAGGTGGCCTGCAAGTACAACGAGCTCTCTGGTGAGTGCTTCTGCCCTGAGAAGGTGGAGACGAAGGCGCCGGCAACCGCTGCCCCAGTCGTGGAGCGCTGCGAGGATCTGAACTTCCAGCACGAGGCATGTGTCAACACGCTGTGCCCTGCCTTCGTGCAGATTGGGAAGAAGGTGGCCTGCAAGTACAACGAGCTCTCTGGTGAGTGCTTCTGCCCTGAGAAGGTGGAGACGAAGGCGCCGGCAACCGCAGCCCCGCAGCGCTGCGAGGACCTGAACTTCCAGCACAAGGCATGCGTCAACACGCTGTGCCCAGGCTTGCTGCAGCTCGGGAAGGAGGTGCCCTGCAAGTACAACGAGCTCTCTGGTGAGTGCTTCTGTCCCGAGCAGGTGGAGACGAAGGCGCCTGTCGCTGTGATCTCCGATGACTGCAGTTCGTTCCACGGCAGCCCGCGCGCATGCCTGTCGTCACTGTGCGTCGTCAGCGGCATGAAGGCTGGTTGCAAGTACGACTACACCTTAGGCAGGTGCAACTGCAGTGCTTAGTGGTGCATGGTTTTCCGTGACTTGCATGGGGTTTCATTTGCCTCATGCCTTGCCGTCGCCGCCGTGCTCGCACTCGGCGCGGAACTCATTCTCAAACAACCATCACCTTCTGGGCGGCAGGGGCTCTGAAAACACACAACACAACAGACCCTCCCTCCCCGCCCGCTTCATAAACCACCGCATTCGAAAGAATGCCCCATTCCTTTTCCTGTTTGGCATGTGACCCAGGTGTTTCGCCTTCCCCAACCCACCCACCCACCCTCTTCGCACAAGGTGTTCGTCTTGCACATTGCACTGCCAGTGCGAGACGGACGCCGGTGGCATGTCTCTTTTGTCAGCAGATGCGTGCTGCGTGCCTCGAACCTCTCCGTTGTGTTCGCGTGGCGCTGTGCCCTCACACTGGGCTGTTCATAGCACCCGTTGGCCGTTGGCCGTTTGTCTTTATTTCCCATTCCTGTCCGAGGGCGGCGGAGGAGAGGTGCAATGTCAGTAGGACAGCCTGCACCCCTCCCCGGCTGACTGGACGGGCGGGTTGAGTTGCCGTTCCATATACTTTCATGTGTGCCTTTCTTATTGATCTCGGCCCCCCCGCTGATCATTCCCCGCCATCTTCCTCCCTCTACTCTACTAACCTACCACCCCCGTTGACGACACGTTCTGGTGCCGCGGCAGAACAGTGGCGCTGCGCTTTTCGCGCGCCTGTTTTGCTTTTGGCACAGGACATCGCCGATCGCAAATCCCTTCCCCCTTTGCCTTTGTTCCCATTTGTCTCCGGTATTCTGATGTGGTGCTGCAGCCTCACAACAGATTCTTTTTTGCACTTGCGCCTGCTGTTGCTGTGGTTGTCCATATCCACCTGCTCCGATTTACCCGGCATCACTGTGCACCCCCCCCGAGGGGGTGTGGAAGGTGGCCGCTGGAGAAAGTCGTACAAGTCGTGTCATCATCATCGCCGCGGTGTGTGCTGGGGGGATATCACCCAAGGGTGTTGCACAGTACACGCCCCCTCTGCACACACCGGCGAAGAGTAGGAGCGCACAACACAAGATACCCGCTTGGCTGAACAAAACAACGCGAAAGGCCCCACCCCCCCCTGCTCCCACACCCCCTGTCACATTTCCCGGGATACCTGCGCAAAACACACCGTGTCTGTCCAACCGAAGACTCTGCATCGCGCAACCCCCAGCCCAGCCACACACACACACACAGCTCCCACGGGGTGACACCGTGCGGGCCATGTACCACCACCACCCCTCGCAGGAGCAACTTCCAAAACAAACACAACCGACAGAAAGAAGGGTGAATTGCCATACCAGTCAGATGGTGACGATGCGGGCCAGCCGGGTTGTAAGTGTCATGCTGCTGGCTTCCAGCGCGGCATGGGCACAGTCACAGCCGTGCAGCACCCATGGGTCGTTGTCAGACTGCGAAGGGCAACTGTGTGAGAATGACATGCAGTACTGCGTGTGGAATGTGGCGGCAGGGTCCTGCGGGTGTCCGACCTCTTGCGCCGAGTACTCAGGGCTGAACCTGGAGCTGTGCGTCAACAGCGTGTGCCCTTCCCTGCTGCCGCAGCAGCAGGTGCCGTGCCAGTACGACCAGAGCACACAGCAGTGCAGCTGCCCCCAGGCTGCGCCTACCCCTGTGCCCCAGCCCACCCCTGTGCCCCTGCCTCAGGGTTGCGGCAAGCACAGCACGCGGAACACATGTGAGGGTGACCTTTGTGCCAACGGCGTGCAGTACTGCGTGTGGAATGTGGCGGCAGGGTCCTGCGGGTGCCCGGAGTCTTGCACCGAGTACTCCGGTTTGAACCTGGAGCTGTGCGTCAACAGCGCATGCCCTTCCCTCCTGCCGCAGCAGCACGTGCCGTGCCAGTACGACCACGACACGCAGAAGTGCTGGTGTCCCGAGGCTGCAGAGACGGCCGCACCGGCGACCCCTGCCCCATCCACATCCGCGCCTCCGACCTCTGCACCGGCAACAGGTGCGCCCGCAACGCCTGTGCCCACCACAGAGGCACCCGAGCTCCCGCCGTGCAACGAGACGACGCTTGTGCTGAACCCCAGCTTCGAGCTCATCACCACAACCACAAACATCGGGCAGGCTCTGGTGAACGGGCAGATGCAGTCGTGGTCGGTGTCGCACGGGACGCCTTCCGTGTTTGGCGGTGCCCCGGGCCAGGGGCTGCGGTCTGCGTGGATGTGGTCGCACAGCGGAATCGGTGAGGGTATTGTGACGAACGTCCCCTTTGTCAGTGGGCAGCTGTACCGCGTGACGATGTGGGTGAACACAGGCAACGCCGTGGCTGGGCAGTTCTTTGTCCGGGCAGTGAACGGGCTGGTGCTGCAGACTGCGACATCGCTTCCGACCTTCGGGCCAAGCGATGTGATGTTCTCCAACGGGATGGTCTACCCCGCCTGGGATGAGATCACATTCGACTACACCGCGACAGACGCCTACGCGCAGCTGTGGATCTACCCGCTGCTGACCGGCGCACCCCCGAACAATGTGCAGGCGCAGCTGCGTGTGGACAACATCCGTGTGTGCGCAATCGGGACGGACGCGCCGGCTACCCCTGCACCGGCGACCCCCGCACCGGCAACTCCTGCTCCACCCACACCTGCGCCCGCCACATCCGCACCCCCGACTCCTGCCCCGGCGACACCACTCCCACCAACTCCCGCCCCGCCCGTGGAGCGCTGCGAGGACCTGAACTTCCAGCACAAGGCGTGCGTCAACACGCTGTGCCCCGCCTTCGTGCAGATTGGGAAGAAGGTGGCCTGCAAGTACAACGAGCTCTCTGGTGAGTGCTTCTGCCCTGAGAAGGTGGAGACGAAGGCGCCGGCAACCGCTGCCCCAGTCGTGGAGCGCTGCGAGGATCTGAACTTCCAGCACGAGGCATGTGTCAACACGCTGTGCCCTGCCTTCGTGCAGATTGGGAAGAAGGTGGCCTGCAAGTACAACGAGCTCTCTGGTGAGTGCTTCTGCCCTGAGAAGGTGGAGACGAAGGCGCCGGCAACCGCAGCCCCGCAGCGCTGCGAGGACCTGAACTTCCAGCACAAGGCATGCGTCAACACGCTGTGCCCAGGCTTGCTGCAGCTCGGGAAGGAGGTGCCCTGCAAGTACAACGAGCTCTCTGGTGAGTGCTTCTGTCCCGAGCAGGTGGAGACGAAGGCGCCTGTCGCTGTGATCTCCGATGACTGCAGTTCGTTCCACGGCAGCCCGCGCGCATGCCTGTCGTCACTGTGCGTCGTCAGCGGCATGAAGGCTGGTTGCAAGTACGACTACACCTTAGGCAGGTGCAACTGCAGTGCTTAGTGGTGCATGGTTTTCCGTGACTTGCATGGGGTTTCATTTGCCTCATGCCTTGCCGTCGCCGCCGTGCTCGCACTCGGCGCGGAACTCATTCTCAAACAACCATCACCTTCTGGGCGGCAGGGGCTCTGAAAACACACAACACAACAGACCCTCCCTCCCCGCCCGCTTCATAAACCACCGCATTCGAAAGAATGCCCCATTCCTTTTCCTGTTTGGCATGTGACCCAGGTGTTTCGCCTTCCCCAACCCACCCACCCACCCTCTTCGCACAAGGTGTTCGTCTTGCACATTGCACTGCCAGTGCGAGACGGACGCCGGTGGCATGTCTCTTTTGTCAGCAGATGCGTGCTGCGTGCCTCGAACCTCTCCGTTGTGTTCGCGTGGCGCTGTGCCCTCACACTGGGCTGTTCATAGCACCCGTTGGCCGTTGGCCGTTTGTCTTTATTTCCCATTCCTGTCCGAGGGCGGCGGAGGAGAGGTGCAATGTCAGTAGGACAGCCTGCACCCCTCCCCGGCTGACTGGACGGGCGGGTTGAGTTGCCGTTCCATATACTTTCATGTGTGCCTTTCTTATTGATCTCGGCCCCCCCGCTGATCATTCCCCGCCATCTTCCTCCCTCTACTCTACTAACCTACCACCCCCGTTGACGACACGTTCTGGTGCCGCGGCAGAACAGTGGCGCTGCGCTTTTCGCGCGCCTGTTTTGCTTTTGGCACAGGACATCGCCGATCGCAAATCCCTTCCCCCTTTGCCTTTGTTCCCATTTGTCTCCGGTATTCTGATGTGGTGCTGCAGCCTCACAACAGATTCTTTTTTGCACTTGCGCCTGCTGTTGCTGTGGTTGTCCATATCCACCTGCTCCGATTTACCCGGCATCACTGTGCACCCCCCCCGAGGGGGTGTGGAAGGTGGCCGCTGGAGAAAGTCGTACAAGTCGTGTCATCATCATCGCCGCGGTGTGTGCTGGGGGGATATCACCCAAGGGTGTTGCACAGTACACGCCCCCTCTGCACACACCGGCGAAGAGTAGGAGCGCACAACACAAGATACCCGCTTGGCTGAACAAAACAACGCGAAAGGCCCCACCCCCCCCTGCTCCCACACCCCCTGTCACATTTCCCGGGATACCTGCGCAAAACACACCGTGTCTGTCCAACCGAAGACTCTGCATCGCGCAACCCCCAGCCCAGCCACACACACACACACAGCTCCCACGGGGTGACACCGTGCGGGCCATGTACCACCACCACCCCTCGCAGGAGCAACTTCCAAAACAAACACAACCGACAGAAAGAAGGGTGAATTGCCATACCAGTCAGATGGTGACGATGCGGGCCAGCCGGGTTGTAAGTGTCATGCTGCTGGCTTCCAGCGCGGCATGGGCACAGTCACAGCCGTGCAGCACCCATGGGTCGTTGTCAGACTGCGAAGGGCAACTGTGTGAGAATGACATGCAGTACTGCGTGTGGAATGTGGCGGCAGGGTCCTGCGGGTGTCCGACCTCTTGCGCCGAGTACTCAGGGCTGAACCTGGAGCTGTGCGTCAACAGCGTGTGCCCTTCCCTGCTGCCGCAGCAGCAGGTGCCGTGCCAGTACGACCAGAGCACACAGCAGTGCAGCTGCCCCCAGGCTGCGCCTACCCCTGTGCCCCAGCCCACCCCTGTGCCCCTGCCTCAGGGTTGCGGCAAGCACAGCACGCGGAACACATGTGAGGGTGACCTTTGTGCCAACGGCGTGCAGTACTGCGTGTGGAATGTGGCGGCAGGGTCCTGCGGGTGCCCGGAGTCTTGCACCGAGTACTCCGGTTTGAACCTGGAGCTGTGCGTCAACAGCGCATGCCCTTCCCTCCTGCCGCAGCAGCACGTGCCGTGCCAGTACGACCACGACACGCAGAAGTGCTGGTGTCCCGAGGCTGCAGAGACGGCCGCACCGGCGACCCCTGCCCCATCCACATCCGCGCCTCCGACCTCTGCACCGGCAACAGGTGCGCCCGCAACGCCTGTGCCCACCACAGAGGCACCCGAGCTCCCGCCGTGCAACGAGACGACGCTTGTGCTGAACCCCAGCTTCGAGCTCATCACCACAACCACAAACATCGGGCAGGCTCTGGTGAACGGGCAGATGCAGTCGTGGTCGGTGTCGCACGGGACGCCTTCCGTGTTTGGCGGTGCCCCGGGCCAGGGGCTGCGGTCTGCGTGGATGTGGTCGCACAGCGGAATCGGTGAGGGTATTGTGACGAACGTCCCCTTTGTCAGTGGGCAGCTGTACCGCGTGACGATGTGGGTGAACACAGGCAACGCCGTGGCTGGGCAGTTCTTTGTCCGGGCAGTGAACGGGCTGGTGCTGCAGACTGCGACATCGCTTCCGACCTTCGGGCCAAGCGATGTGATGTTCTCCAACGGGATGGTCTACCCCGCCTGGGATGAGATCACATTCGACTACACCGCGACAGACGCCTACGCGCAGCTGTGGATCTACCCGCTGCTGACCGGCGCACCCCCGAACAATGTGCAGGCGCAGCTGCGTGTGGACAACATCCGTGTGTGCGCAATCGGGACGGACGCGCCGGCTACCCCTGCACCGGCGACCCCCGCACCGGCAACTCCTGCTCCACCCACACCTGCGCCCGCCACATCCGCACCCCCGACTCCTGCCCCGGCGACACCACTCCCACCAACTCCCGCCCCGCCCGTGGAGCGCTGCGAGGACCTGAACTTCCAGCACAAGGCGTGCGTCAACACGCTGTGCCCCGCCTTCGTGCAGATTGGGAAGAAGGTGGCCTGCAAGTACAACGAGCTCTCTGGTGAGTGCTTCTGCCCTGAGAAGGTGGAGACGAAGGCGCCGGCAACCGCTGCCCCAGTCGTGGAGCGCTGCGAGGATCTGAACTTCCAGCACGAGGCATGTGTCAACACGCTGTGCCCTGCCTTCGTGCAGATTGGGAAGAAGGTGGCCTGCAAGTACAACGAGCTCTCTGGTGAGTGCTTCTGCCCTGAGAAGGTGGAGACGAAGGCGCCGGCAACCGCAGCCCCGCAGCGCTGCGAGGACCTGAACTTCCAGCACAAGGCATGCGTCAACACGCTGTGCCCAGGCTTGCTGCAGCTCGGGAAGGAGGTGCCCTGCAAGTACAACGAGCTCTCTGGTGAGTGCTTCTGTCCCGAGCAGGTGGAGACGAAGGCGCCTGTCGCTGTGATCTCCGATGACTGCAGTTCGTTCCACGGCAGCCCGCGCGCATGCCTGTCGTCACTGTGCGTCGTCAGCGGCATGAAGGCTGGTTGCAAGTACGACTACACCTTAGGCAGGTGCAACTGCAGTGCTTAGTGGTGCATGGTTTTCCGTGACTTGCATGGGGTTTCATTTGCCTCATGCCTTGCCGTCGCCGCCGTGCTCGCACTCGGCGCGGAACTCATTCTCAAACAACCATCACCTTCTGGGCGGCAGGGGCTCTGAAAACACACAACACAACAGACCCTCCCTCCCCGCCCGCTTCATAAACCACCGCATTCGAAAGAATGCCCCATTCCTTTTCCTGTTTGGCATGTGACCCAGGTGTTTCGCCTTCCCCAACCCACCCACCCACCCTCTTCGCACAAGGTGTTCGTCTTGCACATTGCACTGCCAGTGCGAGACGGACGCCGGTGGCATGTCTCTTTTGTCAGCAGATGCGTGCTGCGTGCCTCGAACCTCTCCGTTGTGTTCGCGTGGCGCTGTGCCCTCACACTGGGCTGTTCATAGCACCCGTTGGCCGTTGGCCGTTTGTCTTTATTTCCCATTCCTGTCCGAGGGCGGCGGAGGAGAGGTGCAATGTCAGTAGGACAGCCTGCACCCCTCCCCGGCTGACTGGACGGGCGGGTTGAGTTGCCGTTCCATATACTTTCATGTGTGCCTTTCTTATTGATCTCGGCCCCCCCGCTGATCATTCCCCGCCATCTTCCTCCCTCTACTCTACTAACCTACCACCCCCGTTGACGACACGTTCTGGTGCCGCGGCAGAACAGTGGCGCTGCGCTTTTCGCGCGCCTGTTTTGCTTTTGGCACAGGACATCGCCGATCGCAAATCCCTTCCCCCTTTGCCTTTGTTCCCATTTGTCTCCGGTATTCTGATGTGGTGCTGCAGCCTCACAACAGATTCTTTTTTGCACTTGCGCCTGCTGTTGCTGTGGTTGTCCATATCCACCTGCTCCGATTTACCCGGCATCACTGTGCACCCCCCCCGAGGGGGTGTGGAAGGTGGCCGCTGGAGAAAGTCGTACAAGTCGTGTCATCATCATCGCCGCGGTGTGTGCTGGGGGGATATCACCCAAGGGTGTTGCACAGTACACGCCCCCTCTGCACACACCGGCGAAGAGTAGGAGCGCACAACACAAGATACCCGCTTGGCTGAACAAAACAACGCGAAAGGCCCCACCCCCCCCTGCTCCCACACCCCCTGTCACATTTCCCGGGATACCTGCGCAAAACACACCGTGTCTGTCCAACCGAAGACTCTGCATCGCGCAACCCCCAGCCCAGCCACACACACACACACAGCTCCCACGGGGTGACACCGTGCGGGCCATGTACCACCACCACCCCTCGCAGGAGCAACTTCCAAAACAAACACAACCGACAGAAAGAAGGGTGAATTGCCATACCAGTCAGATGGTGACGATGCGGGCCAGCCGGGTTGTAAGTGTCATGCTGCTGGCTTCCAGCGCGGCATGGGCACAGTCACAGCCGTGCAGCACCCATGGGTCGTTGTCAGACTGCGAAGGGCAACTGTGTGAGAATGACATGCAGTACTGCGTGTGGAATGTGGCGGCAGGGTCCTGCGGGTGTCCGACCTCTTGCGCCGAGTACTCAGGGCTGAACCTGGAGCTGTGCGTCAACAGCGTGTGCCCTTCCCTGCTGCCGCAGCAGCAGGTGCCGTGCCAGTACGACCAGAGCACACAGCAGTGCAGCTGCCCCCAGGCTGCGCCTACCCCTGTGCCCCAGCCCACCCCTGTGCCCCTGCCTCAGGGTTGCGGCAAGCACAGCACGCGGAACACATGTGAGGGTGACCTTTGTGCCAACGGCGTGCAGTACTGCGTGTGGAATGTGGCGGCAGGGTCCTGCGGGTGCCCGGAGTCTTGCACCGAGTACTCCGGTTTGAACCTGGAGCTGTGCGTCAACAGCGCATGCCCTTCCCTCCTGCCGCAGCAGCACGTGCCGTGCCAGTACGACCACGACACGCAGAAGTGCTGGTGTCCCGAGGCTGCAGAGACGGCCGCACCGGCGACCCCTGCCCCATCCACATCCGCGCCTCCGACCTCTGCACCGGCAACAGGTGCGCCCGCAACGCCTGTGCCCACCACAGAGGCACCCGAGCTCCCGCCGTGCAACGAGACGACGCTTGTGCTGAACCCCAGCTTCGAGCTCATCACCACAACCACAAACATCGGGCAGGCTCTGGTGAACGGGCAGATGCAGTCGTGGTCGGTGTCGCACGGGACGCCTTCCGTGTTTGGCGGTGCCCCGGGCCAGGGGCTGCGGTCTGCGTGGATGTGGTCGCACAGCGGAATCGGTGAGGGTATTGTGACGAACGTCCCCTTTGTCAGTGGGCAGCTGTACCGTGTGACTATGTGGGTGACCACAGGCAACGCCGTGGCTGGGCAGTTCTTTGTCCGTGCAGTGAACGGGCTGGTGCTGCAGACTGCGACATCGCTTCCGACCTTCGGGCCAAGCGATGTGATGTTCTCCAACGGGATGGTCTACCCCGCCTGGGATGAGATCACATTCGACTACACCGCGACAGACGCCTACGCGCAGCTGTGGATCTACCCGCTGCTGACCGGCGCACCCCCGAACAATGTGCAGGCGCAGCTGCGTGTGGACAACATCCGTGTGTGCGCAATCGGGACGGACGCGCCGGCTACCCCTGCACCGGCGACCCCCGCACCGGCAACTCCTGCTCCACCCACACCTGCGCCCGCCACATCCGCACCCCCGACTCCTGCCCCGGCGACACCACTCCCACCAACTCCCGCCCCGCCCGTGGAGCGCTGCGAGGACCTGAACTTCCAGCACAAGGCGTGCGTCAACACGCTGTGCCCCGCCTTCGTGCAGATTGGGAAGAAGGTGGCCTGCAAGTACAACGAGCTCTCTGGTGAGTGCTTCTGCCCTGAGAAGGTGGAGACGAAGGCGCCGGCAACCGCTGCCCCAGTCGTGGAGCGCTGCGAGGATCTGAACTTCCAGCACGAGGCATGTGTCAACACGCTGTGCCCTGCCTTCGTGCAGATTGGGAAGAAGGTGGCCTGCAAGTACAACGAGCTCTCTGGTGAGTGCTTCTGCCCTGAGAAGGTGGAGACGAAGGCGCCGGCAACCGCAGCCCCGCAGCGCTGCGAGGACCTGAACTTCCAGCACAAGGCATGCGTCAACACGCTGTGCCCAGGCTTGCTGCAGCTCGGGAAGGAGGTGCCCTGCAAGTACAACGAGCTCTCTGGTGAGTGCTTCTGTCCCGAGCAGGTGGAGACGAAGGCGCCTGTCGCTGTGATCTCCGATGACTGCAGTTCGTTCCACGGCAGCCCGCGCGCATGCCTGTCGTCACTGTGCGTCGTCAGCGGCATGAAGGCTGGTTGCAAGTACGACTACACCTTAGGCAGGTGCAACTGCAGTGCTTAGTGGTGCATGGTTTTCCGTGACTTGCATGGGGTTTCATTTGCCTCATGCCTTGCCGTCGCCGCCGTGCTCGCACTCGGCGCGGAACTCATTCTCAAACAACCATCACCTTCTGGGCGGCAGGGGCTCTGAAAACACACAACACAACAGACCCTCCCTCCCCGCCCGCTTCATAAACCACCGCATTCGAAAGAATGCCCCATTCCTTTTCCTGTTTGGCATGTGACCCAGGTGTTTCGCCTTCCCCAACCCACCCACCCACCCTCTTCGCACAAGGTGTTCGTCTTGCACATTGCACTGCCAGTGCGAGACGGACGCCGGTGGCATGTCTCTTTTGTCAGCAGATGCGTGCTGCGTGCCTCGAACCTCTCCGTTGTGTTCGCGTGGCGCTGTGCCCTCACACTGGGCTGTTCATAGCACCCGTTGGCCGTTGGCCGTTTGTCTTTATTTCCCATTCCTGTCCGAGGGCGGCGGAGGAGAGGTGCAATGTCAGTAGGACAGCCTGCACCCCTCCCCGGCTGACTGGACGGGCGGGTTGAGTTGCCGTTCCATATACTTTCATGTGTGCCTTTCTTATTGATCTCGGCCCCCCCGCTGATCATTCCCCGCCATCTTCCTCCCTCTACTCTACTAACCTACCACCCCCGTTGACGACACGTTCTGGTGCCGCGGCAGAACAGTGGCGCTGCGCTTTTCGCGCGCCTGTTTTGCTTTTGGCACAGGACATCGCCGATCGCAAATCCCTTCCCCCTTTGCCTTTGTTCCCATTTGTCTCCGGTATTCTGATGTGGTGCTGCAGCCTCACAACAGATTCTTTTTTGCACTTGCGCCTGCTGTTGCTGTGGTTGTCCATATCCACCTGCTCCGATTTACCCGGCATCACTGTGCACCCCCCCCGAGGGGGTGTGGAAGGTGGCCGCTGGAGAAAGTCGTACAAGTCGTGTCATCATCATCGCCGCGGTGTGTGCTGGGGGGATATCACCCAAGGGTGTTGCACAGTACACGCCCCCTCTGCACACACCGGCGAAGAGTAGGAGCGCACAACACAAGATACCCGCTTGGCTGAACAAAAACAACGCGAAAGGCCCCACCCTTCCTCGACCTCCTTGCTTTGGACCACTTGCTGTCCCTCAGCTTGTTGAGGCAGGAGCACGCACCACCTCACGGACACTGCAGGTGTATTTCTCGCAGTGTACACGCACCGGGGGGGAGGTGGCGGTCAGTGCTCAGACCGGGTCCTGGGCGGCAAAACACTCCGTACCGACCTCCGCGTTTTGTTCATGGAATTTGACGTTCTTTGTTGTCCTCCGCCTTGTCCTGTGCAGGACTGCTCTCGCCACAGTGACAGTCAGCCGGTTCGTTGCATTGTCCTGCTTGAAAGATTGTGCTCTGTTCGGATCGCATCATCCCGCTGGTAGTCGTCTGTCCAGTCGCCTTTGTGTTTCCGCCCGAGATGGTCTGCGGCACGTTTGCAGCTTCACAGCTCACAGCACCGCCAGCGCCTTGTGTTGTGTCTTGTACTCCCTCTTCGCAGTTGCTTGTGTCTTCTCGTCCCTCCCGCTGTGAGCCGTGGGGCAGGATGAGAAGCTTCTGAGTTCCGCGGGCTCCTCAACTCGCAGTTGTCTGCCCGTTTTTTTTGTCAGGACCAGCCGCTAACCGTGCCCCTAATGTTCGCCTGCCGCCCTCCCCACTTCCTCGCAAGGGATGTCCCTGAGACACCTCCCGAGAGTACGCCGACCACAGCACACCACACACCGCAGACACACAGGCACCTCAGGGCCACAGCCAAGGCAATGGAGGAGAACCCTGTCATTGCGAAGGTGCGCCGCGCCGCTCTGCAGCGTGGCGTGCACGGGGTGCGCAGCATGGGGCGTGCCTTCAGGATCATGAACGACAACAACAACGATGAGCGCGTGGCCAACAGCCGCACCACCATCGGCAGGGAGGAGGCTGCCACAGGGCTGGCCAACTGGGGACTCGCTCTGACCGACGCGGAGCTCAATGAGCTGTTCGCCTGTGCAGACGCGACGGAGGACGGGCGCCTCGACGTTGACGAGTTCTTCCGAGTCCTGCGGGGAGGCATGGGTGAGCGGCGCCGGCGTGTCGTCGACACTGCCTTCGACTGCTTCGATAGCGACGGCAGCGGTGTGGTCAACCTCGACGATGTGCGTGCTGCCTACCAAGGGGAGCGCGAGTCGTGCGACAGCTTCCTTGCTCTGTTTGATTCCAAGTCAAACCCCGATGGGCGTGTGACACGCGCCGAGATGCACGACTACTACGCAGGGCTGTCCGCTGGGATCGACAACGACGAACATTTCGAGCTGTTGGTGCAGCGCGCATGGGGCCTGCCTGAGGCGGGGGGCGAGGGCCGCGTGGGTGGGGGCGGCAGCGGGCAGCTGTCGCAAAGCACTGCAGGGCAGTACGCCACCTTTGGCGAGGGGTGCACGTACCAGCGCTTCTACACACGCCCCGAGAGGGTGGCGTGCTACCTGGATCTCAGCGCCGAGGGGTTTGGCACGGAGCGCGTGTCGCTGGAGCTGTACACCGACATTTGCCCGCTGACATGTGAGAACTTCCGTGCTCTGTGCACAGGGGATCGTGGGAACGGGCTGTCAGGGCAGCCCCTACACTACAAAGGCACCTCGATGCATCGTGTGACCAACGGGAAGTTTCTCCAGGGAGGCGATGTGGTGCGTGACAACGGGAAGGGCAGCGACAGCATCTACGGGAGGAAGTTCAAGGATGAGAATTTCTCTGTGAAGCATGACAAGCCGTTTATGCTGACGATGGCCAACACGGGTCCCAACTCAAACGGGTCTCAGTTCTGCATCACGCTGAAGGCGCTGCCGTACCTCGACGGCCGCAATGTTGCATTCGGCAGGGTGCTGGACAATGGGGAGTGGGTGCAGCATCTTTCGACGAACTGTGCATCCGACAGCGGCAAGACCACACGTCGCATTGAGATTGTAGACTGTGGAGTGTACTAAGCGTGCTCCAAGCGAAGGAAACTACATCTCCAGAGGGGGACGGGTCCACAGGGAGCCGGCTGGGGATGGGCTGATACACGGCTCGCAGGGTAAACACAAATAATAATCGTCACACGTCAGCTTTTGGCAGTTTCCACTGTGCACAGAGCTCGACAACCCGTATGAATATGCGATAACCTTGAAGGGGATGGTGCAGGGGCTGGGGCGAGGCTGTACAAGTCCCACCCCCACACCCCCATGCCAGGGAAGAAGGGCTGGTAATGGGTGCAGGGCCGTAGTGTGCGCTGCAGGTCTTCCGGACAGATCCAGGAAAAGACAAGAAGCCAGAGCCCTCCCTACCCCGTTGAACAGGCGTGTTCAGCATTCAGTATTCAGTACAGTGCAGGTGTTCTTGTCAAGATGATTGACCACACCACACCACACCACACCACACGCACCCTCTGCAGGTATATTGGCAAAGACAAGCAACACAACCCCAGCTCACCCCATCCCGCCCCACCCGGCGGCGACACACGTGTGTGTCCTGAGACGCAGCGCAGCGTAGCGCACCGCACCACACAGATGGCACCGATGGCACGGGCACACGGGGCAGGACAACCCCGGCGGCACAGCAGCAGCGCCCTCGCGGTGGCTGTGCTGGTGCTGGCCGCCGTGCAGGGGCGTGCCGCAGAGCAGGTGCTCGTGGAGGGGGACATGTTGGTGGAGCGGGACGGGCGTGAGGGGGAGGCGCTGGGGACGTCGCCGCTGGTGCGGCGGTCGCAGCTGTTCACGCAGGGGCGGGTTCTCTACTTCATCGACACGGTGCTGACGGAGACGCCGCTGCGGGGCCCGCTGCTGACAAACGACACGCGGATTGCAGAGGCGATTGTGGAGTGGGAGTCGAAGACGTGCATCCGGTTCACGATGTGCACGGAGGAGGCGACGTGCACGAAGGCGTACATGCGGTTCAGCTCCGGGCCGCTGTGCGCTTCAGGGGTCGGGGCCCACTCCAACGGTGTGACGAAGGTGACGCTGTCCGGGTGCGGGCGCGGGTCGACGATACATGAGATTGGGCACGCGCTTGGTCTGCTTCACGAACAGTCGCGGAAGGACCGGGACGAGCACGTGGTAGTCGACTACGCGCACATCAAGCCGGATGCAGGGATCAACATGGCGAAGATGGCGGGGACCGGGCGTGACATCGGGGCGTACGACTACGGGTCGATCATGCACTACCCCGCACGCGCCTTCAGCTCGGACGGGAAGGACACCATCATCGCGCCGGTGCACATCGGGCAGCGCAGGGCTCTGAGCGCGGGGGACGCGGCGTCGATCAACTTTATGTATGCCGGGTGTGCGGCACGGCTGGCGCAGCCGATGTGCATGGGGTCGGTGTGGACGAACGTGACGCACGTGATCCCGCACTCGCGGTCGTGGGACATGGACTTCAACGCGGTGTACAGCGAGCCGGAGACGATGTCGGTGTCGTACGGTGCGATGACGGCGCCTGCCGGGCGCGTCACGACGAGCGTGGCGGCGGGGGCGAGCATCGGGGGCATGGGGTTCACGACGCTGCGCTTCACCCCGACGGTGGCGGATGCCGGGAAGACGTACGTGCTGAGCGCCACCTTCACCGGGTCGGACGGGGCGGCGACGACGTGCTCGGTGTCGGTGCAGGTGGCGCGGGCGGAGGCGGCGTGCTTCGGGTTCGGTGCGGACGACGCGCGCGTGTGCAGCGGGCACGGGGTGTGCGTCGGGGGGCTGCAGAAGCCGTGCGTGTGCCACCTGGGGTACGGCGGGGTGGACTGCAGCGCACACGCGGGGTGTGCGGCCAACCAGGTGGACGACTTCGACGGCGGGGACGTCGGGGGCTGGACCGCGGGGAACGGTGCGGTGGACACCTCCTTCTTCGCCGAGGGCGGGGGCAGCATGCGCGTCGGCGCCCCGGGGACCGGGCGGCGGGCCTCGGCGACCTCGCAGCTGGCGGAGGCGATTGCGCCGACGAAGGTCACCTTCTACATGGCGGGGCTGTCGGGGTACCAGACGATGACGCTGTACAGCGGGCGCACGGAGTGCACCAGCGTGCGGCGGAACTCGGAGGGCGTGTTCCAGGTGGAGGGGAAGAAGCTGTTTGACGAGGGGGTGCTGCAGGCACGCCGCTTCTACTTCGTGGAGATGCGGCTGGACTGGGCTGGGCGCAAGGTGTCGGTGCTGCTGGACGGGAAGCTGGTGGCGGAGGGTGTGAAGATGCGCAAGCAGTGCTCGGACGGGATGGACCGGACTGCCTTCGGGGGGACCGGTGGGTGGGTCGACGAGTTCCAGGCGTGGTGCACGCACTTTGTGTCGATGGCGGGCCCGCTGGCAGACGGGGTGACGGCCCCGGAGCTGCGCGGGGCGACGGAGAGCCACCACCAGCAGCAGGCCCTGGTGCTGACGGTTGCGGGGGCCACGGACACGTGGGTCGACACGCGTGCGAACAAGCGGCGCGTGATCGAGGCGCTGGTGGCAGACCTCCCGTCGCCGCAGGGGTGGAACGCGCACCGCGAGGCGCTGCTGCCGCTGGCACAGGCGGACACGCTCGTGACGATTGCGGGGCATGTGCTGACGGTGGGCCCGCTGCGGGCGGCCCCGGCCCTGTCGCCCACCGGGGACGAGACGGTGTCGGTGCGGCTAACAGGGTCGATGTTCAGCAGCGGCCATCTGCCGGACACGGCCGGGGCGGCGCTGCGCTTCCAGCTGGCGGGGGCGTGCCCGCAGAGCAAGACGTGGGGCTTCGAGAGCAGCATCGACATCCCCGCCGACCTGGCGTCACAGGCCGCCATCACGACACGTACGGTGCACGAGGGGCGCGGGGCGCTGCAGTTCACGTCCGCCTACGGCTTCGGGACGTTCCAGGTCGCGGGGGCGGTGCTGCAGCCCGCTTCCGTCTCCATGACGGTGCGCCTGGCGGACACGCGGTACGGGCGGATGACGGTGTCGCTCGTCGCCGCGTCGGGGGACTATGTGAGCCTGCAGTACGGGTACCTGCACCGGCTGGGCTTCCGCACCACGGACGTCTCAGCCCCGAGCGGCTACACATACGAGTACGTGGCCCCGGTGCAGGCGGACCGCTTCCAGGTGATCGGCTTGGCGTTTGACTGGCAGGCACGCACCTTCAGCATCAGCCTGGACGGTGTGGCTGTGGTGCCAAGCGCGCCGCTGCCGGGGCGGTTCTCGTCGGTGGCGAAGGTGCAGCTGTACTCGTCGCGCGTCCCGGCGTACCTGGACTCGCTGTCGCTGCAGTGTGCGGACCCGCTGCCGCTGTTTGCTGTCGAGGGGTGTGGTGCGGCAGCAAGCATGGCGGTGCATGCCGGGACTGACGCACACGGCCTGGGCGCGCAGGACAGGGTGGCGGTCGTGCCTGCCGCGGCGGGCGGCTGTGCGGCGGCGGAGGAGCAGTGTGCGGCGCTGTCTGCGTGCTCGTGGGACTCGGGGGTGCTGTCGCACGAGCTGGGGCGGGTCCACTGGGCCATGGGGTCGCAGACACGCCTGCAGGCCGGGGAGCAGTACCGCGTGTGCTACTTCCGCAAGTCGGCGGGGCGGTACGACATGCTGGGGGGCACCTTCACGGGGTGCGGTGCGGGGACACCTGCACCTGCCCCTTCCACCACGGCCCCTGCAACACAGACCCCCAAGACGGGTGCGCCTCCCACTGACGCACCCGCGACCCCTGCACCTGCCACGCCTGCACCTCTGACCCCGGCACCTGAGACGGGCGCGCCTGCCACATCTTCGCCGGCGACCCCTGCACCCAAGACAGACGCACCGGCAACCCCTGCACCTGCCACACCCGCGCCTCACACACGGGCTCCGAGCACAGACGCGCCTGCCACGCCCGCGCCTCTGACCTCGGCCCCGGAGACGGATGCACCCGCGACGCCTGCGCCTGCCACACTCGCGCCTCGCACACAGGCCCCAAGCACAGACGCGCCTGCCACTGCTTCGCCGGCGACGCCTGCACCTGCGACACCGTCACCCCCCACACCCGCACCTCTGACCCCGGCACCTGAGACGGACGCACCTGCCACACCTTCGCCGGCGACTGCTGCACCCAAGACAGACGCACCCGCAACCCCTGCACCGCGGACGGCAACCCCACGCACGGGTGCCCCCCCCGCATGCAGCGGGAAGGGCTGCAGGCGCCCCAACATCGTCGCGTTCGTCCCCCACCAGCTGGGCTTCTCCTGGGACGAGGCGCCGCGGGCGGGGGCGGTGACAGCGGTGCCGCCGATGCCGCACATGGACCGTGTGCGTGCAGAGGGTGCGGTGTTCCAGCGCGCCTACTCCTCCTCAGGCGACAGCGTGCCGTCGCGCTTCAGCTTCCTGACAGGGCGGCACGCCAGCAGGTCGTGGAGGCTGCGCAGGATGTCCGCACGCAAGGTGTCGCAGTGGAATGGGCGGGTGCGTGTGACTGGAGGTGTGCGGATGACGGGGGTGGACGCGGCTGACAACCTGCAGACGGCGCTGGCGCGCAGCGGGTACGAGACGATCCACTCCGGGGAGTGGGGGCTGCACGGGGCGAAGAGGACGGTGCGGAACAACAACACGGCGCTGCAGCAGATGATCAGGGACACGGGCTTCACGCAGGTCGCGTCTGCGTGCCTCCCGCTGCGCAACAAGGGGGAGGCGTGGTCGCACAACCCGGAGTGGCTGGTGAACACGTCGCTTGCGGCGGTGGGGGCTGCCGTGTCCGCGGGGAAGCCGTTCTTCCTGCACCTGGCGCCGACCGGCCCGGGGCTCCCAGCCCCGACGAAGGCGGCGCTGGAGAACTTCGACGTGCGCGCAACCCCCGCAGGGATGCTGGCGGCGGCGCCGGAGACGACGATGCGGCCGCGGGCGGAGCTGTGGGCGGCGGCCGTCGCAGCTACGGAGGCCAGCGGGTTGAGCGCGCGCCATGCGGAGACGTTTGCCGGGAACATGTGGGTGGATGACGCCCTCGGTGCGGTGCTGGGCGGGCTGGAGGCACTCGGGGTGCTGGATGAGACGCTGGTGCTGGTGTCGAGCGACGTCGGGGCGACGCAGCACGACCTGTACGAGGGGCGCACGCGTGTGATGCAGGCGGCGCGCTTCCCTGCGGAGGTGGCGGCGGGGACGCAGGTCGCGTCGGTGGTGACGCACACGGACACAACTGCGACGCTGCTGGACCTGGCAGGCGCCCGTGCCGCAGCCACTGGCGGGCTGGATGGGGCCTCATGGCGTGCCGAGGCTGCGGGTGCCGGGGCGCCGCCGACGACCGTGCCCAAGGTGATGGAGTCCGAGCTGGAGCGCGCCGTTGTTATGGGGCGGTGGAAGTACGTCGACCACGGGGCGACGAGCACGGCCGAGCCGGAGCTGTTCGACCTGGCCACTGACCCTGCCGCCAAGACCAACGTCGCAGGGCTGGTGCAGCACGCGGACACGGTGGCTGTGATGGCGTCGTACCTTGCGTGCCACGATGCGGACACTGGGCTGGGCGCAGGTGCGCAGGGGTGCGCCGCCCCTCTTATTGCGAATGCATTTGCCCGGTCTCCGTGAGTGAGTGGGTGGATGTGAGTGCCTGCAGTGAGTGTGAGCCGCCTGCCAATACTTCATGGCTGTGGGCAGCTTGTGAATGGAACATGTGAATCTTATCCGAAGACACAAATATGATTATGAATGTGCTGCCAGTTTCAATTGAATATCCTGCAACATCTGGCGGTGTTTGTTTTGTTCTTTTGCCCTGCTTGCTGCGAGAGATACAGCCTTGCAGGGCCAACCCGTACTTCCGATGAGGGAGAGCACATCCGCATGCAGACGGTACTTCAAAAGCCAACACGCCGCTGGTTCGGCTGTCTTGTTGGATGTGGGTGTCGCCACTGCTGTGGTGGGTGTGTGGGTCTTTTCCGTTTTCCACCCTGCTGACTTCCGGGTTCTTCTCGGTCTGTCAGTTCTGCTTTGTTTGTTTGTTTGTTTGTTTGTTTCTTTCCCCGCCTCCGCACCTCTGTCTGGGCCGCTCTCTGTTGCGTCCCAGCTGCCTGCTGTTGCTGCTTGGCGGGGTGTGTGGGCGGCAGCCCACACGCCCTCTCTCGCTGCTGCTGTCCCTCCCGTGCAGCGATGATTCAAACCTCCCACCCCACTGCGTGCATGCGTGCGTGCTGTGTTGCCGTGTTGCGTGCTGCCCTGCTGGAGAGGTTGGCTCTGCCGCCCTGTGTGCCCGCCGGCACACTGGGCGTGCATTGCGCCGTTGGGGTGTGGTTCGTTGACCCAACGTTGGAAACCTAAAAACGGGCGGGCAGCCGTGCCGGTGCGAGCACGAAATCTGGATGGTGTTGTGGGTCTGGGGTGCACATGGCAGCAGGGGCGCGTCCTAGCTTAGAGCTCGTGGCCTGCGCCCCACATTGGCGTGTGCGCCCTCACCCCTCGCCTCTGCACCAAGGTAACAACCGCCCACCTTGGGCACCCCCGTTCCCAATCCCCCCCCCTTCTGTCCCGAGCCCCCTTGTGGGATCTTCTCTGAGTGCCGGGCATGCATGTCCGGTTGAAGGCCTTCCCACCCAACACAATCACCTGCAATCTTCATATCCCATCTTCCACGGGTTTCCGTTGGAACAAGAAAATGCCACAGCCACAGCCACGGCGTACTCTGCAGTTTGCCTGCTGCTTTATTGCTGCATCAATCTGCTTTCCCTGAAGATCAGACATATCTTCAGGGCATCTCTGTGAGTACCGTCCGAGGGTGTTGTGGTGTGCTCTCTCTGCATGTTTCCTCCCCATTCCACACCCACACACTCACTGCCGGACCCAGGGTCCGGCGTGTTCAAAACTCCGTGAAAATATGCCAGACTGCGCGCCCCCACCACACCTCCGCACCCCCATGCCAAAAAAAGGAAGAAGGGCTGGCAATGGGGTGCAGGGCTATACTGCGCGCTGCAGTACTCTTCTGGACGGACCCAGGAACACACAAGAAGCCAGAGCCTCCCCGCCCTCCCTCTCCCTGCACACCCCCCGCCACCCCGCTGCTCCCCTTGAGCACCGCATTCGGTGCAGTGCAGCTATTATATCTATCTTGCACCCCCCACCCCACCCCTCCCACACACACACCGCTTCCTCCTCCCTCTTGCTTGCCCCCTGTGTGTCTGCATCTGCACATCCTCTCGCAGGAGGAGAGCCCGTCGCACCCCACCACATGTGCACTGCCCATGCCTTCCGGTAGAGGCCCTCCGTCGAAGCGCCGCAGAAAGGCTGAACCTGAACCTGAACCTGAGAGCGAGGATGAGGATGCGCACACCCTCGCAACCACGAAGCACACAGCTGTGAACGACGAGGAGCAGACCTTCGTCGTTGTCTTTGCCCCTGCGGGGCGCACCCCGTTTGGCGATGTGAGCGTCAGCCGCACGGAGTTTATCGGGCGCGGCTTCTTCTCGCGTGTCGTGCGCTGCCACGCGGAGTCGCCCCTGCCGCAGATGCAGCCGCCCGGCACCCCCTCCCCGCCCGACGCCTTCGTTGTGAAGAAGGCCGCCCTCAGCACAGCCGAGGAGGAGGAGGTCTGCCCCGCCAAGCTCGCCGCACGGGAATGGTACTTCCTGAGCCTTGCCGCCGCGGCGGGGATCGATGATATCGTGCGCCTCCACCACAGCTACCTCTGCGGGCCGCACCTCTACATGGTGCTGACCAGCTACCAGAGGCCTGTGTCGAGCCTGGTCGACACTGCAGCAAACGAGGCGCTTTCTGCCGATGTGCGCAAGGTGGTGATGCGCGCACTGTCTTCGGCACTGTCCGCGCTGCACCACCTGGGTGTGATGCACCGGGATGTCAAGCCTGGGAACATCCTCGTCACCTCCGACCTCTCCTGTGCGGTGCTGTGCGACCTCAGCTCCGCAGCTTGGATTGACGCGACGCACGAAAGGGAGACGCCTGGGGCTGACTCCGACAGCGAGAACAGCAGCGCGCGGCTCACCCCTGCGCACGGCGTCACGACACGCCCTTACTGTGCACCTGAGTCACTCGACGCTGGTGACTACGACGAGAAGGTCGACATCTGGGGCATCGGGTGTGTCCTCGCGGAGATGCTGCGCGGTGCGGTGCTCTTCCCCCGCGCCCCCCATGCAGACGCCGCCTTCCTGGAGGCGCAGCGCACTGTGGTGGACCCTGCGGCGCTGCGCAGCGCGCACCCGGAAGCCACGGAGGAGGAGGCGGAGCTGCTGCAGTCGACGCTGTGCATCGACCCTGCCGGCAGGCTCTCCGCAGCTGAGGTGCTGCGGCGTGTGGCGGGTGGTGGCAGGGCTGCAGCCCGCAAGCCGAAGGCCCCGCACGGGCTGCCGCCCCTGCCCTCAGCGGACCAGGAGGGGTATCTTCGTCAGCACGTCGAGTCGCGCGAGCGCCCGGCGTAGAGACAGCAAGTGCCTCCGCTCTTGCGGGTGTGATGCCCAAACCAATGCATGTATAGGAACCAATCCTGCGAAGTACTCTCTCCCCTCCCCTCCCGAAAACAAAAAATGTCACTCCAGTACAGCCGCTCTTTACTCGTATTTTGTTTGTGATGCGTTGACGCTTCCACACACAAAACCTCAACTCCTGTGATGGGGGAGGCTAGTGGTGTGCGGAGCACGTTTGGCTGTGGTGGAGTGACATTTTCTGCTCACAAGTGTGCGTAAAAAATCAGTTTTGCCCCCAAACCTGTTTGCAATTCAAGAAGCGTCAACGGGACATATCAAGCTTGCTCATGATTGTCGACACCGAACAATAGAATGGGATTCCCCCCCCCCCCCCCCCCTGCGTGATGTGTTCTGTTGTCGCTGTGCAAAGCTGGAAGGTAAAATTTGTTGGCGAGTCGCTTGCATGTATGATGTAGAGTAGAGCAGAGGCACGCCTGGCGTGGCTCTGGCTGGGGGTGGGGTGGGGCAATGGCAGTGGTTGTAGGTGGGGTGGGGCGAGGGGAGGGGCAGCGGTGGTGTTGTTCAGGGGGGGGGGGTGTTTGCAAGTTGTTTCGCTTTGAAAAAATAGTCCTGCAGTTCTGAACGAAGCACCCTCTCACTTCTCCCCCCCCTCCCCACTCTGCTCGTTCTCTTCTTCTCCACTGACAGTGGGTGTGCCTCGCTTGGAAATCGCACGGTGCTGACCCCGGTGCGCTGCCTCATACCCACCCCTTGCTTACCTTCGAGATTCTGAAAACCCCCGTGTTGTAACAGAGTTCAGAATTCAGAATCTCTCCCTGTAGTACCTCCCATCCGCGTGTTGCTTATGAGAAGACCGCCACGGCTTGAAAGCGAGCAAGAGCTTCCGAAGCAGATTTGCATGGCGTTGTTGTGTATTTTTGGAGTGTCGCTCGTTCCTGAAGTAAGCTGCGCCCCCCCACCCCCCCACCCCCCACGCGGCGTCTTGCCACCCCTCGAGGCTGCTCCCATCGGTGAGCAACGACGGGCGGCATCTGCAAATGGCAGAGACATACTCATGTCGGTGCAAGCTGCTGACTTTGTGCAGGCCTACACATGGGCATTCCCCATTCAACCGCCTGGCCCCTCTCTTCTCCGCCCCACCCCCTCCCCGAGTCTTTCCCCCTGGCTGTATGAATGTACGCTGCTTAGTGATAAAGGTTGCAACGTCCCACCCACCCAGCCCCCCTTTCCCTTGTCCTCCCGCGCCCACCCCCTGCTGGCCCATCCGCTGCACCCATCACACCCTCACACCCACACGCCACAGGCTGCCTTCATGGGTAAGAAGAAAGCCGACACATGCCACACAGCCAATGTGAGCACCCAGGAGGGCACACGGCGTGCCCTGATGGAGGAGATGCAGTCTGAGTGCTGGGGCATGCTGCAGGCATGCTGGGCGGAGACGCGGCCGCCCTTGCGGGTGTCTGCGGATGCGCCAGACCAGTGCCTGCTGCAGCAGCGCCTCGGGGAAGGTGGGTATGTCCTGGCTCTGGACATAGACGGCACCATGCTGACGACCGAGTACGACGAGGCTGATGACGTGGTGTGCATCAACACACGCGCAGGCCTGCGTGAGATGCTGGTGCGTGTGTCGGGGGTGCAGCCGCTGCTCACCATCGGCATCCTCACAGCAGCCAGCGAGAGGTACGCGGCAGGGGCACGGCGCCTCATCAGCGACCTGACGTGCGGCTTCATGAAAGACATCTTCGACTTCTGCGTGTCGGAGCAGCTGCTGAAGGACCTCTCCGTGCTGCACCCCCGCAGCGACCGCATCCTGCTGGTTGACAACGACCCGGAGGCGATCAAGCCTGTTGCGCGCAAGAGCACTGTGCTCGTGCCGGACTTCGACTACAACCCGAAGGGGCGTGATCCCGTCCTGCTGGATGTCGCAGCCCTGGTTGACGACCTGACGCAGTCGAAGCTCCCTGTCGCGACGTTCCTCGCGCAGTGCGCAAAGAAGAAGAAACACATCTATGCGCATGAGGGCTTCTATTATGTGGTATGCCAAAGAGACGCAGGCGTGTTGGCTGCTTGTGTTCGGATCAGCCCCAACCCGCTTTTGCCGTGCGTTGTCTCTTCTCCACGCGAGCTCAGAACATGGTTGGCCCTGCACACACCAGTCTATTCCTGCACAGCGCTTCTTCTCTTGATGCGGCCTACCGCAACCCACTCACCCCTCTGCAGAAGCGGTACTGCGCAGAGTGCCAGGAGCCCGAGACTCCGACGGTGCGCCTCTCGCCCGATGCTGAGTACGGTATGCTCGGTGAAGACTCTCGGCAGCTCCACACCCCTTCCCTGCAGGCACGTGGGACTTCTTCTGCCCGCCCTGCCTCCACGCACTTGATGCCGACGTGCTTGACGACAGCCTGAGTGAGGCGGCGTCAGAGCCGGAGGCGGAGGTCGAGGAGGAGGAGGAGGTGGTGGCTGCTAAGGTGCAGGCCACCGGCAGCAACGCCACAGCAAAGGCCGCGCAGGCGGCAGCAGCCATAGGCAAGAAGGTGGCAGAGGCGACGGGTGCGGCTGCGGGGGGCAAGCCGCAGCAGGCAAAGCAGGCAGCGCCGCCCCCCAGCGCGGAAAAGGCTGCGCCACAGCCGCCTGCTGCTGCTGCTGCGGCTGCCCCGAAGAAGCAGGCGCAGCCGGCAAAGGCAGCACCGCCACCCAGCACTGCGCCTGCTGCTGCTGCCGCTGCCCCGAAGAAGCAGGCAGTACCACTGCCCAACGGCACCACCGCTGCGCCCTCTGCCCAGGGGAAGGGAAGTAAAAAAGTAGCGCCGGCACCAGCAGCGCAGCCGTCGAAGGCGAAGATGGCTGTGTCCCGCGACAGTGCGGCGTCAGGCAGCGCGCAGCCCGCCAGCGGGAAGGGCGGCAGGGGCGGCGGTGCGGGGAAGGGCGGCAAGAAGGGCGCCCAGAGCACCCCCAGGGCGGCACAGCCCAACGGCAACGGGGCGGCAAAGGCTGCAGACGCTGAGGAGGAGTGGCCCAGCCTCGGCGGGAAGAAGGCGAAGTGAGGTCACACCGCACATCAACACCAACATGGCTACCCTGTGTGCTGACAAGTATTTCTTAATACTGCGAGGGATGACCGCATGCAGGCCGTGTGGCTGTGTGAACCTTCGAATGTATATGCTCAGTGCGAGCAGATGTGGGTGTGAGTATAGTGCTGTAGTGCTGTGCGGATGTGCATTCCCATGTCGAGGCCCTTGCATTTCTTCAGAGAGTGTCTGTCGGGGATGTTGGGGGTGCCAAGCCAAATAACGAGACTACAAGACTGGTTGGTGGTCTGAGGTTCTTCGTAACGGTGCGTTCCCTCCGATACGTGAAACCCAAACCTTCTGCCACCCCCCCCCCCCCTGGGAAAGTCACTTCCCATTCAGCAGCAACCGCGCGTAGCCTGTATTTTTGTTTGTTGATGCGTTGACGCTTCTACACACAAACCCCTGAAATGATAATCACACCCTGACTCTGAGGTTAGTGTATAGAGCACGTTTGGATGCTTGCTGTGGTGGGTGACTTGCTGCTCACACGAGTGTGGCGGAAAAATAATATCTGCCCATAAGTGCACACAGCGAAGACCCCACCCCTCCCCGTTGATTTGCAACGAAAGAAACTGCAGAGCAAACACCCCGAAACATCCGCCCCCCCCCTCGCCCCTGCTTGCTTCTTGTGCCCCTGCATGTCGTCTGCCGCTCTCCCAGCTGTGTGCGCCACGATGTTCTCAAAATGCCGGCCTGTCGGCAGGGGTCGCTGTGGGCATGCCTGCGTGCCCACCTAACTCCCGCGCCCCCTCCCGACCCTCTTTCTAACCCACCCGTGTGAGCAAGCCACTTGCTCCGCGAGTCCAGCAAAGCTAACCTACCTCGAGCATTAGCAGGTCGCAGCGGCACACCGGGAGACAAGCAGTCGCGTGAGTGAGTCACGAATCGGGCAGCATGGGCGGGGAAGGGGTCCTCAAAGGTCGGGGAGTGATTTGATTTGCTTTGTTTTGCTGCTTTGCCCTGCGAGAGTCAGCCCGGACGGATTCTGTTTTGTAGTGTCGAACGCAAACGCAGACAAAAAGCGAATCTCTTCTATGTTGGGAGGGCAGCGGTGCCCCGCCACAGCAGGGTGGGGGCTAGTGATGCCTTCTTTATATGCCTGCGGTTCTGAGCGAAGCTTCTCCAAAGCTTTAATCTAGTTGTGCCCGCATGTGGCCCTCCCGCCTTCTTTGCCTGCGAGGGGTGGGGTGGGGTGGGATGGGGTGCGGGGGTGGGGAGCGAGGGGGGCCGGGTGGGCGGGTTCCCGCAGCGCCGTGTCGGGCTGCGTCTCAGGCTGTCCCAGAAGCTGTTCTTAGCCATCTCTCGAACAGGAGGGGTGCTGTGGGGTTGCTGTTGTATTCACGCTAAGCGGGTGGTGGGTTCGTGCCGGGCGCGCACCCCACCCCCCAACCCCCTCCAACCCATTGTGCTTAGCCCTCCTTTTGCCCGGCAGGCACATCACACAGCCTGAATGACGAGTGAAGGGCGATGCTCTCTCTGTGCACGCATGACATTGCATCACATCACACATCCTTGCAGAAGTCACTGATGCCAAGGGCAGGGATGGCGCAATGACGCAGGAAAACCGGAAGAAGAATCGCACCAGGGCACCCTCACACGGGTCACGTTCGTCTGTTAACATGGGGCGCCCAGGGGGCGACGGGGGCGAGCCGCCGAGCATCGAGAGCAGCCTCCCAGACGTGGGGATGCCACTGCCGAGCCCGAAGTGCGACCTGTCGCCGAAGGGCATGTCGTCCGTCGTGCACGACCTGTCGGAGGATGGGAACATAAGATCTCGGTCGACCCCGACCTCGTCGTCGCGAGCGCACAAACAGGTATGGCTTGGAGGCGTGCAGTGTTGCAGTGGAGGGGGCAATGGAGGCAGCCACAGCACCCCACCACCGTCACAGCCCACGTGGGGTGTGAAGCTGCGGCCCCTGAAGGAGGTGCCGACAATCCCCCACGACGAGACACTGTCAGAGGAGCGTCGGAACAGCCTCGTGCGGCAGAGCACCCTCGCGTCGCTGGAGCAGAAGGAGGTGCCGATGGACCGTGTCGAGAAGGGCGGCATCATCGCGAGCCTGCCGACGTCGCAGGCGCCCCTGAGGCCCATCGAGAACCAAGGCGGGTATGCAGGCGGAAGTGTGTGTGGCAGCAAAATACTGTTGCAAAACATTCCGCCCCCCTTCCCGGTGCACTTTTTCACCCTTGGTGCAGCTTGCGGACACAGCCTGCATGCATGAGGTGAATCAGGGCTGCACCAACCAGGCTCACTGCGTGCCTTACTTAACCCCCCACCCCCCACTCCCCACTGCACAGCCTCGCGCAGCCGGACCTCATCGCGCCATCGCTCCATAGCAAACGACTCCCGAAGCTGAACACCGACGACACCCCCAAGGAGGGATGACACGCTGCCGTGTGTCGCTGCTCGGTTGGATCCCTCCAGCAACCCCTCTCGCGCCATCCCAAGGCGGTGCGCCTTGTGGCGGGAGCCCATAGGTGTGGCTGCTGCACGCCGGCCGGTGGAGGGCTGGGTCACGCAGAGGGTGGTTCATCGCTCTTGGGGTTCAGCAGTTTCGTGCCGCAGACTGTCCCTGTCCCTGTCCTGTCTCAGCCCTTATTTTGTTCTCCAGGCAAAAAATGTAAGGCGTCCGTTGTTTGTACTCCAAAACCCGGGCGAATATTAATGCCCAGCGCTTGCGCGCTTGCACACACACACACAGTTTATCCACGAAGCAAAAGGCTAGCGGAGAAAGGCCTGCTCGCTCGATACGTGGCTGTCACCACCACACACATATCCATCCTTTTTCCGACATCTCTGTGACCCTGTGACATCCTGCCCTATCCCTCTCCCCGCCATGCAGCGGATTGCCATGCCCCACACACACGGACCTGTCCTGTTGTGTGGCTTGTGTGTTTTTTCGCCGTCTCTCATTACTTCCCTGCCCCCCCCCCCCCCTCCCCCTCGCCCCCTCCCGCCCCCAGTCAGTGCAAAGTCCCTTCTTCCTTGCGTTGCGTGCCTTTTCCGTTTATTTCATGATTCCGTCGTCGGGGTAGGAGGGGTTGCGGGAGACAGGCTGGCCCTAGGGGTGTGGTCGATGAGCCCCGAGGAGGAAGAGTGGTTTCGAGAAGAGGGTGTCTCCCCGCCGGTTGTGTCAGGCGTGTGTGATCCAGCACCATTTGGTGTGTTGAAGGAGTCTTAAGGTGTGTTTGTGCAGGAGTCGCACACATACACAGTCAGCTTGTCGTGCCCAAGACTCTAGACTGATCACGACACACACAAAATATGGTTTTTGGCTACATCCATTCATTGTTTCAACTTCAGAGCAAGCATGCAGAGCAGGGTCCGGAGCCTGGCCCGAAGTTCAGCAGCTCAGGAGGGCCGGCTATGCCTGACGCCATGCGTGCGTCGACGCGTGCTATGGGTACGTCACGGCCCCCCCTGATTGCTGCGATCTTCAGATGGTCGCATGTTGAATTCCACCAAGCGCCCCCGAAGAAGAATCGCAGGGGGTGTGCGTGGCCTTGCTTGAAACACCAAGTGTCACTTCGCCACGCCCTGGCTCGACACAGAGCACGGTTTCCCACGCCCCCAGGGCTGGGCGGAAGGCAAGCCGTCTGCCAGCTTCCCTGAAGACACGGCAGATGGGGCGACACACGCGCGCCCCATCTGACTCTGGATGTTGCCTAGCGACCCCCCCTGACCCGGTTCAGCTGGCTCAACCTCTCCAATCCCCTGTGTCTGTTTCCACAACAGGGCTCCGTGTGATAACTAAGGCAGCGGGATGGCGCTTTGGGGAAAAGTTGGCGAAATAAACGGCAGAAAGCGCCGTGTCACTTCACAGCTACAGGATGGATTGCCTTTTGTGTTGCGTTCAGTCAGGGTGTGGGGGGGGTTCCCCTCGGGGGGGGGGGGGGGGGGCGCTCGGTGAGACCTGCACGAAACTCTCAAAAAGCTTAAAAACTGTGCGGAGGTGTGGTTGGTGCGTCGCTTTGGCTCAGGAATCACCCTCTGCACTCTTGCCTTTGCAGGGGTGATGGTGACGGGGTGTGCGTTGTGTGGGGGAGGGGCGTCGCCGTCGTGGCCTTTCCCCTTCCCACAGCAAGCCATCCCCCCTTTCTCTTCGGCCGGCTGCACAGATTCCGCTTTCAAGGCTTTGGCTACCGCCCGCATGCATATTTTGTGAAACCTGCAAAAAAGACGACCCCATGGGGTGATCCCACTTTTGAGAAATCCCGCTTTTGAGCCACACGGAACCTACACGGAACCCGATTTCGATCACCCCAGGCCCCATTTTCTTTCTGCCGGGCAACGTCACGAGCCTAGCCCCCGCCCTCCCCCCTACCGCACAACTCATTTGCACGGCTTTCCCCGTCCCTCAGTGAGTTTGCATCATGAGCACCTGGCCTTTTTTTTACACCTTGGACCGTTCCCCGGAAGAACCCACTGCAGACGTACTTGCTGGCGGCGGAGCCTCGCTTTTGAACTGCATCAGAGGGGCGACAGTGACAATGAGATTGACCGACCACTATAGTTCCACTCCTGAATGATTTTTGCCGAAAGCTTATTACTGTAGTAAAACAGCGACCCCCACCAGGGGGCGCTGCGAACACGACGTCCAAAAAATTGTTCAAAATCGTTCAAGCTTTCCGATCGCGAAGGCCCACCACCCCCCCCCCTACTGGGGGGGGGCACGGTGGGATCTTGTAAATTTTACATGTAAAAATACCGATTTTTACATGTATTATACATGTATAATACTTGCATGTCAACTATTATACATGTATAATACATGTACCGTATACGTAAATATTTTGGAACGTAAATATTATGGAACGTAAATATTATGGAACGTAAATATTTTGGAACGCTGGTGGGTTGGCGTTCCAGATTTTTTTCGTTCCATAATATTTACAGGGCTTTCTGCGACTCGGGGACTTGGACCAGGTGATCGGACGGCGTACAGAGTCCCTGACGGGACCTACTCGTGCACTTTTCGCGCGATTCCTGACGCAAGCCGTCCTCACCACCGAGTCCCGAACTGGCCCTGTAAATATTTTGGAACGTAAATATTATGGAACGGACCGGCCAAAAATGGGCCCGTTCCATAATATTTACGTTCCATAATATTTACGTATACGGTATATGCCTGAAATATACATGTAAAATACATGTATATCAAGCAAAAATACATGTATAATACACGGTGGACTCCAGCGGCCCTAGCGGGAGTCTGGGAGCGGGAGTCTGAGCGGGTGTCAAAGACTCCCGCTAGCGGGAGTCCAGACTCCCGCTAGCGGGAGTCTATACTCCCGCTAGGGGGAGTCTGACTCCCCCTAGCGGGAGTCTTTTCACCTATTTTCATCCATTTTTCCCATGATATAGTTACAGTCTACTGGCGTGGGGGGTAAAATCATGGTGGAAGAGGGATGGGGAGGGGCTTGTTTTGCTTCTGTCAGTTTCCCCGGACTCTGGACTACCTACCTATCCTCCTGGTAGCGGCTGCACCTGCGGAGGTGAGCGGTTAGAATTTGAGGTGTCAAAGTGCGGCCATCGCCTGTCGTAGTTGTGTTACACCTTGGGCAAGACAAGCCATCCTGCAGGCCTCATCTTCTTCGTCAGAACTGTCATCCCCCTCCTGCTGTGCGCGTTGGTCAAGCGTGCTCAAAGTCGCCTCGGATGACACGAATGGTGTGAAAGTCGCCCCCAGCGGGATTGGCATTTTGCACAAGCAGAGCGATAATTTGCGGTGTCCTTCGGGGAACCGGGACAGGAAGTAGGGCGCGCTGATGGGTTCAACGAAGTCCTGTGTGTTGCAGTGCACAAACCCCTTCTGCAGCTGTGTCAACTGTGTGCAAAGAACATACACAGCCAATCTATGAGCGTGTCGGGTGTGCAGACACGGACACAGAATGACTTCTCTATACCCGAGGATCCCGTCCTGCGACAGGTGCGCAACCTTCCAAGGCATGCCCGATGCGCGCCGCTTCTCTTCTGCCATCGCAAGATCTCTCTCGTAAGTTGCGGAGCTGGCGATTGTAACGGCATCTTTCTTGCGATGTCCGTTCTCTGCTTCTTCAAATTCGTCGTTGTTCTGCAGAGGCACTGCATCTTCTGGAGCCCACCAATGATGGAGACTGTGTACGTAGGCATTGCGCGTTGATCCCTTTTCGGCATGCTCCATCAACCAGTGAAATATATGCCCTGAGATCCGAGCACGCAAGAAGGGAATCCGGGCTGACTCATCCTTGCATCCCCAGAAGTGCCAGGGGATGTCTGCATACCGGAAATGCATGAGGTCTGCAAGGGAGACAAAGAGGTAGCGGAACAAGCCCTTGTAGGTGTGTCCTGTGACAGGCAAGCACGACCTTCCGGAACTGAGCACCTGTCCCATTCTGCGACACATTCAGTGCAAGGTTTGTACAGGTCTTGTCGAATATTTTTTTGTTGTCTCATCCAGTACCCTGATCAGCCGCATGGCGAGCCCCTTGCAGTCATGGAGTGCTGGGGTGACGTAGCGGGCATTGGGAAGCACACCTGCCAAGAGGGAGGGGTAGCCAGCCTCTTTCATCTCAGAGAGAGTCAGGTGCGGGTATCGATGCACCTGTTGATACCAGCGTTCTTCTGGGATGTCGCACAGTGAGCATCGGTGCCCTCGCCCCCCGCATCGCCTCATTGTTGCCCACTGCTGATCTATACTCCCGCTAGCGGGAGTTGGACTCCCCCTAGTTGAGACTCCCGAAAAGGGTTAAACCCGGTAGTGGTACCCTACCCCCGCTGGAGTCCACCGTGCAAGGCCGGATCAGCCCACGGGTGGGTTTGAGGAAGAAATCTGGGGGGGCAAATTTTGCTGCGACTTCCGGTTTCACCCGGCCGAACTCCAGCATCTATCCAGACCCACGGTGCCAAGCCGTTCGCCCGTGTCGCGATCATTCGCGGCTTCAGGCTGCCCCCGACGACACGTTTGTATCCTGCACCTTGCCATACTTCGCCTCCACCTTGTATATGACGGAGAGCGCCCTCCTTCCGCATCGTTGCGACTTCCCTGACAGCGAACTTATCCATGTCAGGGAAGACATGGCGATGATTGCGTTGGCCACCTGGGTGCTGTGCTTGTGGAGCTCCTTGCTCAACACCGTTGCTAGGAGCCTTCTAATGGATCCCAGTGTCAGCACACTGCCCCCTTTTTTAACAGGGAAGGCCGTGCAAAAATCATGCACAATGTTCGTCGCCTCCGCAGCCTCGGGACTCTCTGCACTCTTCTTCTTCTTAATCGACTTTGCCGCCGGCTTCGCTGCCGGCTTCGCTGCCGGCTTCGTTGTCGTCTTCCCCATTTTTGTGAATCAGGTCTGCGAGCTGGGATGGGTGGAAACGTCCGTTTCGTTTGGTGTGGCTGTACTTCAGTGACGAGTGCCACATTGCATAGGTATCATGGGAAAAATGAGTGAAAATAGGTGAAAAGACTCCCGCTAGGGGGAGTCAGACTCCCGCTAGCGGGAGTATAGACTCCCGCTAGCGGGAGTCTATACTCCCGCTAGCGGGAGTTGGACTCCCCCTAGTTGAGACTCCCGAAAAGGGTTACCCTACCCCCGCTGGAGTCCACCGTGTAGTTGCATGTCAACTATTATACATGTATTTTTACTTGATATACATGTATTTTACATGTATATTTCATGCATTTACATGTATTTTACATGTACCGTATACGTAAATATTTTGGAACGTAAATATTATGGAACGTAAATATTTTGGAACGCTGGTGGGTTGGCGTTCCAGATTTTTTTCGTTCCATAATATTTACAGGGCTTTCTGCGACTCGGGGACTTGGACCAGGTGATCGGACGGCATGCAGAGTCCCTGACGGGACCTACTCGTGCACTTTTCGCGCGATTCCTGACGCAAGCCGTCCTCACCACCGAGTCCCCAACTGGCCCTGTAAATATTTTGGAACGTAAATATTATGGAACGGACCGGCCAAAAATGGGCCCGTTCCATAATATTTACGTTCCATAATATTTACGTATACCATACATTGGGCGTTATTCCGTTACCAGTAACGGTAATAACGTTATTTTTGCGTTATTTTTTGACCCCAAAAAAGGCAGCATTTCCCGGTGAATCTGACCCGAAACTCGGGTCCCTACCCCCCCTAAAAGAATTTTCTTGGGTAAAATATCACTCCAGGGGGCCACTCCGTGATGTCAAAAAATTGGAAAACGTTTTCTCCTAAAATAACGCGTTATTTTTCCGTTATTTTCATGAAAACTTGCGTTATTCGGACAATTTTGCGGGCGGATGGTGTAGTTTTTGGTGGAGATGGCTCCAGAATACCCCCCTGGGACCATTTTTTGGATAATAACGCACGGACATGTCGAGTTTCGTGAAAAAATCATGTTTTTTGGCTTTTTCAAGGCAAATACTGCAGAAACCCCTGCAACCTTGCAGCATCCAATGTTCCTGGAGTGAAATTTGGAGTGAAAATCACTCCAAAATCACTCAGTGTGGACGCAGAAGTGAATCCTTCAGGAATACACCCGCACACCTCACATTGGCGGTGTATAAACCACCTGATATTTTTACTCGTTACGAGCGACGAAGTAGCGCGAAGTAGCGACGTGCCCATTTTTTCCCGGTCCGTTCTAAAATAGTTACGTTCCAAAAGTCCGTTACTGGTGCTGTCAAAGACGCTTCGCACAATATACGCACGAACTACCCAAAGTACGCTCGGGCTACGCACGAAGTACGCAGGAACTACACAATTTGAACTTTCTTGCACCCCCCAGTCATTATTTGCACGCACTCCAGGTCCCATATTTGCACCAGTGCAAATATGAGACCTGGAGTGCAAATATGAGGAATTTCCGAGTTCGTCGTGATGTGCAAAACATGACTGGGTTGTGCAAGAAACCATCATCTGCACCCGTATCGGCCTCAATTGCACCCTCGTGCAGGTAAAAAAAGGCCTCGGGCCTCCGGCCCTCGGACCGTTTTTTAATTACGCACACGACCTTCGCGCGGAAAGTGTCATTCAGCCCTGCCAAACGTGCTCTACACACCACCCCCTTCATCAGGCAAGTGGGTTTGTAAGGGTGTGTGGAAGCGTCAACGCTCGGGTGCAGGAAATTTACATTTTGGTCGCAAATGGCGTTACACATGCACTATGCACAACGTGTGCACGATTTCGGCAGAACTACGCACAACCAACGCAATTTGGACCTTTCAACAACACCATTCACGGTACTTCGATTTTGGGTGGGAAAGATGGGGCAAGGAAGTGGCAAAAACTGCGAAGAAGGTCGAAAATTTTCACATTTTCATCAGAAACCATATTCAACGGATTCCAATTTTCGGGTGAAATCAAGCAGGTTGGCACAATGGCTCATGTTCACCCAAAAATGCACCTACCAAACCTCTTTTGCTTGATTTTTGGGACGGCATGGGTGATCCAGAGGCCAAAAATCACGATTTTTTCACCAATTCCTTCGACAACGGACAGTTCCAGACCACAAGGACCACATTTTGGGGTCAGAATTTTCTCGGTCAAAAAATTCGAAAAATCTGAAATCTCTCGGAATTTTGAGCATTTTTTGAGATTGGCATGCCCATTTTAGACCCTTTGCGTGGCTCTAAACCCAAAAATTTGCTCGAAAATGGCCTCAAATAGCCTAAAACAGCCCATTCTGGCCACCCCGAAAAAAAAATTCGAAAAGGGTCCCCCTATAGAAGTTGCCCAAAAATACCGAAAATAACGCGGTATTACCGGTAATAACGGTAATAACGTTACCGATAACGTTATTACCGTTCCTGATAACGGTAATAACGGTATTACCGTTATCGATAACGGTATAACGCGGAAAAATAACGTTACCGATTTTCGGATAACGTTATTCGGCCGTTCTGGAACGTTATTAACGGTAAGTTATTTTACCGAAAAAATAACGGTATTACCGTTACTGGTAACGCAATAACGCCCGATGTATGGTATACGGTATAATACTTGTCATGCAAGTATTATACATGTAAAATACTTGCATGACAAGTAAAATACTTGCATGCAAGTAAAATACATGTATTTTACTTGCATGCAAGTATTTTACTTGTCATGCAAGTATTTTACATGTATAATACTTGTCATGCAAGTATTATACATGTATAATACTTGCATGACAAGTATTATACATGTAAAATACATGTAAATGCATGAAATATACATGTAAAATACATGTATATCAAGTAAAAATGCATGTATAATAGTTGACATGCAAGTATTATACATGTATTTTTACTTGATATACATGTATTTTACATGTATATTTCAGGCATATACATGTATTATACATGTATAATAGTTGACATGCAAGTATTATACATGTATAATACTTGTAGTTATACATGTAAAATTTACAAGATCCCACCGTGGGCTAAATAGAAGACCCCCCCCCCCTTGTAATAGGCGTATAAACGCTTTTTTTGGGGGGTTTTCAAAACCCAAAATTTTGGGCAATTTTTGCAGTGGGTGCATGGTTTCACAGAATTCTGACAGAAAAATGCCCAGAATTTCCAGATTTTTAAAATCTGCAGAATCTGAGAAATTCTGTAGAATTCTGCAGATTCTGTCAGATTCTGTCAGATTCTGAGAATTCTGGGAGAATTCTGAGAATTCTGCCAGTGGCTTGTGGCCAACTAGCAGCAGCCTGGTATGACAGGGTAGTCATACACAGGCTATGTACAGGGTCGGCCTCGTCCTGGACCAGTCGTAGGCTTATGCTACTGTTGGTTCTCAGGACTGGCCACCACTGCGCGGGTCAATTTTTTGAAAAGGGGGCCTTGACCAAAGGCAAACAGTTTTTGAGTTCTTGCACCACTTCATCTCGGGACTACTCTGATTGGATTCCTCGGATTCGTCGACACACTGTTTCAGAACTGTGCACTTCTCCATCCACACCGGCATCGGGTCACCCGCTGAATGCCGTGAGGGCCGAAGCCCAGGGTCAGATTTCGGTACAAGGCGATTAACAGGTCGTTGAGAGGTTCGCAAGTTTAAATGTACCTACAAAAGCTTCATGTACCCGTGATAGGGATTTAGTCATTGCTATAGGTGAAGATCAGAGCCCAGGCGGGATGTAAGACAGGGTGTCGCAGATGCAACAATGTCTCCAGAGCCACTTTGTATGCCTTTGTTCGGGATGCCCCTTCACCTGTCGCGCTTAGGTTCCGTCCAAGTTCGCCGATTCCAGTGCTTCAAGAGAGCACACAGTTCCTTCCCAGTAGTCTTCATCCTCGGTTCCGAATCATCGCAGTCCCTCGAATCCATGGTGCAGAACTAAATTCTCGAAAGGTGGTCAATGTTTTGAAAGGGGCCCGTGACCAGCGGAAATTGGAATTTTTGACCCAAACCTGCAAGTGTACTGTTGTTTAACGTTGTCCAAAGCCCCTTGCGGTGTGACAGTACATTCGTTATGTGAATATCTGTCACATGGCTATGGCAACACAGACACAGGCAAGCTGGGGAGGCGTCGCGTCCGTCGAAAAGATCATTTCTGCACAACTACCGGCATCGCAGCTACGGTAGAAGTGACTGACCCTGTTCTTGTAATCTTGACGCTGGAAAATTCCATTCGGAAATACCAAACACATCCACTGAAAGTGGATGGAATGGGCGTCAAGACCGTGATTTTTGGGGAGTGGACTGCCCTGTATCGTGAACCCGCTGAGGGTACAAAATACAGAACAGGGAGGCACAGGTGCAGGCACAACAGTGGCAACACAAACAGGCAGGCAGGCAACACAACAATGGATGCAGAAAAAGAGCTTTGTTGGGGGCTCGGTGCCTGCACGCCTCTGTGGATTGGCCGAAGTGATTCTTCTTTTTGGGGCACCTCACAGAGGTACAGCAGAGGTCCAAATTTTCAAGGCGACACGCGGAAGTGCCGCACGTGAGTTTCACCGACACCCCCCCCCCCCCCCCCCATTCCGACCCCGGGCCTGTCATCGCGACTGCTGTGTTCCATTTCTGGACTCTGAGAACAACAAAGAAAATATAGAGAGACCTTTGTGCGCCAAGGCGGGCAAAATCTGATGTACACGTAGATCTGCTTGTAGTATCTGTTGCCGAAGCGCCCACAATATTTTTGACACTGACACGAGTCGGCCTCCTGCAGTGAAAACAGTTAAAATCGGCCACTGGGGACCAGGAAATGTAGACCTCAATCAGAAATGCAGAGAAGTGAGGAAAAGCGCCCTATCACTTCACAGCTACAACCGCTCTGATAAATTTCCTTTTGTTTGTTGCGTTGACGCTTCTACACACAAAACCCTGAACTTGATCACACCCTGAGCCTGATGAAGGGTGGGGTTAGTGTATAGAGCACGTTTGGTTGTAGCTGTGGTGGGGCGCTTTCCGCTCACACGAGTGTGCTTAAAAAACGAAGTACCCCCCCCCCCCCCTCACAACCCTGTTTTGTCAAGTCGGGACACGCACTGGCCAGCACCGCTTATGTATAAGCGGAGCCCTGATTGAGCGTGGGTTTGCGCGGATTATTTGTGTCTCTGCTTTTACAAGCAGCACGTTTTCTGCGGAAGCCCCGGCTCACCCTGAAAACAAAAAAAATGTTGGGTGTCGAAATAGAGTCAAAAAGAGAAGCTGCCTGTCAAGGCGAGCCTGTCCGCACGGAGCGGGTGTAACGTGTAACGTGTAACTCGCGGTTCATTTCTGGGGGCTAGATTCCCTCCTCTGGGAGGGCAGCTAGGACAGCCAGCGCATCCTCCATCGTGCGGACCGCGGAAAGGTCAGTCACTTCGCGACTGTCATCCCCGATCTCGTCCTCCGATTCGTAGTCCTCGCACGGTACACCGGGGAACCCCCTCCGGAGGGATTTCTTCTTCGCGACGACCAGACCTCCGAGGTCCTGGTTCGTCGCGCAGAAGAGCACCTGCGACTTGCGATGGGGGGTCATCGCATCCCGTCCGTGCAGCGTTGACTTCGCGACACTCAGCACGGAGTCCGGTGCAGTTGTCGCGGGGGGGAGATGGATGGCCGCGAAGGCCTTCTCCGCCAGAGACATCAACGGCGTGCGGTCTGACTCGGTGATGTCGGGGGCAGGCAGCTTCCCCCGCCAGAACAGCTCGGCCCCCTTCTTCCCCTTCTCCCCCTTCTCCGATTCGGCCTCCGCGGCGACGAGATACGCCTGCCACTCCTCCTCCGACAGGCAGAACGGCAGGCTCAGCTGCAGCTCGGGGACCGTCAATTCAGTCCCCGTGGCCCGGAGCATCTGGAACTGTGTGGGGCACAGGTGGCGGATCGCCTTCCAGGTCACGAAGCCACTGTCAGGAGCGTTCCACCTGTGAGGAGGGATCAAGGGCACACCTACATGGCATACCGGTTGACCATCGCGTCAGCAAGAGGCTGCGCGATCTTCCCGACAGCGTCGTCGGGCTCGGAGGCCAGCTTCTCCAGCGCATGCTGGCACGCCCGCACCCCGCGGTACACGAAAACGCCCCCCCCGTGCTGGGTGTTTATAACGGACCCAATAAGGGTCCGGAAGGCGGTCGCGACCTTCAGGGTCGCAGAGAACTGCATCTGCAGGTTCTGCTTCCCCTCCTGGTGCAGCAAACGCCCCAGCTTCTTCATTGAAACCGGGACGTCGGCCCGCTTCAGCTCCCGAGCGACCCAGATGTACAACACCTGGAATCGCTCGTTCAAGTGCTCGTATATGTCGAGCCGAGCTGCGAAACGAGTGGCGGAGGGGAGGGGACACCTCTTCACAGAGGGGGCGTTTTCCGGGACCTCAACTGCAGCCTTCTTTGCCTTCTTCACGATGTCAAGGAGATCAGCGAGTGATGTAGCCAAAGCGATGGTAGCCGAGAATGCCGGGAGCGTCTTTTCGAACCTCGGGCGTAACTGGCCCGCCTGGTATGCGTCTTCTTCAGGACCAGCGCAGAAGGCAGCAGCCGCATTCACTGCAGTCTCGAGCTCTTCAACCCCGGCCGCAGTAAGGCCGGCGAGGTCCTTCTGGGCTTCGATCCAGCGGGTGTGCCTCTTTTTGTTCTGGGCCCCCTTCAGAAGAGTGTCGACCAGTTTACTGATCATGATGGGGGGCCAGGACATGTTGTAGAGCTCTTTCTCCCACTCTGTGCCTGCATTCATGCAGATGTGTGCCGCACAGGGCAGGAAGATTATCTTCAGGCGGTTCGACAGATCAGTGGCCGCAGGGCCATCGGCACCGCCTCTGTCCGACCTCACACAGACTGGGTCACACAAGTTGTACGTGGTGATGGCAGCCTCGACAGCTTCACGAACCATCACCGCCGTTGTTTTTGCGCTCGGGAAGAACACCGGGGGGAGTGCAACACTTGCTCTGGCGTTCTGAATCACCAGGATGCAGACAGACTCGTTCTGCACGGTGCCGCAGTCGTGCATGACCCAGTAGGGCCCGGACCCAAAGGTTTCCGTGATGTACTTCGCCCCCACGTCCATCAGGGCGTTCAGCGTGCTGTGCAGCAGCCGGGAGCAGTTTGGGGGGGTCGTGGGGAGTTGGCAGCCTGACAGGCATTCCAGTGCGGTTTGCATCTGGTTCGCAGGGATGCCTGCATAGGCCATCGCGAGGCCGATGGCCTGCTCAGCCTCAGGGCCGACCTGTTGCGCAATCGCACTCTGTTGAACTGCAGCCTTCTGCACGTTCTTCAGGTTCCTTTCATGCAGATTCGTGGAAAAGTGCTTAGACATGTCCGATGGCTGGGCCTGCGGCTTCCACACTCTTTTGCAAGGCCTGCAAATAATGGCCTGCTGTGCGGAAGGGAACGACTTCACCAGGTCGCCGTGTCCCTTGTACCCAAGGCACTCACCTAGGGGTACCAGCTCCGCGTCTGGGCAGTCCTTGAGGAAAGGCTGCAGGTGACTCATGTCAACCACCTCCTTCTCTCCTGCATCCTCGGTCTTCGGGCATGCTGCCGCGAGCAGAGCTGCTGAGAGCTCATCCTGCTCTTTCCGTGCCTCCCCCTTCTTCCGGCCCTTCTTGATGGGGGGCGCATCTGCTGCCTCTGACGGGCTGGCTGAGGTCCCTGTCGCAGACCCGAGGCGCTTTTTCGCGGCGAGACGCTTTTTCACGGTCGCTACAGCCATGGCCGTGACCAATTCGGGCTTGGTGCCCTTAAATTTTCCCGTGAAAAGCTTCTCCTTCTCAGCATACTTCTCCAGGTCTGGCTTGGTCTTAAATTTATCACTGCGAAAAAAAATTTCCTCCTGATTCTGCTGAGAGAGGAAGGCATCGGTCTTCTCCAGCTCCAGCTCCAGCTCTCCATCACCTTCTTCCGCCTCCATCTCGTCAGCATCGTCGTCCAGCATCTCTTGCCACTGCGCCGGCGTGAGGGTTGGCATGTTGCTGTGTCTTGTCCCCTGGCCGGTGGTGTTTCGGGGGTGGGGAGGGGGGCGAGGGGAGAGGGGCGAGGGGGGCGGCGAAGGGGGTCGGCGGACGGTCGCAAACCCAGTGGATTCCCCATTTCCTGAGATTTTCCAGAATTATGAAAATTCTGGAACTACCCCAATTTTTTTTGAAAAGGTCCAGATTTTCTCAGATTTTTCAGATTTGTAAAAAATCTGAAAAATCTGAAAAATCTGAAAAATCTGAAAAATCTGAAAAATCTGAAAAATCTGAAAAATCTGAAAAATCTGACATTCTGGCCCAGATTTCCCTGGGAAAATTTTGATGAGCCATTTTACGGCAACAAATGGGCTCAAAATTCAAAAATTCCTTTGACAATGGGTCCAAATGTCCAAAATAGGCCCACTCCGGGGGGTGTCGACTTTTCCCGGTATTTCCCGGCTTTTCCCGGAAATTCCCGGTTCCCTGGTTTTTTTCCCTTGGCGAAAATCCGTGAAAAAATCCCCTCCGGAGGCCGGAAAAACCGGGAATCCAAAACCGGGAATGAAACTGAATCGACACCCCAGATTCCCGGTTTTTCCCGGTTTTCCCGGTTCCCGGTTTTTCGGGCCTGTGTTGTGGTAAGGCCGGGGTTTGTAGGGGGAGATGCTCGCATTTTTTTTTCGGGGCCAAAATGGGTAGTTTTTGGACATCAGAGGGCACTGCGACCACGCACAGGCCTCGGAAACGCGATTCTCGGGCCTCAAATGAGAGACAGGTCCACACGAAAAAACGAATAGTGATGAACCCACAGAGGTTGCCCCATGCCTTGGAACCTATCTGCGAGGTTGCCCCATGCCTTGGAACCTATCTGCGAGGTTGCCCCATGCCTTGGAACCTATGTTAGAGGTTGCCCCATGCCTTGGAACCTATCTGCGAGGTTGCCCCATGCCTTGGAACCTATCTGCGAGGTTGCCCCATGCCTGGGAACCTATGTTAGAGGTTGCCCCATGCCTTGGAACCTATCTGCGAGGTTGCCCCATGCCTTGGAACCTATCTGCGAGGTTGCCCCATGCCTTGGAACCTCTCTGCGAGGTTGCCCCATGCCTGGGAACCTATGTTAGAGGTTGCCCCATGCCTTGGAACCTATCTGCTAAGCTTGGGGTTTGTCCAGCGGATGCTTTTTCATCACATGTCATTCACATATCATCGGGTTCTTCGGGTGTCCCATTCAAAAAAACACCCGAAAAATATCACAACTTTGCTAAACTGGACCCAACTCCCCATACTCTTTTTTTCGCCTTTTTTCATCGAAATTCAGCGTTTTTTCCCCGATTTTTTTAAATTTTTTTGACAAAATTGGATATAATCGACACCCCCCTCCAAAAAAAAAATTCGAAAAGGTCCCCCCCACAGATTTTCCAGAATTCTGACAGAATTTCCCAGATTTTTCCAGATTTTTCCAGATTTTTCCAGATTTTTCCAGATTTTTCCAGATTTTTCCAGATTTTTCCAGATTTTTCCAGATTTTTCCAGATTTTTCCAGATTTTTCCAGATTTTTCCAGATTTTTCCAGATTTTTCCAGATTTTTCCAGATTTTTCCAGATTTTTCCAGATTTTTCCAGATTTTTCCAGATTTTTCCAGATTTTTCCAGATTTTTCCAGATTTTTCCAGATTTTTCCAGATTTTTCCAGATTTTTCCAGATTTTTCCAGATTTTTCCAGATTTTTCCAGATTTTTCCAGATTTTTCCAGATTTTTCAGAATTTTGAAAAATCTGAAAAATCTGGAAAAATCTGACCAGATTCTGGACAGATTTTTCCAGATTTTTCAGATTTTTCAAAATTCTGAAAAATCTGGAATCCCCAGAATCTGCCAGAATCTGTGAAATTCTGGCAGAAATCTGTCAAACCATGTGGGTGGCCAAATACAAGGGGGTGGCCGAATACGAGGGGGGGCGTCTTGTATTCGGCGGTCCGTGATTTTTCCAAATTTTGGTGAATTTTGCTCCAGGTGACCTCGTGGAATCGCGATTTTCGCCTTCCATTGCACTATTCGGAATCCGTGCGGATCGTGGTGGGGTCATTTTGTGGGTGGAGGTGCCAAGTTTCACTCATGAAATGTGGGCCTGATTTGGCTCCTGATAATGGGAGGATATTCCCAGGAGTCAGCCACCTGCAGGGACCCCCACACTGGTGTCCAAAACCCTGTTCTTTTGAACGTTTGGAATCTGTGCGGATCGCAGTGGGGTCATTTTGACCATGGGGTGCCTGTTAGGACTGAAAAAACAGGCTGAAAATTTGAAAATTGGCCAAAATTCACGGACCGCCGAATACAAGACCCCCCCTTGTATTCGGCCTAAAATTTTCTGGATTTCGAATTTCCAGACCCCCCCTTGTATTCGGCCACCCCCTTCTATTTAGCCCCCCCCAGTAGGGCAGTGATAGAAAATACGTAAAAAACGTTCAACGTATTTGAACGTTCAACGTATTTTTAAAAAAATGCGTAGAAGTTGAACGTTTTTTTGGCTTTTGGGCGTTTTCACCCACTGGGTGCACTCTACACATGAAATCCCCCCTAGCAGTAGGGGGTGGGCCCCCTGCACACACTAAAGGGGACACCGGTGGGATGGAGAGTGTCACGCGTGGCGAAAAGGCGGTGAAAACGGGGTTCTGTAGTCCGAGAAGGGGCGGGACCCGGAAAGGGGTGGTTGGTACCCCCTCTTTTCAGGGTTGACTAACTCCGGAAAAGCGGGGGTACCAACCCCCTCTCGACCTATCTCCCAGTTTTACCCCACTCGACCGGCTGGAGTCCGTCGTGTAGAGGAAGTGGATGGCCGAACGTGAGCTGGATTTAGACCGTCGTGAGACAGGGTGGTTTTACCCGACTGAGAGAGAACACCTCGAGCCGGCGTATGTCGACAGCAATATGGGGAACTCCCATTTCAGTCCCTGGTATCTACGTGTCCGAGCGGACAGTGCCGTGATGCTCCCACTGGATGGATTATGGCTGAACGCCTCTAAGCCAGAACCCAGTCTAGAGACATACGTGACTTGCCAGAACCGTGGGATATCCCGCATGGGAGAACCGTATGGGATTTCCCACCTGCAGGGGTTCACCTCAACTGCACCAGCCCGCTTCATGGAGCAAAGGACAAGGGATGCTGTCGACTGCATCGCGAAGCAAGTCGCTGTAAAATCGTGCTCCAAGGACGTCTTCCGCACGGTTGTCGTGGTGCCACCAACTCGCCCTTGCTCTGCTTGAGGAAAGGTGGGTTTGTGACTGGTGGCCCCTGCAGACGGTAGGCAATGTGAGAAACGTTCAAATACGCTGAACGTTCAACGTATTTGAACGTTCAACGTATTTTTAAAATCGGGATTCTGAAAAATACGCGTATTTTGCCTTCACTGCCCTAGGGGGGGTCAAATGCCCCCCTTTTACGTGGATAAACACGATTTTTCAAAAAACCGGCGCAGAGGCCCCAAAGCCCCCGTAAACCCTCCAAACCCCCCCAGATCGGTCCGGAAACCCATCGAACCCCACTTTTCCACCATTCCGGGCACCTCAGGTGCCCGAATTGGGGTACCTAAATTTTGTGCCACCGTTTGGTACCGTACAGTGCCACTGTGTGGGAGGTTGGAAAAGAAAATGCGCCAACACACCACATCTGAGGGTTGAGATTTTTCCAGATTTTTCCAGATTTTTCCAGATTTTTCCAGATTTTTCCAGATTTTTCCAGATTTTTCCAGATTTTTCCAGATTTTTCCAGATTTTTCCAGATTTTTCCAGATTTTTCCAGATTTTTCCAGATTTTTCCAGATTTTTCCAGATTTTTCCAGATTTTTCAGAATTTTGAAAAATCTGAAAAATCTGGAAAAATCTGACCAGATTCTGGACAGATTTTTCCAGATTTTTCAGATTTTTCAAAATTCTGAAAAATCTGGAATCCCCAGAATCTGCCAGAATCTGTGAAATTCTGGCAGAAATCTGTCAAACCATGTGGGTGGCCAAATACAAGGGGGTGGCCGAATACGAGGGGGGGCGTCTTGTATTCGGCGGTCCGTGATTTTTCCAAATTTTGGTGAATTTTGCTCCAGGTGACCTCGTGGAATCGCGATTTTCGCCTTCCATTGCACTATTCGGAATCCGTGCGGATCGTGGTGGGGTCATTTTGTGGGTGGAGGTGCCAAGTTTCACTCATGAAATGTGGGCCTGATTTGGCTCCTGATAATGGGAGGATATTCCCAGGAGTCAGCCACCTGCAGGGACCCCCACACTGGTGTCCAAAACCCTGTTCTTTTGAACGTTTGGAATCTGTGCGGATCGCAGTGGGGTCATTTTGACCATGGGGTGCCTGTTAGGACTGAAAAAACAGGCTGAAAATTTGAAAATTGGCCAAAATTCACGGACCGCCGAATACAAGACCCCCCCTTGTATTCGGCCTAAAATTTTCTGGATTTCGAATTTCCAGACCCCCCCTTGTATTCGGCCACCCCCTTCTATTTAGCCCCCCCCAGTAGGGCAGTGATAGAAAATACGTAAAAAACGTTCAACGTATTTGAACGTTCAACGTATTTTTAAAAAAATGCGTAGAAGTTGAACGTTTTTTTGGCTTTTGGGCGTTTTCACCCACTGGGTGCACTCTACACATGAAATCCCCCCTAGCAGTAGGGGGTGGGCCCCCTGCACACACTAAAGGGGACACCGGTGGGATGGAGAGTGTCACGCGTGGCGAAAAGGCGGTGAAAACGGGGTTCTGTAGTCCGAGAAGGGGCGGGACCCGGAAAGGGGTGGTTGGTACCCCCTCTTTTCAGGGTTGACTAACTCCGGAAAAGCGGGGGTACCAACCCCCTCTCGACCTATCTCCCAGTTTTACCCCACTCGACCGGCTGGAGTCCGTCGTGTAGAGGAAGTGGATGGCCGAACGTGAGCTGGATTTAGACCGTCGTGAGACAGGGTGGTTTTACCCGACTGAGAGAGAACACCTCGAGCCGGCGTATGTCGACAGCAATATGGGGAACTCCCATTTCAGTCCCTGGTATCTACGTGTCCGAGCGGACAGTGCCGTGATGCTCCCACTGGATGGATTATGGCTGAACGCCTCTAAGCCAGAACCCAGTCTAGAGACATACGTGACTTGCCAGAACCGTGGGATATCCCGCATGGGAGAACCGTATGGGATTTCCCACCTGCAGGGGTTCACCTCAACTGCACCAGCCCGCTTCATGGAGCAAAGGACAAGGGATGCTGTCGACTGCATCGCGAAGCAAGTCGCTGTAAAATCGTGCTCCAAGGACGTCTTCCGCACGGTTGTCGTGGTGCCACCAACTCGCCCTTGCTCTGCTTGAGGAAAGGTGGGTTTGTGACTGGTGGCCCCTGCAGACGGTAGGCAATGTGAGAAACGTTCAAATACGCTGAACGTTCAACGTATTTGAACGTTCAACGTATTTTTAAAATCGGGATTCTGAAAAATACGCGTATTTTGCCTTCACTGCCCTAGGGGGGGTCAAATGCCCCCCTTTTACGTGGATAAACACGATTTTTCAAAAAACCGGCGCAGAGGCCCCAAAGCCCCCGTAAACCCTCCAAACCCCCCCAGATCGGTCCGGAAACCCATCGAACCCCACTTTTCCACCATTCCGGGCACCTCAGGTGCCCGAATTGGGGTACCTAAATTTTGTGCCACCGTTTGGTACCGTACAGTGCCACTGTGTGGGAGGTTGGAAAAGAAAATGCGCCAACACACCACATCTGAGGGTTGCAATGCATGTTGCTTGCCAACCACGTCATCCGGTGGGTGTCAGGCGCTATGTAGGTGGCATTAGCCAGGTCTTCGATGAGTTCTGGCTTGTATATGTACCTCCCTGCCTGCGGCACAGGCACTGCCTTTGTCCCCCACACCAGCCACAGAGAGCGTATTGTACTCGGTCCACGGTTGCTGATTCATTGTGATGCGTTGTATCCTCGAGTGAACATCACACACTAGTGGCACCACCACCCGCCATCCGAGAGCTGTATTGGCTTTGCGCGCTTCCGTCGCATTCACCTCGCCACGCATATTGCACTGTTCAGTACCAGTGCTCTTGGGCCAGGCAAAGTAGACCGCAGCAACTACCAATTCTGGCACAATGGGTACCACGACAGCGCACTTCGTGTGTTCCCGGAATGTACAGCTCGTGTTGCAACAGTCGTTGTCAACACATCCCGGTTGTGGAGCACTGCTGCACAGGAATCACACGACCATCTGGACTTGTTCCGTACCTACAGGCAGCCTCTCGGTGCATGGTGGCAGGGAGGTACATATACAGTATTATACATATATATAGGCTTGTATACACGGTTTGCCCCCCGGGCGGGATCCCGGGCGGGCCCGGCCGGGTTCCGGGAAATTCCGGGATTCCCGGGATTCCCGGGATTTCCCGGCCGGGAATCCCGGGATCCCGGCCGGGAAATCCCGGGATGACCCCGGGGTATCCCGGGGTCATCCCGGGACCCCCCCGGGGTCAGGTGTAGGTGGGTGGTAAGATGGAGCAGAGCGACCCCCAGACACACACGGCGGGTGTCCTATTGGCGAAGCTGCGGAAGCAGTCGGCATCGACGACAACGCGGGAACAGGACAAACTTCTGGACAAGATGAAGGGCCTCTGCAAGGCCGCGGTGACCGAGGCGCACAAGGATGCGATTGCCAACGCAAAGACGTTTGGGGAGCTTTGCAGCTTGATGTCTGCAGCACACGCCGACATGAAGAGCACTCTGCAGGAGGCGGTGGCCATCAAACGTGCACCCCGGATCTACGACACACGCTTCGTCAGCATGCTCGACTGCGCGGAGCACTTTGAAGAGCGTGTCGCCATGCTGTACTCGTACATGGCTACCGGGATTGGCAATGCCTACACTCCCCCCACGTTCGAGAAGCTTGCTGTGCTGCTGAAGACCGTCGGTTCTGAGGCGCTTCAGGACATGCTGACGGAGTTCGTCCGTGCCGCGGCGCCGGTAAGAGCCGCTTTGTCGCGGTACAGCAACGCGCAGGCACCCGGGACGGTTGGATCGGCGACGATCTACGCGGAGGTGGAGGAGCTGATCGACATCCTCCAGAGGGCGAGCACGGGGGATGGACTCGCAGCCCGCGTGTCCAAGACCTTCTACAACGGTCTGCAGAGCCGGTGGCGCGAATCCTCGGAAACGGGCCGGGGGTTCTACCTCTCTGTGCGCCAGCTGACTCCGGAGGGGTACGAGACCCTGGAGATGCTGGATGACCTGCTGCCACGCGAAGACCTCGGCAAGCACATCGGCTTCGACGTCACCGCGCCCATGTACCAGGCGTACACTTCGGCAGTGTCGGAGCACGAGGTCGGCTCAGAGAGGGTATTCTGGAAACGCCAGCTTACCAACGAGACGCTCAAGCCTCTTGCTGAGCGTGTGTTGTTTCTCCTCACCTTGCCCCCTTCCTGCACAGCACCTGACAGCGCACTCTCTGTCATGATGCAAGCCATCCCCGTGTGCCGGAGTGCTATGTCCCGCGACTCCCACGCAAAGCTCTCGCTCTTGGCCATCAATCAAGATGTGCGAGGTGCGTACGGCAAGGAGTGTGGCTTCCGGCGGACATTCCCGTCACTCCGTGTGAATGACGCTGAGAGTGACGATGAGGAGTGATTTGTCCGGCACAGTGTGTGCGTCCGTGTGTGTGTATATCGTATTCCTTGCTGTCTGTGTCTGACGTCTTGTTCTGCAGCTGTGAGACGTCGTATGATGCTGATTGCCCTCCGATGCCATCAGCTGCTTTGGAGTCACGAGGGTATTGTGGCTCCCTTCGGAGGTTGTTGTTGCAGTGCATGTACTGCTTTTGTGTTTGTAGTTTGCCGGATCAGAAAGTCAGGAGAAGCGAATCGCGCGGCGCCCCAGCCCCAGACCCCAGCCCCTGCCACTTGCCACTTGTGTGCTGCCTTCGTGTGTGCGCCTGTGCCTCCCTGTTCTGCATTTGGTTGCCCTCGCGGGTATCACGATACAGAGCAGTCCACCCCCTCCCCCCCCCAAAAATCGTTCGCATCATCTTGGCGCCCATTCCTTCCACTTTCTGTGGATGTGTTTGGTATTTCCGAACGGAATTTTCCAGCGTCAAGACTGATACCTCGCCGTTTTCGAGTCAGTCACTTCCACCGCCGCTGCGATTTGCGTACCGGTAGTTGTGCAGAAATGCTAACATTTAATTTGCTCTGTGGAACCTGGACTGCACCTTCTGGGATGTGAGTCTGTAGATAGTTGGACAGTTGCAGTACCCATCTGTTAGAAAGCTGAAAGGAACCTTGTCGGGCGATCAAGGACGACTGAGGGTTCAGTTTGAGTTTAATGTGGTCCAAGGGTACAACAGACATCACTGCTTGCAGATCCCTCTTGCTTGTCCCTCTGGTAACTTCCAACGGCTCAAACTCCTCGACTTCCTTGGGTGGGCATTTGCCATACCTGACGTAAAACAGTGATGCTTCGTGCTAGTGGTGAACCTGACGTTAGTAAAGGAAGGGTGCTGCGGCTGTCCACGAGGGGCTCTGATGCCTCCTCACGGTGCCTGGTTGGTCGGTTCAGGTGAAACAGAGCAAATTTAGTGTTAGGGGGATGCCTCTGGTCAAGGCCTTTTCACAAAAATTGACCCACGGCGCCGAGTTGGGCCGTTGGTTCCTGGTTGTAGCTCGGTCTACGCCAGGTTCCACACCCCGTCATCGCAAAACGTACGCATACACAGAGGCAAAACACAACAGCCTCTGTGGTACGGGAGCATGGCGGGAGGAAATTTTGCCTTTTGGTCAAATAGGCACCCTTTTGTAATCACTTGACCCGTTCAGCAACCAGGAGGATGCGGAACTGCTGTGAGCTGCACACTCTCTTGACACACCTGCACGTATCTGCGTTACACTCGTGGTAACCCCGAACCCTGTATTTATACAGGAGACTTCCATCTGGGACAGTTTCTGTTCCAGATGAGCTTTGACAGTGGTAGCCATCTTTGCTATGGAGCCATCGTCATTGCTATCGTCGTCACTCGGACCCATGAGCAGTGGATACAATTGGTGTGGAAGGAGAGGGTGCGGTTCTGGATCAGCAGGTCTGAATCTGAAACTGGGGACTGAAAGCCATAGGTCTGAGATGACCTCGGTCCAAGCGACCTGAGACTGAGAACCCCCGGGATTCCCGGCCGGACCCCGGCCGGACCCGGCCGGGATTTCCCCGGGATCCCGGCCGGGATTTCAAAATCCCGGTCCCGGGCCCGGAATTTCCGGGCCCGGCCGGGGTTTCCCGGGATCCTGCCGGGGGGCAAACCGTGTATACAAGCCATAACACATCGAACCTGGCTAATGCCACCTACATAGCGCCTGACACCCACCGGATGACGTGGTTGGCAAGCAACATGCATTGCAACCCTCAGATGTGGTGTGTTGGCGCATTTTCTTTTCCAACCTCCCACACAGTGGCACTGTACGGTACCAAACGGTGGCACAAAATTTAGGTACCCCAATTCGGGCACCTGAGGTGCCCGGAATGGTGGAAAAGTGGGGTTCGATGGGTTTCCGGACCGATCTGGGGGGGTTTGGAGGGTTTACGGGGGCTTTGGGGCCTCTGCGCCGGTTTTTTGAAAAATCGTGTTTGTCACCCCCATTTGACCCCCCCTACCCCCCCCCCCCCCCCCTCCCGCATAACACCCACACATTCTCCTCTAGCCCGAAGAAAGAGAGTTGTTTTGTGAGTTGCATACACAGCGCACAGCGCCGGCGTGCCGTGAGGGCTGGTTATGCTGCCCGACTACACCACACTACACATCTTGGCCCTTCCTGGCCGTTGCTTCTGTGTGCCCCCTGGCCCCCCCACCCCACCCCATCGCCACACGCCTTTCTTCTCCCTGCTCCGGCACAGCACAACTGATATATACTCTGCTTCAGTCCCCCGCCCCCCACCATCTCTCGTCCCCACACGCCACAATATTTGTTGCAGTGTAGGACACACGGGGCACCCTGGTTTTGATGTGATCAACCACTGGCACACGCACACCTTCCCGGCTCCCCTTTGGTGAGTCGGTGCGTGACTCGACTCGTGTCGCAGGGATTGGCTTCATCCGACCCGACCAATCTGTTCACAGGTGATGTTGTGTGTGTCACTCGTTGTTTTTTTTTGCAGCTGCCAAGGTGTGGTGGTCGCCGGAGGGGCTAAAAAAAACACGTTGGCACGGCAGTGTGAACAGATTGGCTTACGGCCCCTCCCCGAGGGGCGAGGGGCTGCAAGCTGCCTGCACTCCCCCCCCCATCCATCTACACAGCATACCGACTCGTCCCCCTTCCCCAAGTGTCACCTCTTTTTCCCCTCGTTTTTCCGTCATCCTTTCTCCGTGTCGCGGGTACCCCCTGATTCGTAACACCGTTACACTTTTTTCACTTTGGCTGGGCCAGCGGGGGCCTGTGCAAAGCCCACACCTTCCTCTCTCTTGCGCCACACCGTCTACAGGGGCATAACTGCCCCGGGAGGTGTGACGCTGTGTTCTCACTGTGATCTCTGGATTTTTTGGCACAGCGCACGAAAAGCGAGGCTGTGGCAATCTCTCGTGGAAGCGGCCCACGCCGAGACTTCTCGTCGACAGAATCCATGCTCAGCGGCATACTGTGCTAGTCTCACAGTGCCGGTGATGACAGAAGCGAAAGAACACGCCATTTCAAAAATCTGGCCGAGGACATCAAAAAGTTTTGAGCCACACCCACAGCATTGCCTTGATAGGTGACTGAGGATGCCTGGTGGGTCGACTTCGTGCGTCAGGTTTTGTTCTTTGGCACGTAGTGCCTCGTTGCCGTCCGGTTGGCATGCATCAGGCGCGGTGCTGAGCAGTACCATCACATGGGGTGAAGGTGTGTTCAGTGCAGCGTGCTGGTGTGTGTCGTCGGATCGGCATCTGCAGTCCCGAGGGCAGCGGTTCAGCAAGAACCCCTGGCCGTAGCAGGCGAAGGAGTGTGCGACGTGCGCAGGCTTGGACCCCCCTCCCGTCCCCCGTTCCCTTGGCTGATTTCTGGGCAGCAGGTGCGGCTGTGTTCCAAACGCTTTGTATTGCAAACATTTCTAGGTGAAGGCACCAACCTTGCTTATGATTGGCAAGGCCCCTTCAGTACTTTTGTGCGGAGGCATCACACAGTGCATCGTGTGTCTCGTGTGCTTCTGGTGTGGTGTGGTTGTTGTGGCCTGGTCACCCCTTCACAGATTATCTACACTTACGATGCGGCCCGGAGACTGGAAGTGCCCCAAGTGCAGCGACATTGTGTTCGCCTCCAAAAGCAGATGCCGCTGTGGTGCTGCCAAGGTGGGTGGCCCCACGCCACCCAACGCTCAAGTGCCTCAATTCAAGCAGTCCGACTGGAACTGCCCCAACTGCAACTTCCTCGTGTTCGGGAGCAAGCCCAGTTGTGGGCGGTGTGGCGCTGCACGGGGCACGGGTTCGGTTGCGAGTAGCAGCCAGACATCTGTGGCGCCAGTTGGCGGAAAGCAGCCCGATTGGAACTGCCCCAGCTGCAGCTTTCTCGTGTTCGGCAGCAAGGCGAGTTGCGGACGGTGCGGCGCGGCAAAGGGCGCAACGAGTAGCAGCCAGCCAGCCGTGACACCAGCTTTCGGAAAGCAGCCCGACTGGAACTGCCCCAGCTGTCAGGACCTGGTCTTCGGGAGCAGGCCTGCCTGCAGGAAATGTGGGGTGCGCAATCCTGCGCTGCAGATGGCGACGCCCAGCGGGTCGGCAGGTGTGCAACAGGCCGTCGGTGCGCAGCCGCAACATCCTGCATCTATGCGGGCTGGTGACTGGAAGTGTTCGAAATGTGGGGACATGCAGTTCGGAACCAGGACGATCTGCCGCATGTGTGCCACACCACGTGGGGCTGTGTCCATCTTCCCCAGCCACTGGGATGACCAAGATGCAAACCTGAAACTTGTGGATCTGGCAGCGGGGACACCTGAGCACACGAAGGTGGTGGCCTTGTTTTCGAAGAAGATGCCAAATGCGAAGGTGGCGTCAGTGGTGCGCGTCCAGAACAAGGCACTCTGGAAGAAGTATTCTGTTGAGCGTGAGGTGATGCAGGAGGCGGGCAACGCGACCACCAAATCCCTCTTTCACGGCACACGGGGTACTGCTCCTGAGATGGTGTACAACGGGCAGGACGGCTTCGACATGCGCTTCTGCACATCAGGCATGTGGGGCATTGCTTCGTACTTCGCTGTGAACTCCAGTTACTCCCACTCGTACGCCTTCAGGAAAGACTCGCAGCACCAGATGTTCCTGGCCGAGGTGCTGGTCGGCAACACGAAGAACTACGGATCATCGTCGCAAAAGGACCTGCGCATGCCGCCTGTGATCCAGGGTGGTGCCCAGAGTGACGGGCCTGCGGTGAAGCGGTACGACTCGGTGACAGGGGAGACAGGAGGCAGTGTGGTGCACATGGTGTATGCAAACAGCAAGGCGTACCCCGAGTACCTCATCACCTACACTGGTGCGTGACGTCAGCACAACCTGAGCACCCGTGCCTCACCCAAGTAACTGCCCAAGTGCCTGGACACGCATATGCGTGACTCTCTTTGGAGCAGCGTCGAACACCGAGCACCTGCCCTTGGCATGCTCTACTCAGGGTCAGCCGTGTCGAGCCGGAGAAGATTTCGGAGGATCACGGACGATCACCGGCTCGAAGAGAGCTGACCTGACCACTGCCATCCCCGCAGAGAAGCGACTGCTTCTCTCACTATGGAGGTGGTTGACTCCCACAAGCACGCTGTTGCTGTCGAGAAGTGCAGAAGTGCCTCTTGCGGCGTGGACACCCCGCACTACTACTAAGTCAACAACCCCTTGACATGTGCACCTCACACCAGAAATGCCGCCGACAACAGAATTGGCTGACAGTTACAAAGGGGTGCGTAAGGGCTTGCAGGAACCCATAAAAAGAATCCCGTGAGAGCGGGAGATGCGTGCAGTTTTTTATTCGCTTTTCGAAGCGGCACACCGTTCAGTTGCAAATGATCTTGCTGGTTACGTGTTTTGTTTTTAAGCACACTCGTGTGAGCGGAAAGCGCCCCACCACAGCTGCAACCAAACGTGCTCTATACACTAACCCCACCCTTCATCAGGCTCAGGGTGTGATCAGTTCAGGGTTTTGTGTGTAGAAGCGTCAACGCAACAAACAAAAGGAAATTCATCAGAGCGGTTGTAGCTGTGAAGTGATAGGGCGCTTTGCGATGCGTTGAGATCCGTCACCTTTGCCTGGTGAGACTGGTGTGGCATCACGTCTGGTTTCCGGCTGCGGTGCGCCACCTTCTGTTCACAGGGCGTGCGAACGAGCAACAAGGAACCCTTTAGGGAACACCGCCCTGCAGGACAAACAACAACGGATCTCTTTTTGTGCGTGTAGCGCGGTGTGCTGGGCCCAAACCCCTAGCCACAGTTGGGCACCACACCGCTGCCCTCCACCCCGGCCTCTGTGACCTTGTTAGTTCGGCGTAGCCAACTGGGGAAACTTTCTGTGCCTTTAGCTGGATCGTGCGTCCCCACTCACACCACTTCATCAGACCGGGGAGTGGTGTACACAAAGAGTGGGGTCTGCGTTCCAACAAAACAACTTTCGGCAGTAATTGGTTTGTTGTCTCGTTTTGCTGTCACTTTACGATCCAGCGGGGGCACAGATAGTTTCTTGCCAACATGTCGGAAGTGCAGCACCCGTCGACACCACTGTGCACGTTGGGACGACGCGAACGTGAGCTGAAAGGTTCCGTCGTGCGGGTGCAGAGCCTCACCTCCGGAAGTGACAGAGAAGCCTGCAGACCCAAAAACACACCCCCGCCCCCCTGTCCTAACCACCTTCTCTTTGCCACGTCCCGCCTCAGTCACCACCCCGGCCTGCTCTGTGGCCGTGGACATCACCTCGCATCACGTCACCTTACCTCACACCACCACCGAGAGCCAGGTGGGTGGCAGGCAGGCAGACATGGCGCTGCTCGAGCTGCACAATGGTATCATCGCAGTCACAAAGGACAACGATGGTGTGGCGGAATTGACCCTGTCTGTGGATGACAAGAGGTACTACACAGAGGCGAGCCAGGTTGAGTTCGTGCAGCCGACGCCGGTTGCCGTGAACCACGGCTTGCAGGACACGAAGGCTGTGGTCAATATTCTGAAGGACACAGTCGTGCTCCCTTTCAAGTCTGTTGCCGACCTCCTCAGTTTTAGAACAGATGTCCTCGAGGCACGCCGGAAAGCTGGCATCACAGACGCCACCGTGGCGCCAGCAATGGTGGCGAGCAACCCCCGCTCTGCTGACAGGTTTCTGAGGAGCTCGACGCCTGAGGTGAGGGTGCCGCAAGGACCTCTCCTACAGGCAAGCAGGCCCCCACGCCGTCTTACAGGTGACCCTGCCTCGTATGGCTCGTGCAGCCTGTCCTCTGCGTCTGTCCGTTCAGCCTCGGCTGTGCCGTTGATGGGTTCTTCGGATTTTGTTCCGGTTCAGAATGACTTCCGGCAACCTGGCATCTCCCCGATGCCCCAGCTGGACGCCCCCCAGGCCCGGCGCCCCGACTGGAAGTGCTCCGTCTGCCTTACTCTCGTGTGCAGCAGCAAGGCCAGGTGCAGTTGGTGTGGCGCTGCTCAGGGGCTGGCTTCGTATTGGGGCCAGCCAGGTGTGGCAGCTCGCAGAAGGCAGCCCTCTGCCCCCACGCCGCCCGTGGCACCGATTGCCAGAGGCGGGCCGAACGTCGGGCCATTTCAGCAGCAGCAGCAGCAGCTTCGGCGGCAGCAGCAGCAACGATCTGCTTCAATGTGGGCTGGTGGTGTGGGGGCAGGCAGTCCGGAACCAGGGCGATTCGTCGCATGTGCGCCACGTGACGTGTCAGTGCAGTCCATGTTCCCCATCCACTGGGAGGAGCAGGATAGGAATCTGAAGATGGTGTCTCTGGCACGGGGGTCATCCGAACACACGAAGGTGGTGGCCTTGTTTTCGAAGACGATGCCAAATGCGAAGGTGGCGTCAGTGGTGCGCGTCCAGAACAAGGCACTCTGGAAGAAGTATTCTGTTGAGCGTGAGGTGATGCAGGAGGCGGGCAACGCGACCACCAAATCCCTCTTCCACGGCACAAAGACAACACCACCCGAGGCAGTGTACAACGGGCAGGACGGCTTCGACACGCGTTTCTGCACATCAGGCACGTGGGGCATTGCTTCGTACTTCGCTGTGAACTCCAGTTACTCCCACTCGTACGCCTTCAGGAAGAACTCGCAGCGCCAGATGTTCCTGGCCGATGTGCTGGTCGGCAACACGAAGAACTACGGAGCAGCGCCGCAAAACGGCTTGCGCATGCCGCCTGTGATTCAGGGTGGTGCCAAGAGTGACGGGCCTGCGGTGAAGCGGTACGACTCAGTGACAGGGGAGACAGGAGGCAGTGTGGTGCACATGGTGTATGCAAACAGCAAGGCGTACCCCGAGTACCTCATCACCTACACTGCTTCATGATGCCGCGTCGTGTTGACTGAGTCGTGTAATAGTGTCGTCATGCGATCGGTTGTGATCCCAGCCCCTTCATGCTGTCTTTTCTAATCATCTCGCGGTATCGTATCGATCGGGCCGTCAACGTTTTCTCACACCCCCTTCCCAAAAGATACTATACCGGCCTGCCGCAACCCATGTCATGTGTTTTCGTGGGCCAGTCGTGGGATTGACAGCCGAACAGTACGTTCCTTGTCCCTCCCTCACAAATTTTCATATACCGCCCTCATTTCCCCCTTCTTCCCCTTCGCATATTCGTAGCACCTGCATGATGCGAAAAGGTGCATGTGCTACCGATGGCCACATCAAGACAGCAGGCATGAGGAGCCACGGTTGCTACCCTTTTCCTTCTCCTGGGTCCACACAAGCGTTGGCCATGGCCTATGTGGGACAAATCCACTCAACAGGCCCTTCATGCGTGCAGACCTGTTCTTTGCTGACACACTGATGGACGTATCTCCTCCCACATACTGGCACCACTCGTGGGACTGTGTCTTCTCGTGCCAGCAAAACCCTCTTGTGCCTGCACAAAAGGTGAAGGCGTGCAAGAGTTTCCACACATCAATTGACCCGTGCAGTGAGAGGCTGGCAGCAAGGCTTGCAAAGCTTTTTATCAATCTTGCCTGCGACAGTGTACAATAGGCTGTTGGCAGCGTGCAGTGCAAAATACATTATTCCATAAACAGGTATATTGCATAGTGCGCGGACAAACAAAAAAATGTCCCGTACCAAGAACCCCCGTGCGTCTTGGCTGTGAGGCCTTTGGAGGGCCTCACCACCAAGGCTCCGGGGGGACAGGGGGCACACGAGTCATGCCCATACGACATCTTTCTGAGGACATGGCTCGCTGTTCCCTGTCTGCACGATCACAGCGTGTTTTCCCTCACTTTCTCAGTGGCTCTGTGGCAGAGGCAGGGCCCGGTAGGGTCACAGGCTCTGCCACAGCAGCCACGCGGTGTTCCGCACGGAAGGGCCTCACGGCTCTGAAGTGTAGCCGTTCGCCCACCCCCTGGCGGGTTTAAAACTGGAGAGAATCCATGGCTTCTGGGTGCTTCAGAGTCCTGGCAGCTGGGCTCCCGCAAGCAGAGTGAGTGGGTGCCGGTGTTTGAAGGGTACGTTGCTGGCCCCTGCCACCTTGCTTTTCAAAAAGACTGATGGGTGCATGTGTGGGTGGTCATGTGGGCGCCCTTTTTCTGTCATCGGCTTCCCTGCCTTGCAGCGCTTTGTCCCCCTTCTGCAGATTCCCCCAGGTTCTCTAGAAAAGCTGAGCAGCTAGTTGCAAGAAACATGGATGTGTCTGTACAGCGTATCTGGTGTGGTGGCTACAAAAAGGACCAACACTGCGAGAAGGTGCTGGGTGATTTGCTTTTGCTTTCACTCCCGGCAATCAAACCCCCCACTCTCCTTTGTTACACTTGGCCGAGACCACACCACCACCACCACCACCACCATCGACAGGCATGCCGCTGGGCGTGCTGCCAGCATGCCGGCCACACCAGACCACCTGCCGGTTCAGATGGTGCCCGACCGCCACGCAGTGGAGGCAGCCCTTGCAGACTTCTACCGTGTGGTGAACAAGACCAAGGTGGGGGCCGCACCGCAGATCGTGCGGCGCTTCTTCCCCCGCAACCTGGAGGGGCTGCTTGCAGATGTGCAGCAGAAGTACCGGGCGCAGTGCGAGTCGTCGGAGTGGGAGGCGCTCTACCGCGCATGCATGCACCCCCCACAGCCGCCACCGCTGCCTGACACCAGACACGTGGCCCCACCACGCCGTGCCGCAGCACAGCCGACGGGCACCACCAAAGCCCCACCCGTGGCTGCGCCTGTGGACAACACGCCGACCCCTCCACCGCAGCCGGAAGTGGTGCACCGCGAGCCACCTGCCTCTGCAGCGTGTGTGGGGTGTGCGCGGCTGCAGCAGGCGCTGGATGCGGCTGACGCTGAGCGTGCCTCACAGAAGCGCACGCTGGACGCCCTGGCGCAGAAGGTGCGGCAGCTGGGCCAGGCTGAGCGGGAGGCGGGCGTTGCGAAGCGCAGCGCCGAACGCATCTTCGCCGAGGCGGACGCAGCCCAGCACGCATGGAAGAAGCGCGAGGCGAAGCTGACGGAGGCCCTCACCGCAGCCAAGGCCAAAGTGGCCCAGCTGCAGTCGCAGCAGGGCGCCCCGCCACCCGACACCGCCACATCACCCGCAGCAGAGCGGCAGCTGCGTGAGGAGCTGGCAGGCAAGGAGCGCCTTATCGCCGACCTCCGCTCACAGGTGGTGCGGCTGTCTGCGGCAGGGCCCCCGTCGCATGCCCCTCCTGGCCCTGGCTCGGAGGCAGCCGACCTGCGCGAGCAGCTCGTCCAGCAGATCCGCGAGACGGGGGACCTGCGCGCACAGCTGGCAGTGCAGCACGCGGAGCACGCCGCCCCTGCACTGCACGACACCCCCACCGCCGCACCCCTGTCACAGGAGAACCAGGCGCTGCGCAGCGAGCTGGAGGCGCTGCAGGGGCAGGTGGCAGCGCTCCGCGCAGCGCCGCTGCCCGAGCCGGCGTCGCAGCAGCCGCAGCACGGCACGGCGGAGCTGCAGGAGGAGGTGCAGGCACTGCGCCTCAGCAACGAGGGCCTCGCCCACGACGCAGAGCGGCTGCGCCGCGCAGCGTCGGACGCGGAGCAGCTGGCGCGACAGGAGGGGGCGCGCTGCGAGGAGATGCAGGGCAAGGTGCGGCAGCTGATCCGCGACAACGAGCAGGTCGTGCAGGACAACCTGCAGCTGCGCGAGGCTGCCGACAGCACGGCGAGGGAGCAGCGCGCGCTGGAGGACCTCCAGACGGAGCAGGCGTCGGTGCTGCGGCAGGGCCTCGAGGAGCTGAACCGCGAGAAGGAGCAGCTCGGGCACCGCCTGGCGCAGCTGCTGCAGGAGAATGGGCGGCTGGAGGCGGATCTGCAGCAGCTGCGGACGCTGGAGGAGGAGCATTCGGTGCTGCGCGCATCGCACTCCAACCTGCAGACGCAGTACGTCGAGGCGCTGACGTCGAAGCAGGAGGAGCTGAGCCGCATGGAGAGCAGCATGCACTCCGCACGGCAGAGCGCAGAGATGCAGTCGCAGAGCCTCGAGACGGATGTGGGGCAGCTGAGGGCGCGCGGCGAGGCCCTGCAGGGCACGGTGCAGATGCTGCAGCGGGAGAACATCGTGCTGAAGGATTCGCTGACCTCGCAGGATGTGCTGCAGTCGAATGTGGCGACGCTGCGGCGGAAGGTGGAGGCGCTGGAGGGGCTCAACACGCAGCACCAGCAGTCCATCGCGTCGGAGCGGGAGAAGTGCAACTTCGAGGCGTCGCAGAAGCTGCAGCAGCTGCAGAAGGTGGAGGACTTCCGCGAGAAGAACACCTTCCTGGAGAGCAGGGCTGCGAACCTGCAGGCCAAGGCGCAGGAGCTGCGCGACATGCTCGACGCGCAGAAGCGCGCCACCGGGGATGCCGAGCGGCAGCTGCAGCTGGAGCAGCTCCGCAGCGACGAGCTGATGAAGAAGTCCGTCACCGCAACGGAGCTCAGCGTCGCCTCCAGCCTCTGCCCAGAGCGGGAGGACCGTGCCGCCACGGACGTGCTGCTGCTGGAGGGCCTGCCTGCCACTGCGATGCTTGGCTCCGTGTCGGCAGCATCGTATGCACCCAGCAGCACTGCAGCGCCTGAAGAGGAGGCGGCCCCGGAGGTGGTGCCGCTGGATGTGTTCGATGCGATGGTGCAGGAGAAGGAGACGGAGGCAGGTGTGCTGCGTGCCAAGCTGGCGGCGCTGCTGGGTGAGACGGCCCTGCTGCAGCAGCAGGCTGACGAGCAGCGATGCGAGGCGCAGCAGCGGGAGGAGCTGCTGGAGGGGGCACGCAGCGATGCACGCATGCTGCAGCACAGGCTTGAAGAGCAGCGTGGTGACGAGCAGCAGAGAGATGGGCTGCTTGAGGAGGCACGCGGCGATGCACGCATATTGCAGCAGCAGCTTGAAGAGATGCGCGACGACGCGCAGCAGAGGGAGGAGCTGCTCGAAGAGGCACGCAGCGATGCACGCCTGCTGCAGCAGCAGCTCGATCACCTGGGCACGGAGGTGTGGGTGCGTGAGGAGCACTTTGCTGTCGAGCGCCGTGCGCGCGAGGTGGTGGCTGCCATCGCCGCCCTGTCGGAGGAGTACGTGTCGGAGGTGCATGCCCTGGCAGGCGTGTTCGAGACCCTCGTGGTGGCAGACATGGCGGCGTGTGTGGAAGCTGCGCGTGAGCACCAGGCGCAGCAGCGCGAGCTGCGCTCCAGGTCGCCCCCACCTCCCCCCCCACCGGCAGACGCCGGGGCAGGCGCCTCGCTGTGTGCGGTCATCCGGTGCGTCGAGCGGGTCGCGGCACGCAGCCAGGTCACGATGCAGCCCACAGCCTTCCTGACGCACGGCGAGCAGGCAGCGGCAGCCGTGATGGCCATCGAGCAGCTGCCGCACGCCGCACTCCGCATCAGCATCGGCAGCACCCCGCCGCCAACAGACGCCGTCGAGCAGATGTGCATGGTGCAGCGCGACGTGGCACGCCTGCACGCCCTGCACTGCGCAGAGCCCGACGTGCCAACAGGGCTCAAGTCGCCACGCCCCATCCGAGCAGGGCTGCCTGTGCTCGACATGCTGCTGGATGTGGTGCACGCCGTGACGACACGAGTGGCTGCCGCAGAGGCACGCGCAGCTGCCCTTGAGGGCGACGCCGCCGCGCGCGCGTGCCCCGCCAACAGCGGGTATGACCACCTGCTGCAGCTGCGCGATGAGGCTGTTGCGCATGCCTCCAAGTGCGAGGCACAGACTTATGAGTCGCTCGACTTCGAGCGGCGCGCTGCCGTCAAGCTGTGCGAAGCGGCGGAGGAAGCAAATGTCGTCTCCGCAGCAGCAGCAGCAGCCGCATCGCAGTACCTTTCCCTCCTGTACCCTGCCCTGCAGCCACGGGTCCAGTTCATCACCTGACCCGCCCCTGCCCCCCCGTGTTTAGAGTGGAGGGAGGTCGGCTCTGTACTGCACCTGACTCTGCCTGACTCCCCTGGTGGTGGGAGATAGATTGTCTGCTCTTTTAGAGTTGCTGGTATTGCTTCGAGTCGCGGGCCTCCCCACCCACCCACCCACCCACCCATCCCTCTTCCTCCCACACGCCCATGCCCATGCCCCCCCTTGAGTGCAGTGTGTTGTGCGGAAGTGTTGGTGGTGGATGCATGCATGTGTTAATACTGAGGGTCCGGTGGAAAATTCGGACAAAGAGGTCAACTGTTACAGCTTTCTGTGACCCTCATGTGCTCTCAACGGAGGCTGTCCTTCGCTGTCGCTGTGTGTCAGATGGCCCTCTTGCGCCGTGATGATGCTTGCTCCATGGTATAGAGTAGTAGTATATCGTATCTCTATAGTAGTATACGTAGTATCTCCATGGCATAGTTGTCGGTTCCATGGCAACATCCGCGCACCTTTGGATGAACCCTTCCAGGTTAACTCGGTGTGGTTCGACGACCCTCTCGCCGTGTTGTTCTTCAGCTGTGTACGTCAGCAATCTGACTGTCATGCTGTACCTCACCTGCATCCGTAGGTCCCATGTCCCTCATGCGGAACTCCACACACTCGCCCTGATCATTCGTGAGGAAGTCCGCTCCGTCCTGCCGTGCCGAGGCTCCGGGTCTTGATGCACAGCCTGTCTCTGCCGCGCATGTGCCCAGGAGCAGCAGCACCGAAGGCATGGGGTGGGTGTGTACGTCTGTAGGATGTTAAGGTGCGGATGGCTGTCCTTCACCGTCGCTGTGTGTCAGCTTACTCTCATATGCTACCCTCCACTGTATGGCCACCTATTGCCTTCACCACACCCACCCGCCAGGCCACCTGTGCCACCATGAGGCACACCCTACTCCTAGCCCTGCTGCTGCTCCTGGGCACATGCGCAGCAGAGGACAGCACCTCCGCAGAGTCTTCCGAGGCCGGGTCGGAGTCAGACAAGGGGCTGTCTGAAGGGAGCGATGCGGGGGCCAGCTCTGAGGGCGACGACCCTGAGGTGATTCCTCCTCTGCCGAAGCGGCGGCGTGGCAAGGCGAGGAATGCCCTCAGGGCGCACGGGACAGACGACGACCCCCTGGTGGAGGGGCAGGACAGCGACAGCGATGCGTCAGACGACAGCGACTCCCTCCACCCCGTCACCGCAGTGGGGGCTGCAGACCTCAGCCGCCGCACACACGCCCTGGGCAAGAAGGTGGAGGAGATGACGGACTCGATGTCCGCTGCAATCCGCGACCTCAACAAGGCGATCGCCGCAAGGCGGAAGCGGCTGCAGGAGGCGGCGGAGACGGACGACGTGCCTGGCTTCACCGAACAGGCGAAGGGGCAGCGCAAGGCCCTCGCGAAGCGCGCGAAGAAGGTCACCCGGAAGGTGCACGAGATGCAGCAGCAGAAGAACGCCAAGATCGGGCAGCTCATCAAAGACAAGGGCTGCATCGACAAGAAGGAGGACCCGAGGGGCGGGGGTGCACCGCACCGCGCCCCCCTGCCTGACCCCTGCCAGGACAGCGACGAGGAGGACTGCCGCAAGGAGGAGGTCAAGAAGGCGATGCAGGAGGCGTGGGGTGCGTACAGGAAGCATGCCTGGGGGTGGGACGAGCTCATGCCCCTCAGCAGGCGAGGGAAGAATTGGGCGCGCGGTGCAACGAAGAGCTTCGCGCTGACTATACACGACAGCCTGTCGACGCTGTGGCTCATGGGGCTGCATGACGAGTTTGAGGATGGGCTGAAGTGGCTCGAGGAGGAGTTCGACCCAGCGATGGACTTCACCATGAGCGCCTTCGAGAGCACCATCCGAATGGTGGGCGGGCTGGTGTCTGCCTACGAGCTGAGCGGGGAGAAGCACCGCGTGCTGCTCAACACCGCAACAGACCTGGCCAACCGGCTCCTGCATGCCTACAACACCTCGACAGGCATCCCCCACTCCAGCATCAACTTCCGCACGAAGGACCACTTCAGCCCCCCCTGGTCTGGAGGGTCCTCCGTGTTGTCGGAGTTCGGCACTGTGCAGCTGGAGTTCCGCACCCTGTCCTACCACACCGGGGACTCGACATACGACGAGAAAGCCACGTGGATCATGGATCTGGTGCAGGCCGTTGCACCAAAGGACTACATGTGCCCGACCTACCTCCACTCGCAGAGCGCACGGTGGACGTCAGGGCACGTCACGCTGGGTGCGTTGGGCGACTCCTTCTATGAATACCTCCTGAAGCAGTACCTCCTGACGGGGAAGACGGAGAAGCGCTACAGGGATATGTACCTCAAGGCGCAGAAGGCCATCATGTCGAAGCTGTATGTCAAGGCGCAGCGGCCCCACCAGCTGTCGTATGTTGCGGAGTGGAAGAACGGTGGGCTGATGCACAAGATGGACCATCTGGCCTGCTTCACGGGAGGCATGCTGGCGCTGGGCATCACAGAGATAGACCGCGATGACGAAGCGGATGGGAGCAGCAAGTCGGAGCGGGACGGCGTCCTGCAGGCTGCTGAAGGCATCACCGAGACGTGCTTCCACATGTACCACGACACCGAGACAGGCATCTCCCCCGAGTATGTCGAGTTCTACGAAGGGGAGCTGCGCATGAGCCCCCGTGCTGCGTATTACCTGCTGCGCCCCGAGGCATCCGAGGCGTTCTTCTACCTGTGGCGGATCACCAAGAAGGAGAAGTACCGCGAGTGGGGCTGGGAGGTGTTCAAGGCCATCAGGCGGTGGTGCCGTGTGGAGGGGGGCGGGTACTCCGGGCTGCGGAACGTGGGCTTCACCCCGCCGCAGCAGGACGACCTGCAGCAGTCGTTCTTCCTGGCGGAGACGCTGAAGTACCTCTACCTGCTGTTTGCGGATGACAGCGCGCTGGACCTGTCGGAGTGGGTCCTCAACACAGAGGCACACCCCCTCAAGGTGAGGCGCCGCGACCCCCTGGACATCTGGCCCGCCTCCACACGCAACCAGCGGAAGAAGGACTTGACACGCCCCATCTCCCGCAGGCTCGACAAATACCGCTTCCCTGGGTCGGAGAAGGACCACGCAGAGGCCATCCTCAAGCCCTTCCATGTCAACGGGCATGACTCTGACCCCGACCCAGAGGGCGGCGGTGCAGGTGGTGGTGGTGCGGAGGGTGGGGGTGGTGGTGGTGGTGGCGGCGGTGGTGGTGACTCCGAGGGGAAGCACCATAAGCATCACAAACACCACAAGCACCGCAAGCATCACAAGCACCACAAGAAGCACAAGGAGGCGGAGGAGGGGGAATCCGGCTGAGCGGGGTGGGGGGGTGGGGGAGGGGCAAGAAGGGATCTGCGTGGGGTGAGGGGGTGGGGGTGGGGGTGGGGGGGGGGAACGCCGCCACAACAACACGGAGCTTTTGACGGGATCAAAAAGCTCCGACCCGCATGCCAACACCATTCCCCTCTTCTCCCTGATGGCACTGTGCCGTGTGGTGTGCATTAGATACCTCCCCGTCCCCCCCCTTCCCCCCCATTCCAAGTTGACGGGCCTGTGACTTGTGTGTGTGCTGCTGATTGAAGTTCAGTTGAAAGAATATAAACAAGCGGCACACCCAATTTCGCAGGGGATCTGGTCATGCGGAACTGCCATTTTTTATTGTCTTTTGTGTGTGTGATGGCGTGCCGATGCTTGTCCCTCCCGGGCACCCCCTCACACCCCACACCGTATGAAGCGAGCGCACCGCCAAACGCCCTGCCCCTGCTCGCTGTTCGATTGGCCTGCAAAGAGCAGAGTGGGACGGGGTATTCCCGCCCCACACTACAGAGTTACACCAACAGCAACCACCGCACACCGCATTGGGCTCCAAGCCGGTCCGTCCTACCTCTCTGTGGCTCCAGCCGCTGCTCCGTGTCCTTTGCCAAGGCAGGGGTGCCGTGCTGGGGGGTGAGGGAAGGCAGGGGCGGTGGCGGGGAGCTGGCCAAACGGGAGGGGGCATTGTTAGTGTTGCAGTTGTCGTGATTGCGCAGTCAGGGGGCTTGTCAACAAAAGCTTCCCCGTCTCTCCTCCTGTCTGTGTAGGGTTGAGTGGCTCTTTAAACTTCCTCGAGGTTGCCTGGGTGTTGTTGGGGGCGGGGGGAGGGGGCGCAAGGGGTTGGGGCAGGGCCAGTCCAATTGGAGGAGCTGGGGTCAGTTGTATGACCGCACAGACGTTCCCTTTCTCCATGAGAGGGGATGTGCACGAACCCAGTTTGTGTTATCAGTTTTAACTACTTCTGTGCGTGTGTTGTCGTCTTGCTGTTTCGTTAACTTCCTCCACACAGCACACAAGACAAGCAACAACGGGGTGCAGGGTGCAGCCCTGAATGGTGCAACGGAGGGCAAGAGTCTTCATGCATGGATACCCAAAAGAGATGATGGCAATGAGCGAGCTGCCCTCAGCCCCACAACTCACCACCTCGCACCCTACCCCCTGACTCTTTCCACTCTGAATACAAAAACCTGCAGAAGATCAACAGCTTTGTCTGAGTCCGTATATACTGTAAACGGAAAAAGGGTGGACCGCAAAAATATTTCAAGTTCCCAAAAAAAGGCCAAACGTTCCATCTTTTTTGCGGTCCACCATTTATTGGGACTGAATATGACCTCGTCCATAAACCCCCCCAAATACCGTAATCTAGCAATTTTTCAGGCTTTCGCCTATTTCCTACCATCTACACCCCTCTGTCACCTGCCAGACACCCACAAAACCCATACCGCACCTCCGGATGTGGTCTCAGAGGGCATTGGCACCCCCCAGTGGCTATTTTTTACAGATTTCCTGCCATTTTTGATCCCTGCCAGCCACCCCGCAGAACCGCCCCAAAGGGGCCCCTTGTGACGCAACAAGTGCTGATCTCATCATTGCGACCTGGGCCCCTTTCGGAGCCAACGGTGTGTGTGTTAGCACGGCATCATCTTCACAGCTTGGTGTCACTGAGCAGCCACCGTACATGGACACATCAAGAGGCCCTTTCTCAGACTTGGAACAGTACACCGAGGCCACGATGGTCTCAGGGGAATCAAATTGTGCGATGTGGACGGGCCCTTTTGGGGGCAGGCCACATGCAGCGATGAGAACAGAGTGCCCACATCATGTTCCATGCTCCACCATGTTGAGGGACCGGACGCTTCATGTGAATGGGGTGGTTGCTGCAGACCCTAACATGTTGTCTCTGCAATGCTCCTACTGAAGAAGATTCCACAATGGTACATACGTCCACCCTGCCAAGGGATCGGCATAAGGGCAGCCTCGTCTGTCTGTCGATGCAACCCGTGGCTGACCTGACCCGGCTCCACTCGGTTCTCTGGTGTTTCAAGACTGACAAAGAAGAATGTCGTCACCGACCACCACCCTACCCGACGACTCTGGGGCTCTGGGATAGCCGCCACCTGCACATGATCCATTGCACCTCCATGTCACTCTGGTTCGGGGTGGCAGGTTGCTGGAGTGGGCCAGAGTGCTGGGCTCTGCGATCAAGGCATCTTGCGTGATGACCTTGCCATCAAGCTTCTCACCAGATACCAAGAAACATCTCCCGGCTCTACGACCAGATCTGCGGGGTGGCTGGCAGGGGTCAAAAATGACAGGAAATTCGTAAAAAAATGGCCACTGGGGGGTGCCAATGCCCTCTGAGACCACATCCGGAGGTGCGGTATGGGTTTTGTGGGTGTCTGGCGGGTGACAGATGGGTGTAGATGGTCGGAAATGGGCGAAAACCTGAAAAAAATGCTAGATTACGGTATTTGGGGGGGGGTGGGTTTTATGGATGAGGTCATATGGAAAAGACAATGCGATTTTCGCCCGCGGGCTGGTGGGTTGCGGGGCGCGGACTGCGGCCTCCACGCCGCAGACTCCCACATGTAGGCCTCCCGACCTCCCAGCTTTGGACCCTCCCTCCACCACCGCAACCAACACCAGCAAGAGAAGCAAGTCCTCCTTGCGTGTGGAAAGGGCACGATCACCACCACTCAGCTCGAGACTCACCCACCACCACACCTCGAGAAGTGTAGTACCATGCAAGGAGCGTTCCGGTAGAAGTAGAAGTAGAACCTGCTGCGCTAGCCCACATAAGCAGCCACAGTACGGCAGGGCGCGCAGACGGAAGCTGAGACCACCGGGCTCCCTCCAGATGTAAATTCGTGAATCAGTGCCCGGGAAATTCAGGGGGTACACCTTTAGTGTAGTACACCCTGCAGTTCCTGTGGGAGAACAGTTCCGGACGATGGTGAGCGCACACTATGTGTTGAGGCCCTGTAGTGTTAATCCTGCAGCTTCAGTCGTACGCTTTCCTTGGTTCGCGACTTCGTCGCTCGGAACTCGTAAAACAACCGCCAACTCCACTATCCCAACCGTAAAATAGGTGGACCGTAAAAATGTTCCAAGTTCCGGAAAAATCCCATTTGTTCCATCTTTTTTACGGTCCACCTATAGGACGGTTCACCTCTATTACGGTAGGAGGACCTGCCACTGCCTTGCACCGTGATGACTCACATACACACACAAATCACTCCAATCCTACGCACCTTGTGTGCGGACGACGATGCTTCAACATGCACCACCATCTGACTGCACATGCTGCTGTCTTGTCTCACTTTGTGGGATCCCATGACATCTGTAAGAGTTTTGCACACCACCTTCGATCACACCCTTGCGAAGGCTATGCAGGTGACTTGTCCTCTCTGAGAAAGCAACGTTTGGCAATACAGATGGGTCCCAACTACAGAATGTCTCACACGTATCATCTAGTAACGACCGAAGCTTACACACCCCACACGCACAAAGGTAGCGACCACACGGTATAACAATGAAAGCAACGATGTTCCTCCTGGCCATCGGATGCGCGGCCTTGGCCCACGCAAGAGACGTGTGTGACGGTGCAGCCTTCTGCGGCGGCATCGCAAACAAGGCCTGCAAGACTGGCTACACATGTCTGGATGACCCCGACGACACATGTGATCCCAACAACGGCGGCAGGGACTGCAGCGGGTGCTGTGTGCGCCTTGTGATCCCTGAGACTCCGAAGCCGGCCCCTGTCGCCGACACGTGCACGACGTGCGGCGGCATTGCCAACATCCAGTGCTCTGCCGGTTGGACCTGCATGGACGACACCCGCGACAACTGCGACCCGAACAACGGCGGGAGGGACTGCAGCGGGTGCTGTGTGCGCCTCGTGATCCCTGAGAAGTCTTCGTCTGCCGCTGCGTCTCTCGACACGTGCACGATGTGCGGTGGCATTGCCAACATCCAGTGCGCTGCCGGTTGGACCTGCATGGACGACACCCGCGACAACTGCGACCCGAACAACGGCGGGAGGGACTGCAGCGGGTGCTGCGTGCGCCTTGTGGTCCCTGAGACTCCGAAGCCGGCCCCTGTCGACACGTGCACGATGTGCGGCGGTATTGCCAACATCCAGTGCTCTGCCGGTTTCACCTGCATGGACGACACCCGCGACAACTGCGACCCGAACAACGGCGGCAGGGACTGCAGCGGGTGCTGCGTGCGTCTGGTGATCCCTGAGACGCCGAAGCCGGCCCCTGTCGACACGTGCACGATGTGCGGTGGCATTGCCAACATCCAGTGCGCTGCCGGTTGGACCTGCATGGACGACACCCGCGACAACTGCGACCCGAACAACGGTGGCCGGGACTGCAGCGGGTGCTGTGTGCGCCTTGTGATCCCCGAGACGTCTTCGTCTGCTGCTGCATCTGTGGACACGTGCACGATGTGCGGTGGCATTGCCAACATCCAGTGCTCTGCCGGTTGGACCTGCATGGACGACACCCGTGACAACTGCGACCCGAACAACGGCGGCCGCGACTGCAGCGGGTGCTGTGTGCGCCTCGTGATCCCTGAGACTCCGAAGCCGGCCCCTGTCGACACGTGCACGATGTGCGGCGGTATTGCCAACATCCAGTGCTCTGCCGGTTTCACCTGCATGGACGACACCCGTGACAACTGCGACCCCAACAACGGTGGCCGCGACTGCAGCGGGTGCTGTGTGCGCCTCGTGATCCCCGAGACGTCTTCGTCTGCTGCTGCATCTGTCGACACGTGCACGATGTGCGGCGGCATTGCCAACATCCAGTGCGCTGCCGGTTGGACCTGCATGGACGACACCCGCGACAACTGCGACCCGAACAACGGCGGCAGGGACTGCAGCGGGTGCTGCGTGCGCCTTGTGGTCCCTGAGACTCCGAAGCCGGCCCCTGTCGCCGACACGTGCACGATGTGCGGCGGTATTGCCAACATCCAGTGCTCTGCCGGTTTCACCTGCATGGACGACACCCGCGACAACTGCGACCCGAACAGCGGCGGGAGGGACTGCAGCGGGTGCTGTGTGCGCCTCGTGATCCCCCATCAGTAGTCTGTTTTTCCCGTCCCCTCACTTTTTATGTCCTGCCCTCCTCCCAGTCGTGCCGACTTGTCCCGCCCCTTCCCCTGCCGTCTCTTCGGTCTCCCCGTTGTGCAGTGTTTCGCGGTGCTGGCTCGGCCACAATCCTACATTCTCGTCGGAGCCTTCTTGTTTTTCCTTCACTGGACGCCTTGAGTGTTGAGTGATTGAGTGACAGAACCGGCCCCTGTCGGCGTACTGCTGCTGCATGCACTTGCGTCTCTTTGGCCGATGTGCAGTGTGACGGCTCAGGCCCCTCAGAACACGCCGATGACCTGGCGCTGTCCCTCTGCCCACATGACATTCGTGTGAGGACGTGTCGCTTCCCTTTGAGCCCCTTTGCCTTGCAGGGACACTGATACGCTGGAGGAGGAGCTGACTGTGCCGTGTGCTGCCTCTGTCTTCGGAGGTTGCCATGCGGTGTCGGCCTCCTATCTACCTGCTTTGTATCGCGTGTGCTCTGCACGTTATGCCCCCTCCCCTTGTGCCCTCACCATTGCTGTCCTCTGCAGCACGTTGTCGATGGGAGACTGCCAGAAAAGCTGTTGCTGCCTGCCTGGGTATCACCCCATGTGCACGGCGTGCGACGTGAAGAGCAGCCCCTGTACGCGTGCCCCTGCTGCGTGCGCGTGTCGCCGCCAGGTGTTGGTGTTGAGCCGTGTGCCCCTGTGATGTGCCGTAGGCAGTTATCGGATGTGCTGTCCCTGTGCTGCATGTCTCCATGCCCTGTCTGCGGTGTGTCTCTTCCTCAAGCATCCATTTGATTTGTTGGAGTGTTGGTTTTTCGTTGCTTTACCTTGCAGGTACCCTGATGCGCTGGAGAAGGAGCTGACTGTGCCGTGTGCTGCCTCTGTTTTCGGAGACTGCTCTGCGGTGTCTGACTCCTGTAGCCGTTGCTCGGGTGCCTTGTCTGTGCGTTCACCCGCACGCGTTGTCACTTCTTGCTTTTGTGTGTGTTCTTGCAAGCATCCTCGCTTCCGTACGAAACCTTCGGTGTGTCTCTGGGCAACTCGCCCACTGGCCCACCTGAACGCATGTCCGACAGCCGCAGTCGCTGACCGCAGCAGAAGCCCCACACACCCCGCCCTGTTGCCTGCCTTGCCTTGCCTTGCCTGCTGGTGCTGTGCCGCCACACATGAGGAGGACCTGCCACTGCCTTGCACCGTGTTGACTCATCCGCACACAAATCACTCCAATTCTCCGCACCTTGTGTGCGGACGACGATGCTTCAACATCGAGGGCGGCACGGTTAGCTGTCATTGGCTCCAGCCTCGTGCGCTTTCCTCTTTTGTGATATCGTACTGGTGCTCTCGAGCTCACGCCTCACACAGTTCAGTTCTGGCGGTGCAAACTTCTCCATCAGCCCCTGCCAGTAACCTAGCATGCTTCCCGTGCAGCTTCGGTTCAAACAGTGGTCGAGAAAACGTATCAAGTATCCTCGGTGAACTCAACCCGTCTCGCCACCCGTCTGCACCCAGCAGAGTATATTCCCTCCTGCAGGTCCTGCCAGTAACCTAAGCATGCCGTCCGTGCAGCTTTGGTTCAAACAGTGATCGAGAAACCGTGTCACGAACAGTTCCTCCATCAGCCCCTGCCAGTAACCTAAGCATGCTTCCCGTGCGGCTTTGGTTCAAACAGTGGTCGAGAAAATCTGTGCTCATCTCGGCAGCGGCCACCGAGGCCGAGATGAGATGTCTGGCAATGCAACATTTGATGCACACTGCATCTCCTGTTGCAGCAACAGGCAGTGCAGCTGGCAGCTCTGATGACCTGTGGCTACACTACTCCAAATCAACAAACACGTTACGTACGCCGGCCCCTTTTTCTGCAGGTCCTGCCAGTAACCTAAGCATGCTGTCCATGCGGCTTTGGTTCAAACAGTGATCGAGAAAACCTTCGTCCATCCCCTAACACACCCACCGAAGATCCTGCAGAATGACACTGCAATAGCCGAACCTCACTGAGCCTGGCAGAACCTCCCCCGTCCACTACCACCCCACGCCCCTCCTCCCCCTGCACACCACACCACACCACTACCAGGCGTGCATCTCTGCGGGATGGCACCGCAGCTGATCTTCGCAGGTGCTGCGGCTGTGGCCGGGCTGTACTTTGCGCGTGTGGGCCTGCGTGTGGTGCAGCGCATGGGTAACGCGCCTGTCGGGACTAACTATGCCAAGGGCGATGCAAAGGAGTTCCTGAACTACGTCGGGCCGTTCGACGAGACGGTGACGCCCGGCGAGGCGCGCCTGATCCTGGGGGTGACGGACGGGGCATCGAGGGAGGAGATCAAGCGCACACACCGCGCGCTCATCATGCGCAACCACGCGGACCAGGGGGGGTCCCCCTTCATCGCACGCAAGATCAACGAGTCGCGGGATGCGTTGATGCGCAAATAGGCTCCAGTACATAGGCAGCAGGACCCCATCCGCCCTGCCCATGTGGGGAGGCGCAGTAGGGGCGCAGCACGACGCACGAGTCACCAGGGGGCAGTTGCTGCTGCCCCCTCCCCCCCTGGCAGACGGCAGCAATCCCTAACATCGGCACTATGCCAATAAGCGGTGCCTTGTGGAGCGGCGTCTCGTGCCTTTTGGCTGGTGTGCGTGTTTTTGGTCCCGCTGCTCACCTCCCCACACACACGCCCGCCCCCCTGCCTGCCTCTGCCGGGTTCTTGCCCCCCTGGCAGCCCTCCCTCTACAGTGGGCTAGCCACTCGGTTTCCAGTGCCCTAGCTTCGACCGACTGAAAAACGATCATCCCGAAGGGTGGGTGTGTGTTGCTGGCCCCCGGCAGCAATGTGCTGCTGCCACAATGTCCCTGCTGCTGCGGCCATTCTCTATGTGTGATTTTGTTCCGTTAAAAGCTGTTGTTGTCTGTCAATTGACTCAAAAAAAGGATTGTGATATTATTGAACCCCGCATCGGGTTTCGACCTGAGCGCAGGCTGGAGTTAGGCGGCGAATGTGGCACATCAGGTGGATTCATGACGCGCACCACTGTAGGAAGGGGACCCCCACAGCCCTGCCCCTCCTGTGTGTCTACTACTCGAGCTATCTCGCAGTCGCATGTGGTGGAAGCGTCAACGCAGCAAGAAGACCGCCTCCCTTTGCTTGGACCTTGCCCCCCCCCCCCTAGGGCAGTGCTTGCAGAATACGCGTATTCTTCGAAAAACCCAAAATCTGCATACGTGCATACGTATGAATACGCATACGGCTCGAATACGCATACGGCTGGCAGGTCACCGGTGGAGGAGAGTGGGCCCGGTGCCTGTGCACGTCCTGTCGTCCTGTGGTTCTCAGTGCGCAGTGGACCCACGTACGTTGTTTCGGCCCCTGGGTACCTTGGGTCGGGGAAAGCCCATAAGTATGGGCCGGGCCCGACGGCCCATTTGGCTCCTGTACCAAGGTACTTGGTACATGTACCTGGGCCCGGATGGACCCAAAATCTGGTTTTCCCCCAACGGCCAAATCTGGCTCTCTGGGTGCGCATATGTCCCAAAAATGTGTTTCCGGGCATTTTTGGGCACAGTAGCGACGTTGTTCGTGTCAGAACAGCAGGAGGCACAGTGGGCAGGCACCAAAGAGTGGCATGTGTGGGGGAAGCCCTGCCTGGCAGCGTACAGTGCAAAAGTATTAACAGACGTATGCAGGCGTTTTTTCGAAATCTGCATACGTGCATACGTATGAATACGCATACGTATGCCCGTATTCGGCGAGCACTGCCCTAGGGGGGGTCAAATGCCCCCCCTTTTACGTGGATAAACACGATTTTTCAAAAAACCGGCGCAGAGGCCCCAAAGCCCCCGTAAACCCTCCAAACCCCCCCAGATCGGTCCGGAAACCCATCGAACCCCACTTTTCCACCATTCCGGGCACCTCAGGTGCCCGAATTGGGGTACCTAAATTTTGTGCCACCGTTTGGTACCGTACAGTGCCACTGTGTGGGAGGTTGGAAAAGAAAATGCCCCAACACACCACATCTGAGGGTTGCAATGCATGTTGCTTGCCAACCACGTCATCCGGTGGGTGTCAGGCGCTATGTAGGTGGCATCAGCCAGGTCTTCGATGTGTTCTGGCTTGTATATGTACCTCCCTGTCTGCGGCACAGGCACTGCCTTTGTCCCCCACACCAGCCACAGAGAGCGTATTGTACTCGGTCCACGGTTGCTGATTCATTGTGATGCGTTGTATCCTCGAGTGAACGTCACACACTAGTGGCACCACCACCCGCCATCCGAGAGCTGTATTGACTTTGCGCGCTTCCGTTGCATTCACCTCGCCACGCATATTGCACTGTTCAGTATCAGTGCTCTTGGGCCAGGCAAAGTAGACCGCAGCAACTACCAATTCTGCACAATGGGTACCACGACAGCGCACTTCGTGTGTTCCCGGAATGTACAGCTCGTGTTGCAACAGTCGTTGTCAACACATCCCGGTTGTGGAGCACTGCTGCACAGGAATCACACGACCATCTGGACTTGTTCCGTACCTACAGGCAGCCTCCCGGTGCATGGTGACAGGGAGGTACATATACAAGCCAGAACACATCGAAGACCTGGCTGATGCCACCTACATAGCGCCTGACACCCACCGGATGACGTGGTTGGCAAGCAACATGCATTGCAACCCTCAGATGTGGTGTGTTGGGGCATTTTCTTTTCCAACCTCCCACACAGTGGCACTGTACGGTACCAAACGGTGGCACAAAATTTAGGTACCCCAATTCGGGCACCTGAGGTGCCCGGAATGGTGGAAAAGTGGGGTTCGATGGGTTTCCGGACCGATCTGGGGGGGTTTGGAGGGTTTACGGGGGCTTTGGGGCCTCTGTGCCGGTTTTTTGAAAAATCGTGTTTGTCACCCCCATTTGACCCCCCCTACCCCCCCCCCCCCCCTCTCCGTCACCCCAAGGCGGCACATACATCACACCACCACCAGCAGAGGAGTGCCGCAGCCCTGCCACCGATGCTGGGGCTGCTGTGCGGCTGGGCTCGCTAGATGGGTTGCTGCGAGAGCAAGAGCGACGGCCCTCCGAAGCGCAGGGCCGCAGCGTCCAGCCGCCCGAGCAAGGCGCAGGAGAGCGAGCGGGGGACTGTCACAGCCAGCGCGCGTGATGCCGACGAGGATGTTGCCCTGCCCGAGTGGGTGGCGGCGCCTGTCGAGGACGTCTCGGATGCTAATGTGGAGGACGGCGACATGGCAGAGGTGCACGGCGAGGTGTTCCTCGTGTCGCACGCAGGGCGTGTCGTCGAGCTGGTGACACACGCCCGCGGGAAGCAGGACGACGGTGGCGTCAGCCTGCTCAGCACCGCCATGCTGGTCAGCAACTCGCCCTACTGGGCACCCCTGAGCGACGTGCTGCGCCACTACTCCAGCGCCGTGCTGCCGCACACCCACGCGCTGGTGTTCCTCCCCCCGAAGGAGGTCACCGTCACATGTGTGGACCCGCCCTCCTCGCGCACCTACACGCTGACACCCTTCCGCCCGGTGAAGCCGTCGCGCCTGCTGCGCGACTTCCACATCCCGAAGAAGGGGCGGCACAAGCTCGTCAGCTCCGAGAGGGGCCGCGTGGTGGTGCCCAGCGAAGAGCTGCAGGTGCGGAAGGCGGGCTCGCTTCTGATATCCTACAACGCTGTGCGCGACAAGGAGCACGTGCACCTGGTGTCGTGGCACGACAGGGTGACGGTGCAGCTGCTCGGTGACGGGGAGCGGTCCGACATCGTGCTGGCTGTGCCGGAGGGGGGCGATGTGGAGGCAGCGTTCCGCGAGCAGGTGGCAGGGCCCTGTGTGCCCTTCGAGCTGGCGGAGGCGGACGGGCGGTATGAGGCACGCCTGAAGGAGAAGACGGTCACCATCATCGACCCTGACACCGACGAGGAGCGTAGCGTCACGCTCACCCCAACGAGCAAGGTGCTCGCATGGGCAGAGCAGCTGGCAGCCACACCTGCTGCCCTGCACACCAGGAAGACGCCTGATGGCGAGCCGCCGACCCCCCTCGCCTACAACTGCGTGTCGGACAACGAGACGTACTACGCGGTGAAAAAGAAGAACGTCACATACGTCAACGATGTCCCCTTTGCGCACAACACACGCAACGAGCTGATGCAGAGCATCTCTGCTGTGTTCGACGTGCACGTCAGCAACATGGTGCTGGAGGGTGCGGACGGGCGTGCCACGCTGCGTGTCGAGAAGCTCTCTGTCACAGGCGATCCGAGGGAACGCGGCCGCTCCCCTGCCGGCGACACCGTGAAGGTCAGCGCCTTCACCAAGGCAGAGGTCGCCGCTGCGGTAGGCATCCCCGAGGCGGCCTTCTGGCTGAAGCAGACAGGCAAGCGGCGCGACTCCGCCACCGGCAACGCCGGGTCAATGGTGCTGGTGCCCCTGGCACTCTCGGTGGCGGTTGTCATGGGCGACGTGTCGAAGGACGGCACCACAGAGATCCACGCAGGCTCCCCCCACAGGGGCAACGTGCGCAAGGCTGTCGAGTCGGCAGGCGCCATGCCCCTGGCACACATCGAATCCTCAGAGTTCTCTGTGTCGTACGGCGGCACCGACATGACAGACGTGACGTGGTTCGCCGTGGCCTCCATGCAGGCACAGCACGGCTTCAAGGTGCTGAAGGTGTGCGTCCTCCCCAAGACCGTGGAGGTGCACGTGCCGGGGAGGCCTGCTGTGCAGCTCGACATCTTCTACGGCGAGTCGGAGCAGCGCACCTTCCGCAGGCTGGTGGAGGTGGCTGGCCTGCAGGGGCTGTGCCGCGACCTGCAGGTCCCGCTGGAGGAGGTCAGCACCGACCAGCCCCTGCTGCACCAGACACTGCCTGCGCGTGGGGGCCGCATCGACGTGGCGCTGCCTGTGAAGCGTGTCGTGCTGCAGAGCCACGAGACTGCCACCCACTGCGCAGCCCTGCACCCCCATTGGGCAGCGCAAGACGTGGCTTCACGCCTCCAGTGCCAGCCGAAGGCTTTCTCCGACGTGCCTCCCGGTGCCCACCTGACGTATCATGTCGACAAGCACATCCAGGTGGAGGTGGTGCTTGCGCCCGACGTTGTCGACACCGCGTCTGTGGTGGTGCGGCACGGCGAGTCGCTGCCGGAGGTGGTCAAAGAGATGTACGACGTGGGGAGCGTGAAGTGCACCCTCAAGTCCCGCGGGGGCGATGCGTGCACCTCGGCTGACCTGCAGTACAGCGCACTGCAGGTTGCTTCCATTTACACCGTCACTGTGCAGTGGGGTTGAGGGTGCTGGGGCACGGGAGGAGGGCGAGCGGGTGTGGGGTGGTTGGGCGGGCGTGCCCCTCTCTGTTTCCCTCCTTCTTATCTGTTGAGGCGCGTTGCTTCCTGCAGTGCCGTGCAGGGTGGGTAGTGTGGGGTGGGCGCGGCTGAGTGAGTCTCCACACCAGCGACTTTCACTTCCCGCTTGCAAAAAACAAGGTGATGTGGCACCTGTGCGTGCTAAGTAGTTTCAGCTATCGGCTAGCCCTGTTTGTGTAGATGTGTTGTGGTGCATTCTAGAGGCCTCTCGAGGGGAACCCCGCCTGGACCGTTGTGAGGGTATGAAGGTTGACACAGAGTGAAATGCCTCGATGTCTTCTTCGCCCGCCTTTCCAAATCTTAAGTGCACAGCCTTGTCAAGCAGCAGGTGTTGGGCTTCCGATGGCTTTCACTGTTGCCTGCCCTCCTCCTGTCAAGCCTCTCAGGATCTTGTGCCGCACACAGCACCCGTCCCCTGTGGGTGTGCTGCTGTGCGGCCCTCGGGGTGGGTGGGGGATTGCTGGCACGGAGGGGAGGGTAGCCGGAGGACGGCACACCACCGCAGAAGAAGGTCGGAACGAAACGAGACGTCATTAAGAATAGTCCACGTGGTGGATGATGCAGCACGTTCTAAGAGGAAGGTTGCCGTGGCCAGTCCCTCTTCGGCTGGTCTCCACTGCATCGACACACCAATGATCTGCGCATGGTCTACCCACTGAACACATACGTCGCCACACACACACGCCAAACGCCATTATCCATATAACTTCACACTGCCCGCACCCGCACAGGCCGACCCACTGCCTGACCCAGGCACCATGGAGGGCCACACACAAGAGCACGAGAGGCTGACGGGTGAGCTGATGGAGATGCACCCCGTCATGGAGGACGCTGACGACCGTGCCTCTGGCAGCCCTGCTGGCAGCGAGGAGGTCAGGTCACCGGAGAGCAGCGTGCCTGTCAGCGGCAGCGGCTACCGCGACACGACACGCCTGGCGGAGCCGGAGGAGGAGGACGGGTCGGTGTGGGGGCGGATGCACCGCTTCTCGCGGTCGGAGAAAGGGGCCCTGATGCTGGTGGCCCTCAGCGGCCTGCTGAACAGCATCCAGAGCGTGGCTGTGAAGTTTGCCAAGAGCGAAGGCGTGCCGGGGATCCAGATGGTCTTCACGCGGGCAGTGCTGCAGCTCTTCTTCATCGTGGGGTGGCTGCTGCACAACGGCGACGAGTTCCTCGGCCCGAAGCACCTCCGCAAGGCCCTGCTGGCGCGCGGCATCACCGGGGGCCTGGGCTTCGTCTGCCTCTTCCACTCCGTCGCCACGCTGCCCATCGGGGACGCGACGACGCTCTACTCGCTGCACCCCATCTTCACGGTGCTGATCGCGTTTGTCTTCCTCCGCGAGCCCGTCACCATCAGCGTGGGGGTCGCCGTGCTGGCAAGCATTGCAGGCATGATCTTCATCGCACACCCCACATTCGTCTTCGGGGAGCAGGACCTGCAAAACGCCACCCAGGGCCCGGAGACGCAGGGCACGGGGGTGGCGTGGCTGGACAACCGGGCGACGGGCATCGGGGCAGCCCTGCTGACGGCAGTGCTCGCAGGCGCCGTGATGGTGCTGATCCGCCACGCGAAGAGCGCAAGCACCGCACAGCAGCTGCTGCCGTGGTGTGTCACCTCCATCGCAGCGTCGGGCATCCTGGGCTCCACCGTGCAGCCCTTCGTGCTGCCCGCCACCTCCGCCATCGCACCCGCCGTGGTCTGCGTCGTCGTCGGCATCGCGGGGCACGTCGTGATGACTCTGGGTGCGCGCTTCTGCCCGGCAGGCAGTGCCTCCCTCATGCGCTCCACCGAGATCCTCTGGAGCTACATGTGGCAGGTGGTAGTGTTCGGCGAGCAGCCAGAACCTCTCACCTACCTGGGTGTGGGGCTGGATGTGGCGGCGCTGCTGCTTGTGGGTGTGGAGACGCGCATGAAGGTGAAGCGGGCAGCCGCTGCGGCGCAGGCGGCTTTGCAGGGCACAGGCGTGCAGGGCGATGCCGAGAGCATCACATACACACTCGGCAATGAGACCATGCGCACGTCACCCGTCCCCTCGGAGCACACAGCATGTGAGTTCGTGCAGACCCGCGATGACACGCTCTCCCCCATCCCACTGTAGGGGGTGGTGATGTCCTTCTCTTGCACCGTTTCTCTCCACGACAACAGCAGCACCAAACCTTGACTGAAGTCTTTTCACTGTCGGTGTTGGGGGTGGAGGTGCGCCGGGTAAGCCTAATGTGCTGCGCCGAGACTCGCGCCCCACCCGCCTACACCGACCCCCCCCCCCCCCCCCAGGGTCCTGACTCCTGTATCTTACTTTCTTCGACAACCGCTACCCACCCACCCCATCTAGCTGAACAAAGTCCGCAGTCCCCACTCCTCCGAGATGATCGATAGAAACGCAAGCACACCATCACCAGCCCCGCTCAAACCCTTCCCTTTGTGGTGGTGGGGGGGTGGGGTGGTGCAATGGTGTCCCTTGTGATGGGGTGCACGGAGGTGTGTCGAGAGCTGGCCTCCTTCCTTCCTGCCCTCACCACCCCCCTCCCCCCTCCTTCCCACACGGCACACTCTCTGCCAATGTCGCTCCGTCGTGGTGTGACAGGCGCACACAGCGGGTCTGCTGCATTGTGTGTTGCCTTGTCTACTCTCTGCCTGAAGTAGGGGGGTCTTCGCTGGTCGTTACCCTTCGTCAATCTTGGTCAGTTTTCAGCCAATTCAACAGGAAATGCACCAAAATGCACTTGACGACCACCCCCGTAGCGAAGACCCCCTAGGGCCAGTTTATGCTGCCCTTGTGGTGTGACAGGCACACAGCGGGTCTGCTGCATTGTGTGTTGTCTTGTCTACTCTCTCTGCCTGAGTAGGGCCAGTTTATGCTGCTCGGATCTTGCATGCTCTCCCCAGTAGTTGCAGGGTTCCCGAGCCATCGAAGGAGCGAACGAATCGAGAAGGCGTTGTTTATTAGAGCAGGGCTCGAAGCGCGTTCTGACTGGGGATATGGACATGCTGCAGCACGCTGCTGTTCTGACCAGAGCGAAAAAGCAGAAACCGAGCAAGGAGATTGAGTTCCTGCTGCTGCTACGGGCTGCTCCCCGCTGAGGCCCCACCCCAAACCCCCCCTCCCGGGGGAGCTTACCTTTGGTGGGTTCAAGGAGGGCGCTCCCCTCCCGCTGACCCCAGCCCCATTGTGGGGGTGTGGGGCAGGGCGTTGCCTTCCCCTCCGCTGTCTGAGCTTGACCCCTGGGGGGGGGGGGGTGCAGTGGGGTTCGTTTTCTTCATCGGATGGTGCGGCATTTTAAACGAGGCAGTTGCTAGGAAACTCGGCTAGCTATGTGACTAGGAACAATGGCTGATTTTTTTGCCTCCCGCCCCCCCCCCCCCCCAGACGAGTCATGTCGGGTGAAGAAAACATCGTTGGAAGGCTTTCTGACCCCATTGTTGTCAGCAGAGCCTTGTTGTGTCAGTGTTGTAACGCTTAATTCTGTTCGGGCATTCCTGCCCCTATCCCCCCCCACTTTGCGAAGGCATACGCGGTGGCCTTCTTCATCAGTGTTTTGACCAGGTTGACCAAGCCAAAATTGACCCGGGGGGTAGCAGCTCTGCTATTGCCCTGAACCTGGTCACGTGACCAGGTCACCAGGCCCTGGTCAAGATAATGCCAAACCCTGACCGAGGCCCACCGTGCCCCCACCCACCCAATGCCTGACGCTGTCTTCCCTTTTTGGTTTTTCCTCCACACGATTCGACTCGCCCTCCCCTCCCCCCACTGCGGACTGCCCCAACGATCATCACCCAAACCCTTAGCACCCACCCTTTGTTCCTACCTCCGGTACCCCGCGCCCCCACACCTCTTGCGTCGCCCCCTGCCGTGGTGTGGGCCACTGTGTTGCTTGCTTGCTTGCCCCCCTTCTGAAGACCTCTGCATCTAGAGTGAAGGTAGAGAGGGTCGGCTCTTGCAGACGCTGCTATTTCTCGACACCACACACCATTCGCTACGGGTCTTGCCCCCACCCCCCTCCCCTCCACTTCGGGAGAACTCTTTCTTTCGGCTCTGCCAGCGGCAGTGATAAACCACATCCCCTAAACCCCCGTTTCACTCGCGGAGTGATGGTATTGCGCGGCGGTGCCCCGCCAGGGAGCTGTCCAGCCCTTAGAAGGCGGGGAGCCAATTGGGGGGGGGGGGGGGGCGTGTTGTTGGTGTTGTCAAGCGCATCGTGTTGGGTGTGGCAACGTATCGCAACCCCCCCCCCCCCCTGTAGGCAGAGACCCCGATAAGAATCCGACCCCCTGACCCCACCCGACCCCCGACCCCCTCTTATAAAAGACCCCCCCCCCCCCCCCTAGGGCAGTGGTGGCTGCGTACGCGTACGCAGCGTGATTTTCAAAAAGTGCGTACGGCGTACGCGTACGCGTACGCGTACGGCGCTGCGTACGGCAGTCTATGAGCACAGGAGACGGCCATGGCCGCACACCAAATCCGACAGTCGAACTCAGGTGTACCAGGGGCAGCCTTCGAGCCTTCCAGTCGGAAGTGGTACCTTTTGCAGCATGCTTGCGGGTGTACTTGCAGGTGTTGCGAGTTATTCGCCACGTGCGCGGCAAGGAACCATCTGTGAAAGGCAAGAGCAAAGGCCAGGGCCCAGCCACCCGCTGGGTGGCCTACTGTGTGCTGAGAGACCTGGAATACCAGCCGTACGCAAAATCTGCGTACGCGTACGCAGCGCGATTTTCAGAAAGTGCGTACGGCGTACGCGTACGCGTACCGTACGGCCGTACGCTGCCACCACTGCCCTAGGGGGGGTCATAAGCCCCCCTAAAAACGTACGAAAACCAAAATTTTCAACATACCATCAGAACCGCCCTAATACCTGATCTGACCCGAAAATCCGACCCATACCCCCCCGGAAACTGTCTGGGGCCCACTTGTGACACCTGATACGCACTTTTGTGATGATTTTTTGGGGTCCTAAAAAATGTACCTCAGTTTCGTACCTTGCCTTTGTACCTGAACCACTCCCGACCGCATTATTTCGTTCTTTGCCTTTTCTGCGGTGGTTCTGGCTCAGGTGGCACGCATGTTGCCTTCCCCAGTGCCTCGGCAAGGTCTTTCTTGACCTGATTAGTGGGAATGTTGTGTTGTTGCGTCAGCAGAATGAGTTCAGCCACCTTCTGGGTGTAGTACTTCGATCGCATATGGGTCATTGTGAGTACTTCGTACGCCTGGGAGGCTGCATCGGCATTAGTAGGCAGCGTTGTAGATGCTTTTGCTTCGTCGATCTTAGCCTGTGAAGGCACGATTGGGATATTGTACGCCCTGAGAGCCGAAGTGGTTATGATTGTGCTGTGTAATTTGCGCCCCGCAGGATATGCACACCACGCAGTCTCGACAACACGTATGAGAGTGTACCATGTGGGGACTCAACAAGGTCATTGGATCGGCATCTGCCTGCCGACTCAGCCCCCACACAGTGCGACCGCAAGGTCGCCAGGGATGTCTCAACGCCAGGGGAATACCCTCCCCTGGCGTTGTACAACCCTACTCTCAACCCTCGGGTCCTCTCCTGGAGGCGGTGGTGGCGGGCCCGCAACGCTTCGTACTTCCGGTACAGACTGGGGTAGTCTGCCCGGCTGACCCGCTCATTGCTTCCTAGATCATCTGCTGCTCTGGAGCTGCCATCACTCTCACTGCCCACATCAGTTGGTGTGGGGGTAGGAGCAGGAGGAGTGGGAGGAGTAGGAGTGCAGGTGACATCTTTCTTGGCTAGCAAGGAACGCCGCTTTTCCCGCACGTGCGTGCAGTTGATGCACCACTGCATATATCTGTCGTCACCACGTCCCACTCGCTCTCCTATGTACCCAGCCCGACGGAGCGCCCGAAATAATGTCGCCTCACCGATGTCGTGTGCCGTTTTCTTTTTACGCAGGTCTGCCACAACGCTCTCTGCCGAGACCCCGCACATCTCCCGTTTGGCGAGCGTCTTTCGAGCAAGGTACTCCTCTGCAGCAGCATCTGACACCTCTGCGAGGCCCTGGGCACGCGGCATGTGTTGCTCGGCGTGCTGAGTGAGCGTAGTGACACCCTTCCCTTGCAAAGAACGAAATAATGCGGTCGGGAGTGGTTCAGGTACAAAGGCAAGGTACGAAACTGAGGTACATTTTTTAGGACCCCAAAAAATCATCACAAAAGTGCGTATCAGGTGTCACAAGTGGGCCCCAGACAGTTTCCGGGGGGGTATGGGTCGGATTTTCAGGTCAGATCAGGTATTAGGGCGGCTCTGATGGTATGTCGAAAATTTTGGTTTTGTACGGGCTTATGACCCCCCCTACCCCCCCCCCCCCCAAATATCTGGGAAAAACCCTGGGTTTTTCCCGAGGAAATGCGGGTTTCTCCCTCTGTTGCATTGTTTGGACTCCGTGCGGATCGTAGTGGGGTCACTTTGTTGGTGTAGGTGCCACACAACACCCCTGAAATGCAGAGGTGGTCCTCGTCGAGAATGGGGGTCGGAAACCCGGGGGTCGGATATGGGGGTCAGAGGGGGTCGGCCCCCCTCCCGACCCCCCATTGTTCTCGGGGGTCGGAATACGGGGGGTCGGAGGGGTCGGAAGGGGGTCTGAAAATGGGGGTCGGAACTTTTGCACTATTTCCCAGGGGTCGGAAAATGGGGGGTTGCAAACTCGGGGGTCGGAGTATGAGGGGTCGGCCCCCCTCCCGACCCCCTCCGACCCCCCCACACGGGGTTTGCAAAACCCCGTCCTTTTGAATATTTCGGACTTCTGCGGATCGTAGTGGGGTCATTTCGTGGATAGAAGTACCAAGCTTCACTCATGAAATGTGGGTCTGGTCCAGGGATAGTCGTGGGAGGAGATGCCTGGGAGGCACACACCATGCCACCCTACTCACCCACCCAGCGGCACCCTCCCCGACCCCCTCCTCGGGTTTTTCAAAAACCCGTTCTTTTGAATGTTTGGAGTTTGTGCGGATCGCAGTGGGGTCATTTTGGCCATGGGGTGCCTATGAACACCCCTTATTGGTGGTCCCCATTCAGGCAAATTCCTCAAGGCGACCCCCTCGGACCCCCTCCCGACCCCCGACCCCTGACCCCCCCGACCCCCGACCCCCTCTTATCGGGGTCTATGCCTGTAGGGGGGGGTCACTGCACCCAAAAAAGCCTGTACATAGGCCAAATTTTGAGAATCGAGTTTTTGACCCTAAAAAGGTGATTCTGCTGGCAGAAAGTGCCCAATATGTTCCGGAAACTCATTTCCGCCCACTCCCAGGGGGTGGTATGGCCCCGACGATGCCGTTTTTGTCGATGAAAATTTTTGTGACACAACTTGTACCTGGACTGCACCCCACAGGGCACGTCAACCAGAGCAAACACACCTCAACCTGCCAGAGGCATAGAAGAGCTGGTGTTGTTGGTTTTCCTGAACCCGAATAGGTTCTCGGTGCCCTCCAGAGGTCAAAAGTCAAGCCAAAATGAGGTGTGAGCACAAGAATTGTTGTGGGAGAACCATGGTACAGATCGTGTCACATTTTGAGGGTGTTCCAGGGGAGCTCTCAGCAACTGAGCTGCGACACGGCGCATCCGTTGCCAGGGAGCGCGTCCTCAGAGTACTCTCGTCATGCCGTCGATCTGAAGTTGGGGCTGGAGGCGGAGACGGGCAATCCTGGGCTTCTGCTGATTCTGCTGAACGTACCTCTGGCCCGTTTGTACTCGTGCCTGCTGTACCAGGTGCCTGTTCCAGTCAGCTGCCTCCCCGTCAGAGGAGGCAGTGTAGGGACTCTCGCGTCGCGCCCCTGTGCCACATGATCACAGGCATGGCACCACACCCGAGGACGCGCTCCCTGGCAACGGATGCGCCGTGCCGCAGACCCAGCTGCTGAGAGCTCCCCTGGAACACCCTCAAAATGTGACACGATCTGTACCATGGTTCTCCCACAACAATTCTTGTGCTCGCACCTCATTTTGGCTTGACTTTTGACCTCTGGAGGGCACCGAGAACCTATTCGGGTTCAGGAAAACCAACAACACCAGCTCTTCTGTGCCTCTGGCAGGTTGAGGTGTGTTTGCTCTGGTTGACGTGCCCTGTGGGGTGCAGTCCAGGTACAAGTTGTGTCACAAAAATTTTCATCGACAAAAACGGCATCGTCGGGGCCATACCACCCCCTGGGAGTGGGCGGAAATGAGTTTCCGGAACATATTGGGTACTTTCTGCCAGCAGAATCACCTTTTTAGGGTCAAAAACTCGATTCTCAAAATTTGGCCTATGTTTGACCCAGTGACCCCCCCCTACCCCCCCCCTGTGCTGTGGCTCAGGCCGCGCCGGTGTGGGGGGCCAGCCGTATTCTGCACATCCTGGACGGCGCTCACATCAGACAGGGCGGTGTGCGGTGGCATAGACGTGGTGGGGCGGTGCTGAGGCACCGCCAGCAAGGGGTGGGGTCAAGAAGATGTGCTTGATTCATCGCGTGTGGTTCGTGGGGTCGCATTAGATCCCACACACCGACCCCAGCCTCTCCCCCTCTCCCTCTTCCACCACACCTCTACCCCATCCTCCCCCTCCGCGGGCGCTGCACAAAACACCACCCTGATCCCCTTGTCTGCGTGTGTGTAGATCGCACAAGTACCTTGTTTGCTCGCTTGCTTAGGTGCGGCTGCATGCCCCAGGAGGGCGTGTGTGTGAATCAATCTTCAGCGTGCCGGTTGTGCGTGACATATCTTGCCTTTTTTTTTGGGCGATTGTGGCGTTTCTGCGTCTCTCAAATGCTGCTCCATTATTGCAAGAGCTGTGGATAAGCAGTTGCGGTGTGTTTCGGCACTGCAAAAACCAAAGCAACAAAAAACCCCGGGTTCTGCGACACACCGAAGAACCCACGTCCGAAAAGTATGGAGGCCACAATGCCATACACTACTGCTGGAGTGGCCTTCGCTCTGTGTCAGGTTCTGTGTCAGCGTGCCGCCTACTTTAGCAGAGCGCTCGCTGTATCTGCGCATCAGAGCGAAGGCCTGTTGTCTGTACAGATCAGGACCCTGCAACACCACAAGGGAATGTGCTCGCAAGGCAGGCCCTCGGCTGGGAAGGCACATCGCTGAACTTCCCACCGGGGCACTGCCCACCATTTCCCGCTGCCTGGATGCAGTGCATTCAGGCGGCTCGTGGGGGGGAGGTGCAGGTTGCTTTTGTCTTGTGTTTTCCGCCTGCAGCACACTGCGTGCCACACCTTGCCCTCCCGGCACCCAGGCTCTGTGCGGCCCTGCCCTCGCAAGCAACGGGTTGCTTGCGGGGTGCGCCAGGCACATCCCGTTCCGCGTTTTTTTTGATGGAGAACGCGCCACCCACCCACCCACCCTCCCACCCACACTCTCAGAAGAGAACGAGTGTGTTGGGGTTCATGGGGGGGCTGTGTGACACTGTGTCGTGGACGGCAGCATCAGAGTTTGCTCGGTGCAGCTTACACTAAACACAAATAACTGAATGCGTGCATGTCACAAGCAATGCGGGTGTGTTTGCTCTGCACCTGTTTGCTGTTTCTCTGCCTTTTCTGTCAGGACATTTCACCTTCTCTTCTGCAGACTAAAACCCACCCACCCCCTCCCCGTTGCACACATCATCACCGCAGCTCCTGTTTGTCGACGGAGTTGTTGGCGCGCGAGTTGTAGGGACTCGTGTGGGTGTCCGTTTCTTTTTTTGGGGTTGTATCTTTTCCTAATATCAAAATGGCCTAATTCGTCAACAAGTGCGGGGGGGGGTGGGGCGGTGGGGTAAGGGGTGGGAGAGGGAGAGGGAGAGGGCGGTGGGGCGAAGCCCTCGGGGGGGTGGGGGGTGGGGGGCGGGGGACGCGCAGCCAGAACGAAAAAAGGGGGAAAGAATAAAGCGGATAGCGACAGCCCTCGACACACCGAACCGGACTCACTGCAGCGCCACCAACGCCCCGCCTCACCCCGCCCCGCCCCAATTCAAACACACAGCCCTCTCGCCCTGAGGCCAGCAGCTGTGACGCATACCTGCCACACCCCCCACCCCCCCCACCAACAGGGAGATTTACTTTTCCATTCACTCTCGACGATCAAAAACCCCCCCCCCCCCCCACCACAACATATCGATCTGGAATAACCTGCCACACCCCACACCCCCACCACACCCACACACCCAGGCAACACACCCAGATGGCAGCGGCGCACCCCCCTGGGAGGGGAGGGGGCGCTGCCCACGCACCGCACACACAGCACGCTGCGATGATGCAGCTGCACCTCGAGGAGCAGTGGGATGACTCCGACAGCATCACCACGGAGGACGAGCTGCTGCGGGGCGACACCGCGGCGCTGCTGCACGGGGGGGATGACACCTGCTGGCGCAGGGCCTACCGCCTGGCGAGGTCGGAGCGGGGCGCGCTGCTGCTGGTGGCCCTCGCCACAGGCATCAACAGCATCCAGGGGGTGGGGCTGAAGCTCGCCAAGGCGGAGGGCGTGCCCTCCATGCAGCTCGTCTTCAGCAGGGCGGTGGCGGAGCTCCTCGTGGTCTGCGCGTGGCTGCTGCACTCCAAGCAGCACTTCCTCGGCCCGCCGCACCTCCGCAAGTGGGTGTGGTTCCGAGGCCTGCTGGGCGGGCTGGGGCTTATGGGCCTGTTCCACGCCTATGAGGTGCTGCCCATCGGCGACGCCACAACGCTGTTCGCCCTGCACCCTGTGTTTGCAGTGCTGTTCGCATGGCTTGCCACCAGCGAGGCGATCACAGCGAGCGTTGCCTGTGCCGTGTTTGCCTCCGTGTCGGGGATGGTGCTCATCGCGCGGCCCAGTTTTGTCTTCGGGGAGGACGGTTCGGCAGGCGTGGATGCGGTCAACGCGACGCAGGACCCCAGCCTGTCGGGCTTCCTCGCGACGCGGGAGTCAGGTGTGCTGGGTGCCCTGATGATGGCGGTGTTCACAGGCGCTGGGTTTGTCATCGTGAGGTACGCCAAGGCGGCGACCACACCGCAGCAGCTGTTCCCGTGGTGCGTTGCGACGTCTGCCGTGTCGCTCGCCTCGGGTGTCGCCCTCGAGCCCTTCGTCTGGCCAACGGAGGCAGCGCTGCCGCCCGCCGTGCTGTGTGTGGCAGCGGGTATCGTGGGGCACTGCCTGATGACGCTCGGCGTGCGGTACAGCCCGCCTGGCAGTGCCGCCCTGGTGCGGGCGACGGAGATCCTGTGGAGCTACACATGGGAGATTCTCATCTTCGGCGAGCACCCCCCGTGGCTGACCTTCGTGGGTGTGGGGCTGGACGTGCTGTCGCTGGTGCTGGTGGGGATGCACACGCGGTACCGTGCTGTGAAGCTTGCTGCAGAGCAGGCGGAGGAGGAGGCCGACGCCATCGAGCTCGAGTGATGGTGGGGCGTGGGCGTGGGGGTGGGGGTGTGGCCAGAATAGGTGAGCGGAAAAAGCCATTAGAGCTTGCTGCGCAGTTGCACCGACACGACCTGGCATGCGGTCATGCAGGCACGCTGTGTTGCCTCTGCTCCTGTCGTGTTCTGGTGGTGTTTCTCATGTCGATGCGTGTATATGTGGCCTGCTGACTTCCGTAGCTTCCTTTATGTTCGAAACTCTTATACCGTTATCAGAGCCGTGTTCCATTACCCGGTGTGTGTGCCGGGTGCCACGTTCTTCCACAAAAGGCAGGCGCGCACGTCGGGTCTGATTCTCCTTTTCGTTTGCAGCGTGGCTGTACCGCTCGTCGCTCTGTCCCTTCTGCGAAGAGCGATCAGCAGCGTGCAGGGCAGACGGAAGAGAATCACCGCCACACGCCTGTTACAGCTGCGCTGGCCACTGCGGGTTCACCTGACTGTCGGGACCGTTTGCTCAATCCGCGTTGCTCCACGTCGTCTTTGTGCAGTGAATAGTATCGCATGCAACACCCACACCACACAGGCTGCATCAGCCAGGATGATGCACAGGCCTGTTGCCTTGGCCACCAGTGCTGTGGTGTTCGTGCTGGTGGCTGCTGCGTCGCAGTGGAAGGGGACTGCCCTCAACCTGCAAGGGTCTGTCGGAGGTGCACTGCGGGAGGGCGGGCCCAGCCTTGGGCGTGAGGGTGTCTTCCGCCCGCCCGTCCCTGTGGGTCGGCGATTCGGCCGCATGGTGCTGGTGGCTGACAGCCTCGGACAGGCGACAACAGGCGTCAGCTACCACGAGAGGGCCCTGGAGCTGCTGCATGGTGCAGGGTACGAGGGTGTGCTAAGCACGTATGTGCGGCCTGGGAGCGGGTTGCGTGACTGGTACAGGCAGGACCTGCAGGAGGTGATTCGCAACGAGTCGGCCCTCAACAGCACGGCCTTTGTGCTGCAGATTGGGATCAACGATGCGCTGAAGCAGCTGTCGCCTGCCCACACACTGTCCCTGTACTGGGATCTTGTGCGGTATATCCGTGTCGTTGCACCCGATGCTGCGATCGTGGTGATGACGGTCACACCGTGCGACATCTTCGGGCCTCGGAAGTACAGCGAGTGGACACACCAAGTCAACGTCGGGCTGAGTGAGATCGCTGCCTCCTACCGCTGCATCCTGGCCCCTGTGGGTGAGGACTTCCTCGACATGCTACATGTGGCTAAGGCCAACGCAAGCGACTTCTTCGAAGACATCTTCTGCCACCCCAACGGGCGGGGGAAGCTGCTGATGGCCGGGACGTTGGTGCGCAGCATCCGCAACGCATCAGAGGGAGTGGTGGAGGTGTCGACGTCTGGGACGTGCCACACCCTCACGTGGTGCGGGTATGTGCTGGAGCCACTGTGGGCAGACCCCAATGCGTGTGACGAGAACGCACGTGTCAGCGTGTCGGTGTCGGCAGACGGGTCGACGCTGCGCTTCGGGCGTCTCCCTGTGGACGTGGTGCTGCGTCCTGTGTGGGCCACACGTGCTCTGGCTGAGGCACGCAACGCGACGCTGCGTGTGACGGTGCAACTCAGCAGCGGTACAGAGGAGCACCGGGTGGTCGGGCTGTCCACACGGCACGCACAGGTGCTGCTGCGTGCGGGCACGGCACAGGCAGTGCTGCGTGAGGCGGGGACGGACGCACTTGCCTTCGTCCCGTACCACACCCCTGTGGCACGTGCAGCAAACGAGACGCTGGCAGCGTTGAGCAACGCGAACGCGACGTGGACACTACCGCCTGTGCAGCGGTCTGTGGCAGGCCCGGTGCGTGCAAGCTCAGGCGGGCGTGTGGCCTTCATCGTAGATGGTGTGTCTGCAAGGGCGGGGCTGGAGTGGCACGCTGTGGCAGGTGCTGCTGTGGCGGCGCTGCGCAGCGGCGGGTGGTCCAACACAACCAGCGCGGGGGTGCACGTGCTGGACGAGCCGTGGCGGTGGGCAGGGGAACGTGCACAGGAGGTGGTGGCAGCGGAGTGGGTCCGTGGCACGCGTGTGTTCGTGGTGTCGGTGGGCCTGCGCGAGGCACTGCGCGGGGTGTCTGTGGGGCTGGCAGCAGCACACTACCGCCACATGGTGCGCATGATGCGGTGGGCCGCCCCCGACGCAGCGCTGGTGCTGGCAACGGTGCCTCCGTGCCGCACACACAGCCTGGTGCACAGCACGTGGCTGGCACAGCTCAACGTCGCCATTGCTGAGGTGGCAGTGACATACCGCTGCCTCGTGGCCGACACAGCCACTGCCCTGCACGAAGCACTCCGCACACACACGGCCTCCGTCGACCACGACACACTCGACCTCGATGAGGATGCCCAACTGCTGGTGGCAAGACGTGTCGCAGATGCACTGCTGTCTCCCAGCAGCACGTACGGTGCCGCATCGTCGTGCGGGGCCTTATACTTCTGTGGCTACCTCCTTCAGCCGCAGTGGGCATCGCCACGGTGCGACGAGAACCCCACTGTGCGCTTCAGTATCGGGTACAACGGCTCCAATGTTTTTGCCCACTCGATCCCCGTTGCTGCGGCACTGTACCCTTCGTGGGCAGGCAAGACTGACAGGATGCCTGTCTACGGAAAATACCAATTTACACTGCTCGATGCGCAGGAGACTGTCCTGGCCAACTACAGGTGCCACTTTGGCCAGGTCAATACAACTCTCCTGCAGGGCACTGCACGTGTCTACCTACACATGTATTCGAAGTACAGATACAAGGGGAGGGGGAAGCGCAGGCGATAACCGTGAATAGAGTAGACCACCGGAGCGCTGCCCACCCGCCCCCACCCCCCACCCACTTTTGTTGTGGATTCGTTGTGGAACAATCAATTCTACATTCTACTCTTTACCCCCCACCCACCCGCCCCACACATGTTGCCCTCCCCATGCCCCACCACACCCCACCCCATCTTGGACTCAACTCAATTTTTGTCTGAGGTTCAGGTGCCAGCAGCAGAAGCCCAAAAGAAACGATGGCCCTCACAGCCCCTCTGATATCGCCACCCGAGCATCACACCCCCCAGGACGGTACCCCCGGAGACCCTGACACGATGGAGTCTTGGCTTGCCGACCAGCTGGTCCCGACGGACACGCGGAAGCACCTTGGCCTTGTCTTCTACCGCGGGTCTTGGTGACCCGCGTGCAAGACATACTTCCAGCAGCTAGAGAAGATGCGTGGAAGCATGTCGGAGAATGGTGTGGAGTTGTACGGCATCTGCTCCGAGCCGGATGACCTGGCGAAGAAGACGATGAAGGACTGGGGCGTGTCGGTCCCGCTTATCGGGGACCCGACGAACGCTGTGAGCAAAGGCGTGATTACCAACGAGCTGCTCCCCACCCTGCGCATCGTCACCCACGACGAGCAGCCGATGCACCCGAAGATCGGCTCCAAGAAGACCTACCCGCATGGGTGTGTGCAGCCGGGTGTCCTGTTCATCACCCTCCACGAGGCCCCCGCAAAGCCGACGACGCTGTTCGCTTGGGCTGTCGTGCCCAGCCTCGGCACGATGGGTGGGGCTTCAAAGCGTGTGGACATCGTGGAGGTGTGGGAGCGTGTGCAGCAGCGCATCGCATCGGGTATGTCAGAACCGGGTGAATCCCGCAACCTGCTGCATGATGATGTGCGCACCCTCACTGCCTTCGAGCTGTTCTGCTGCACCTGCTGCTACGGCTGCTGCGGCAAGAAGAAGTAAAAATTCTTGAGTCTCTGATTTGTGTCGGAGGATAGGAAAAGGAAAAGGGGTGAGGTAAACATTCTGAGATCTCAGAGAGAGTGGTTGTACTTGTTGATCGCTTCCACTATCTCGATCACACCCCTTTTTTTTTTGAACACACACACCCAACCTTGGGCTTTTGCAAGAAAAGACGGCGAAGGACGTCTGACTTGGTGTGAAGCCTCAACGAAAAAACTCTTGGTGACGAAATACACAAGTCTCCTGGCTGATGAAGGTGTGGTGGTGTGATGAGTGTAGAGCACGGAACGCCTCCTCAAAACCGATCCTGAAAAATTTCCTATAACATCTTGCAATGTCTTCGAAAAAGAAAATCTGCGGCTGAAGAGATCGAATGCAAGACCAGCCTCCACAGGTATTCTGCCTTGCGTCGGGATGAAGAGGGACACAGAGGGGCACAGGGGCCTTCGCTCAGAAATGCAGACATGTAGTAGTAGTGAGCTCACGCAACTTTATGGCGTGAAACTGGCACAAATATGACATAGAGCAAAGGCCCCTGTACACCCCATCTACTCCATCCCAGAGGCAATGTGCAGGTGCCGTGGCTTCCCTGTCTGTGTCACGCATATTATCCAGCCAAGGTAAATGCGGCGACACAGAACGGGTTTTTGTGTTTCGTCAGTTCTGGCGGAGCCAACTCAAGAAAATGTACTTTTTTTTCACAGAATCCCTGCGAACACTTCCACCTCACACGCTGTGACAGGCTGTGGGGGGTGTTCGAAAGAAATACCGTCACCCCGCTTCTTTGCTGCCAACCCCTGTGTGTGTGACAGTGGAGATCACATCAAGAGCAAGTGCTCGGTGTGTGTCTGCATAAAAAGATTCACGTGTGTGTGTTGCATTCAGTTTTAGTTAGTTTGTTCCCACCAGAGGCAACGCCCGGGTGGAGAATGCGACAGAAGGGTTCGGGGACAGTGGTCGCGCTAAATATTGGAAAAATCTCCCAAAATTTGGAAATCGGGAGCGAAAAAACGTACCTGAAAAAGGGGCTCGTTTTTGGGCGGGGAAACCGCGTTTCGTTGCATTTCCGAGCCTCGCCCGGATCGTAGTGGGGTCATTTTGAAAAAATGGGCTTGTTTGAAGACACTCAAATTTTCCGTGGGGGTCTTCGCTACGGGGTGGTCGTCAGTGCATTTTGGTGCATTTCCTGTTGAATTGGCTGAAAACTGACGAAGTTTGTCGAAATTTGTCGACCAGCAAAGACCCCCCGTCCTGGTTGTCTCTACAGCATGTGATCAGTAACAACCCGGGCTAGGGGTCAGGCACCTGCTCGGAAAGCAGGGACGGGAGTTCCCCACTCAGCTCAACTGCCAACAACGCCACCAAGTAGGCAAACATGTGCCAGCTTGAGTGCCACCCTTGATACGGCGAGGGTGTAGCCTGTTCAAGACACTGGTGCCAGCACTGGACGTGGGGACCTCACGAAGCATGTTGTATGTGAAACCTCGTGCACACGCTGTAGTACTGCACACGCTATACAGGGGGGGTCTGGGGGGCGGAGCCCCCCAGCCGCCGGAGGCCACGGTAGTGAACATCTGTTCCGAGCTGAACTCGGTGTGGATCACTCCGACATCAGGTCGGGGCCCAGTGCTGCGCGGGAAGCAGTCACTCGGTAGGGAAGGCAAAGGGGTGCTGAGAGTTTCATGCAAAGCGATGCTTGTGGAAGTTTGGGGAACGGCGAACCTCAGGGCGTGAAGAGCAGCAGCCGTCAAGGCCACCCACCCACCCACCCCCGCCCCGCGGGGCCCATTTTTTCTCTCCCCGTCTCTGCCTTCTTTTGAATATTTGAGATCCGTGCGAAACGCCATGGGGTCACTTTCATTTTTTTGGGGCAATTTTTTCATACTGAATTGGGGTACCAAAACTTTTCGAGTTGTGGACAAATCCCTGTTTGCAAATAAAAAACATACCTGGGACCCCCCGTGTATAAGTCCCCCCCCCTTACCCCCGTGTTTAAGTCCCCCCCTGGGGGTCTGGCAGGGGGGGGACTTAAACACAGGGGGACAACCCCCATCCGCCGCCGTTCGTTCCTCTTGTTAACCCGTGGAGGCTCGCAGTTCTTCAGGGTCGGCTTTCACCAACACGGTCAACACCTTAACCTCCTCCCGTCGGTACGGGGAGGGGTGTCGGTGAGATGACGCCCGGCGCCTCGAGAAAAAACTCCGGCGGTTGGGGAGGCCCTCTTTTCGGGGAAGATGGGGAGCTTACGTATCTGTGTTCGCGATGGGGTCGGTCACTCTCCGATTTTTGAGCTGCGCATCGGGCTGGACGTAACAGGTCGTGTCTTCTTTCACCTCTGCGGGTTTCGGCCTCCGCGGTGGGTGCGCTGCGGATTGTCCCGGAAATTTTCGACTCAGCACCCATAACGGAAACAAAATGTCCAGTCCCTTGTCGCCCATGGCGCGGGGCCGCTGTGGGTTGTGTCAGTGTCCAATACGACGCGTGTTGTTCAGAAAACGCCCTCGACTGTCGTACTTCGGTTGGAAAACAGTCAATCTGTTGCGGTGCCGAAAAAACCGGCTTCGGTACATGATAGGGGAGTTTTGCAGCTTTGCTGTATGTTCACGTTCGTGTTGCTGACCCCTCGCCTTCGGATTCTCGTCATCAAGGTGATGAGCGCCTGAACGCTTCCTTGCTGCGTGCCGCGAGAGTAGTTCGGTAGTACATTGCGCCTCGCCAGGAGGGAGTGGGGTGAAAACACTCCATTGAACTCTCCATTTGTTCATCCTCAGTACCTGCGTGAACGTTTCCCACGTAAGAAGGGGTGACATCTGTTCTGTGGTTAGATATCGCCCAGGCGGGCGCGGCGGAGATCAACCGGACCGTGACCTGCCACAGTTGACACACGTTCGTATTGCTCGGTGCAGCGGCTTCTGTCGGACTCCAGCCAAATGGTGGCTTTCGCGTTGAGGCGCAGAACCACAAGAAGACCCTCGCAACCCTCACCCTGGGGGGCTGGACCGCCAGTGCCAGAAGGAAGAGGGAACGTGTCCCAACAAACTGTCTTGTCGACCTCGCCCGTTGTTTGTCAGGAGAGCTTGCCTCGACACGGCCTCCTTGAGGCCCCTGGTGAAATTCCCGTGGCTGAAGAAACCCGGTGTGCGGAACCGGCGATGTCCACATTGTATCGGCGGTGGAGAAAACCCGACGAGGTTTGCGGCGTGATGCAGTTGTGTGGAAATCCTGACCCGTTAGGGTTCCTTGGGTGTGCAACGCAGCGGAAAAGGCATTTTTGACGCATTGCCTCCCCATTTAGATCTCTGTGGATGCGCGTTGAGTGGCAGCAGGTCGAATGCAAAAAACGCCTGGTCTCGAGACCGGCACCTTGGAGATCATCCGCGGCGCTCCGATGCAGAGGTGAACTTCGGTGGGCTTGGCTCTTGGAGCCCTCGGTTCGGCTGCGCAGGAAGCGGCTACTTCTGCGGAAGGTTCCTCCCGGAGCTCACGGCTCAGCTGTAGAGTGGTACGGAGAGAACGCCCAGTTGTGTATGAGGTCTTCTGCTCATGGGGTTTGCCCTCGGGGCACAGGTCAGCTGCGGAATCGCAGAAGATGGCCGGTAGAACGGGGGTTCCTCTCATGCGATGAGCTCCAGATGAACTAATGACTAGTTGTGTGGGATGGTTACTCACAGCTCAGCTGTTGAGTCGCAAGGAACAGTCAGATGCGCGGATGTTCCTGGAACTCGGGCTCGGCTGTGGCGTCGAAGAAGAGCGGCTCGTGGAGGTCTTCACCTCCTGGAGCTCAGGAAACCCAAGTCTCTCCCGCTCGACTGTGGGGTCGCAGGGCGGACAGCTAGTGCCGGACAGGACTTCTTCTCCGACGAACAGCTTCTGGTGTTCATGGATCACGAGTGGTGAATGTTTGCGCGCGGGTGCTCCTGGTGAGCTCAGGGCCCGCTGTGGCGTCGCAGGCGCAGCAGCGAGTGGTGTAGAGGTCTTCATCTAATCACGATCAGCTCCGGGAGCACAGGGCTCACTGTGGAGTCGGGGAACGACCAGCTCATGATCTTCTCGTGCGGTCAGCTTCGGCCGCTGTGGAATTGCCGGCAATACAGCTGATGGTCTTCTCGTGTTCCGGGAGCTCAGGGCTCACTGTGGGACTTCAGGATTTTCGGGCCAGATGCAGGTCGTCAGCACCACCTGCTTCACCCCCTTCAGCGCCATCTCCTCGGGGGGCCGACACTGCAGGGAGGCAGGTCCACAGGTCGACGCGAAGGGCCACCGCACCCGAGTGGCCCACACCCTCCGGCCGCACCGCGACGTCCACGGTGCGCCCGAAGAAGTCGACACGCTTGTGAGAGCGACTTCCTCCGAGGCGACCGGTCCGCTGTTCACCCCAACCCGCACGGGTGTCAGGGGACGGTGAAGAGTGACTCGTGCATCCGCAGTGCAAAGTTAACCCCTGCTGCGGTGCAACGGCAGGTCACCGAAGGAGTCGCCGGTAGTGTTCACCTCATACCCGCCCCCTCCCGAGGGACTCGTGGGTTGTTCCCATTGTGGACACGGCTGGCGCGTTTCGTGGCATCAGGTGCCGCCTCTCCTGTATCGATGCCGATGCACGGATGTCTGTGAAACCACTCGGCTCAGTCTGTGAATCGCCTGTCCCGGGGACAACCCGCGCCCGCTGCACCCGGTTGAACCCCCTCGCGCTCTGCAGCACCTCAAACGCTGAATCCGGCATATGCGGCTGATACGACCGCCGGTTATCCACGCTATCACAGAGGGCGCTCGTCACCCCTGGGAGGCGAAGCCCAGCCCCCGAGGATCTCCTCCGCACTGTCCAGGTCTTGCTCCGCGAGGAACTCGCGATGCGGCGCACAGTGACGGTCGTCAGCTGCATCGCATCCTTCTCTGCGAGCATCTCTCTGGAGGAGCCGTGCTGGACCCAGAACCCTGCGAGACAGGTTGTCACCTCTCTGCGGGTCCGAATCGGAGGGGGCCCTGGGGGGTCGAGTCGCGAACGAACAGCTGATGATCTTCTCATGCTCCGGGAGTTCGAGGGCCCACTGTGGAGTCGCGAAGCGAACAGCCCATGGTCCTCTCATGCGGTCAGCTCCGGGGGCTCAGGGCTCACGTGAAGTCGCAGGTGAAACAGCTCGTGACATACTCATGCTCCGGGGGCTCGGGGGTCCACTGAGGAGTCGCGAAGCGAACAGCCCATGGTCCTCTCATGCGGTCAGATCCGGGAGGTCAGGGCTCACTGTGGCGAACAGGCGAACAGCTCGTGACATTCTCATGCTCCGGGAGCTCAGGGCTCACTGTGGAGTCGCAAAGCGAACAGCTCATGGTCGTCTCATGCGGTCAGCTCCGGGAGCTCAGGGCTCACTGTGGAGTCGCAGGCGAACAGCTCGTGATACTCTCATGCTCCGGGAGCTCAAGGCCCACTGTGGAGTCGCGAAGCGAACAGCTCATGGTCCTCTCCTGCGGTCAGATCCGGGAGCTCAGGGCTCACTGTGGAGTCGCGTAACGAGCAGCAAATGGTGCACGTCTTAATCTAATGCACATCAGCTCCTGGAGCTCAGGGCCCGCTGTGGAGTCGCAGGAAGAAACGGCTCGCGGTGCAGAGGTCTTCTTTTCCTGTGATGGGCTCCTAGGCTCAGGGCATACTAAAGAGGCACAAGGAACGGCTAGTGGTGTGTGCGGTTTTCCTGGAGCTCAGGGCTCGACTGTGAAGTCACGGAGAAAAAGCGCGGCTGGCGATGCAAAGGTCACCTGTGGAGTCACGAAAAAACAGCTGGTTGTGCTCTTGGAGCGCAAGACAGCTGCGGGGGCGCTTGTGTGGAAGTGCCTTTGTGAGGTTGCACCTGGAGCTCACGGCTCAGCTGTGGCAGCAATCAAGGAACAGGTGGCCAGGTCTATTTTGGTCAGAAAAATGTTTTGTTGACCGCTTCCACCACTCCTGCACAAATCTCACGACCGGCGCGAAATCATGCAACATCGGCCCCTCAGACAAATTGCCTCAAGGGTCCAGACCAGGGTACTATATATGTTTGGCGCAAGGGGCCCATTTCACGGTTCGCGGCTGCAAAATGGAGGTTTTGCGGCAATCAGTGAGTACTTCGGGAGTTGGTGACGAACCCAAAACAGGATCACGGACCGTCGCCGATACCCGTTCTCGAGAAGGAAGGGCACGGTCACATACGCTCGTTAGTTCCTGTTGGACAGACTTCACAGGGGACAGGGGGGTCTGGGGGGCGGAGCCCCCCAGCCGCCGGAGGCCACGGTAGTGAACATTTGTCAGCCTCGTCCCCGAGTCCGCTTCATAGTCGAACACCACATACAGACAACGTGCACCTTGAGACAGCATGCTCAAGAGGTACATCGGCCTGGTGCCTGCGGCAGGCCACTATGCTCTTGGCTTCGGCCTCCTCTGGCTTTGACCATGCTGATGCCGGCAATAGCTCCGACGGTCCCCAGCAGGTTCAGATTTCGCTCCTTTGGAGCGAGGTGGTATCAATTTGTACGAGAGGGTGCTGCCCTTCTCCTTCAGAACCCCTTCCCATCCGAGGCAAAAACTTCCGAGAAACTTTTTTTATTTAATTTCTCCCCCTTGGGAGAAATGCCCGGGAGAGAGGTGGGAGAAGGGTTTTCCCAGAATCATTTTTTTAACGAAATAGGCCCCTATTTCTCCCCGAGCGAACGCCCTGCGCGGCACACTCTCTCCTTTCCACATTTATGAAACTTCATCCCTCCCTCCCTCTCTCTCTCTCTCTCTCTCTCTGCCTATCAATCCGCTTCTTCTGTACTCAAAGGGCAGGCCATCCGAGGCGTCGCACACAGGGGTTGGGGGGTGGGGACTCAGCAAGGGTGGCCGAACAGAAGAGAGGGTCATTTTTCAACAAGGTATCCTGCAGTAGCCTAGCCTAGCTCTCGGGGGCTCGCACGGTGCCTTGGGCGGTGCCCTTTGCGCACCGCCCCTCATACGCCTTGTGATTGCCGACACCGAAAACAGAACAAAAAAAAAGGTGGTTGTGTGCAACGCAAAGCAAAGCGGCAGGTTTCTGAAGTGTCAGTTGTATTCTGTGTTCAGCACGCGCCGCTGCCCCTTGCTGCGGCACCCCTTGCTGCACCTCAGGTGAAGCCTTGCGCACCGCCCCTCATACGCCTTGAAGCGCCGTGGGCACCGCGCACCGGTGGATATAGAGAGTGCAGTGGCGGTGCCGCCGTGGCAGGGTTGCTCTGCCTGCACGGGGTGGGGTGCTGTGTGCCAGCCCAGCACCCCCCCTGTGCAGCCCATCCGGTGAACGTCTCAAATGTTGTGTGATTCCGTGTGCGGTGCCACCAGCGCACCCCTGCTGGGGTGCCACCAGCGCACCCCTGCTGGGTTGCACGCGGCCTGCGTGCAACCCCACCCCTTCCCCCGCTCCTCTGACCCCCAGGGGAGCGAACGTGGAGGCCGATAGGGCTGCAGCCGTGGCATAGCCAGCAGCGCACAACCAGGTGTCCTTCCCCTCCCACGATGGACTGTCGGTCCTTTTGCTTTGAGGTCCCCCGTGGGTGCTGTGGGTGTCGTGTTGCTTTGTTCTGTGCAGCCACCACTAGGTACACACAGCGCGCAGCCACACGGCCCGCGAGGGCCGCCCGCGATATGGCGCGGCAGACGCTGCTGGTGCTGATCAGCAGTGTGGTCGGGATGCTGTATGTTACGAACACGTCTCGTGGTGACCAGCGTAGGTTTGTGCCCCCAGGCAGGGGGCAGCAGGCTGTGCGTGCCGGGAGAGCTGGGGCCAAGGCACCGATGCGACAGTTTGAGAGACCTGTAGGGCTCAAAAAGCATTTCGGCCGAATCACGCTCCTTGCAGATAGCATCGGGCTGCAGACGCCGCAGAACGATGCCTTGGGCCCTGACATCAGCTACATGCAGGAGGCGTTGCGGCTGCTGCGCGGTGCAGGTTACGAAGGAACGGCGTCACTGCACGTGAAACCTGCGTTCGGTCTGGTGGACTGGTACAGGCAGGACCTGCAGGAGGTGATTCGCAACGAGTCGGCCCTCAACAGCACGGCCTTTGTGCTGCAGATTGGGATCAACGATGCGCTGAAGCAGCTGTCGCCTGCCCACACACTGTCCCTGTACTGGGATCTTGTGCGGTATATCCGTGTCGTTGCACCCGATGCTGCGATCGTGGTGATGACGGTCACACCGTGCGACATCTTCGGGCCTCGGAAGTACAGCGAGTGGACACACCAAGTCAACGTCGGGCTGAGTGAGATCGCTGCCTCCTACCGCTGCATCCTGGCCCCTGTGGGTGAGGAATTCCTCGATGCGTTTATCACGAAGGCAGGGCGTGTGGGCGGCCCTGACAGTATGTTCTTCCACGACCAGAACTGCCACCCCAACGGGCGGGGGAAGCTGCTGATGGCCGGGACGTTGGTGCGCAGCATCCGCAACGCATCAGAGGGAGTGGTGGAGGTGTCGACGTCTGGGACGTGCCACACCCTCACGTGGTGCGGGTATGTGCTGGAGCCACTGTGGGCAGACCCCAATGCGTGTGACGAGAACGCACGTGTCAGCGTGTCGGTGTCGGCAGACGGGTCGACGCTGCGCTTCGGGCGTCTCCCTGTGGACGTGGTGCTGCGTCCTGTGTGGGCCACACGTGCTCTGGCTGAGGCACGCAACGCGACGCTGCGTGTGACGGTGCAACTCAGCAGCGGCACAGAGGAGCACCGGGTGGTCGGGCTGTCCACACGGCACGCACAGGTGCTGCTGCGTGCGGGCACGGCACAGGCAGTGCTGCGTGAGGCGGGGACGGACGCACTTACCTTCGTCCCGTACCACACCCCTGTGGCACGTGCAGCAAACGAGACGCTGGCAGCGTTGAGCAGCGTGAACGCGACGTGGACACTACCGCCTGTGCAGCGGTCTGTGGCAGGCCCGGTGCGTGCGAGCTCAGGCGGGCGTGTGGCCTTCATCGCAGACGGTGTGTCTGCAAGGGCGGGGCTGGAGTGGCACGCTGTGGCAGGTGCTGCTGTGGCGGCGCTGCGCAGCGGCGGGTGGTCCAACACAACCAGCGCGGGGGTGCACGTGCTGGACGAGCCGTGGCGGTGGGCAGGGGAACGTGCACAGGAGGTGGTGGCAGCGGAGTGGGTCCGTGGCACGCGTGTGTTCGTGGTGTCGGTGGGCCTGCGCGAGGCACTGCGCGGGGTGTCTGTGGGGCTGGCAGCAGCACACTACCGCCACATGGTGCGCATGATGCGGTGGGCCGCCCCCGACGCAGCGCTGGTGCTGGCAACGGTGCCTCCGTGCCGCACACACAGCCTGGTGCACAGCACGTGGCTGGCACAGCACAACGTCGCCATTGCTGAGGTGGCAGTGACATACCGCTGCCTCGTGGCCGACACAGCCACAGCCCTGCACGAAGCACTCCGCACACACACGGCCTCCATCGACCACGACACACTCGACCTCAGCCACAGCGGCACCCTCGTTGTGGCAGATGCCATCGTCACCTCGCTGCGCACCCCCACGTCGTCCTACAGCGCTGCTGCATCCTGCGGCGACATCCAGTTCTGCGGATTCCTCCTGCGCCCCCGCTACGGCCCTTCGTGCGCAGACAACCCCACTGTGAGGCTGTCCATCGCCGCCACCGGGTCGCGCTACGACTTCACGCTGCCCTTCAGGGCACGGTTCTCCCCTGCCTGGGCCCACGTTTACCGCCGCATGCCTGACATGGGCATCTACCGCCTGACTGCAGCACGCCGCCACAAGTCGCCTGAGAAGCACGACGTCGACTACGGCATGGGTTGCACACCGCCTCAGATCAGGCTGTCGCGGCACACAACACATATTGACGCCTCGCTGCTGAACACCTACAAGGGTTTGTGCTATGGGCTGCGTCCGCCCTCAGCCAAAAGGTGGCGCAGCACATAGCACCGGTTGACCCTGCCGTCCCTTCTTGCTGGCGGTGCTCATCCGAGCACCGCCCCCGAGAGCTGTGCCCATTTTTTTGCCCTTGCGCGTAGTTCCCTTCCCCCATCCCCTGACCCCCCCGCCAGACCGTTCCCGAGTCTGGCTCAGTCACATCCGGTCCTTCCTTCCTCATCTAAGCCGCACCAGGTGGGGCGCCGGCTCCAGCACCCCCCCCGCCCGGCGGGAGCGGGGCAGGGCGAAGTACAGCTGAGCGCGACCCCCATATCCCACCCCACCCCTCCCCCCCCATCCCTGTTGCCAGTTTTGCCACCTTCGCTTGTGTGTGCTCTTGCGAACACGCGGGTCGTGTTCCTCCCCCCCCACCCCTAGCACCCTGCCACTGCCACCCTTCCCGCCTGCAGGCTGGGTGGGCGTCGCCCCCAGCACACAGCGCCATGGCGCCGTGCCACACTAAAGGATAGGCCGCCGCTGCGATGTCGAACGCAGCGTCTATCGGCGGCGACCTGTATGGGCTGCTGGTGCGCCACCCCTGGCGGCCCGGCGGCTATGTCGTCGGGTGTGGCACAACCGGGTCCGTCAAGGTCGTGACGGAGCAGGGGGAGATCGCGCGGATGACAAGCGACACGCTGGTCGGGCTGCGCGCGCTGGCCGTCAACCCCAAGCTGATGACATGGGGGAGTGAGGAGACGACGCTGGGTGTGGGTGTCGGGGGCAGCGTCAGCGTTGTGCGGGTGGCAGCGTCGAGCGCCGCCAGGCAGAGCACCAACGTGCTGCGGGTGGACGACGCGCTGTATGTGTGCTCCAGCCTGCAGTGGAGCCCCGACACCCCGACCTACCTGGCGGCATCCTTCCAGCCGCAGCACGACCAGACACACCCCCTGAAGAAGTGCGTCAAGGTCTTCGACCTCTCTGCACCCTCCATCCTCTCGCCGCACATCGAGCTCCCCTCCGAGTGTGCGTACTGCGTGTGCTGGCTGTCGGCACACTCCCTGCTGGCCAGCATCGGGGAGGGCCTCTCGGTGTGCGACCTGCGACAACGCGAGCAGAACCGGGTCAGCGTCGACCGCAGCCCGCTCTACCACATGACGCTGTGCCCCAACGATGCGAACATCGTCGCAGGCGTGCGTGTCACATCACGGGGGCACACCCTGGAGCTGCATGACCTGCGGCGAATAGAAAAGGGCCCAGTGGTGCGTGCGCAGTCGAAGCTCTCCATAGGGAGCCTTGCGTGGCACAACACCAACGGGAAGATCGTCACGGCGGGGGTGGGCAACAGTGTGGTGGAGACGTGGGACACCGCGCTGATGCTGCGTGACACTGCGTCGGCGCGCGATGCGGGGTATGAGTCGGACTACGACTGCCGGACTGCCCGTGATGGTGGGGACAACTACCTTGAGCGGCGCACCTCGAAGAAGGGCCTTGTGTCCACCACCAAGGGGCACGAGGAGCGGCGTGTGGGGCAGGCCGTCGTGGCGTCGTGCTGGGCGAGCGACGAGGCTGTCGACACACAGCTGATGATCCTGACAGACAGGGGTGAGGTGGTGCCGCACTGCGGGCAGCAGCAGGCCCGCATGGCAGTCGCCCCGTGTGGCGTGATTGCACAGGCGTCGGCGGATGCCGTGCCGCAGGTGCTGCACACACCTGACTACACAGACATCGCCACCGCCATGCGTGTGCGTGAGGAGAAGGGCATCGGCACATCCCGCCATGCGTCGTACCGCGTGGCGAAGGAGTGCAACGACGTGCCGCTGCAGCAGTGGGCCTACTGGACGTGGATCATGCGGCGTGCGGAGGAGCACACGAAGGGGAAGGTGACCTTCCCGAGCTTCCACGATGTCGTCAAGTCCCCAGGGGACATCACGGCGCGCCTGCTGGCGGAGACGGAGCAGGAGAAGAAGGAGCGGCCGTCTGCAGAGCCTGACACGTCTGCCAAGGGCAGCCCGTCGCACGACACGGGTGGCTGCAAGGGGCACCACGCGGTGCTGGAGAGGCAGTTCAAGCTGCACGACACGGAGTGGCGGCGCTTCCTGCAGACGCTGTGTGGGTGGGTCGAGGCGCCGGACATGCCTGCGGGTGTCGAGGTGCCTATCATGTACTCCGTCAGCAAGGCGGCTGACTTCGAGCGCAGCGTTGCCAACAAGCTGCTGCACCTGCGCCTCACGGAGGCGGAGGACATGCTGCGGCACGCCGATGCCCCGACGTACAACCTGCTCGCTTTCGCGCTCAGCGGGCTCACCATCGAGTCCTCCGTCACCTGGTCCGAGACTGTCGGGGCCCTTGCCTCGAGCGTGCTGACGCCATACCTCACGACAGCGCTGCTGTTCCTCTCGAGCTGGTCGAAGACTGTCGACGAGGAAGAGACGCCTTGGGCACGGTACGCAGATGTGCTGGAGTGCACTGCGATCGACGTGCTCTACAGGCTGGGGTTTGCCTGCCGCTACCTCGGTGACGAGGCGCTCAGCAGCTACGTGTCGCATGTGCTGGCGACGCACACCCTCCACCCGGTGGTGAAGCTGCTGCTCAGCGGGTATGTCTTTGAGTGAAGGATTTGTTCCGTACACCGCACCGCCACACAGAGTGTCGGAGGCGGTGCTGAGCGAGTTCTTGGACCGCACAGGGGACATCCAGGTCACAGCGCTGACCGCCGTCATGTTCCTGAGCTATCAGGCAGACAGTACACAGAGGTGGGTCAAGAACTACAGGGAGTTCCTGCAGGTGGTATGTTGCAAAGCCTTCTTTGGATCTTGTCAGTCTGAAGTGCTTCACAGAGAAGACAAAGTGTTGTGGTGCTCAACCGCACAGGCTCTTGAGACGTGCTGATGCCAGGATGCCGCCCACAGCCTGTGTGTTCATCGCTTGTGCTCAAAACCTTGCAACCCTCGAACGCTCCCACCACCACACACCACAACAGGGTGGTTCGGAATTCGCCAGGTGCCGAGTGGAAGGCTTGTTCTCCAACTTCGTGTCCGCCAAGACACAGGTATGCCTCCCCCCCTGCTGTGCCCTGCCATGCCCTGCCACAACAGGCCCAGCCTGCGACGGTGCAGCCGAAGGTGCCCTACCCTGGTGGTCTGCGCATGCCTGGCATGGACCCACGCAAGATGCTCCGCCTGCAGAAGCAGCTCTCGCACCAGATGCGCCAGGTATGCACGCTGTGTGCCATGCAGCCACCAACACCGCCCCCTCTCGCAGGCGAAGCCGGCAGACCGCAGCGCCAGCAAGGAGGAGAAGAAGCAGGCCCAGGCACCTTACATGCAGCTGATCTGCAAATGCTGCAACGCGGTGCTCTCTGTGGGCTCGAAGCCGTCTGTGTGCCTGAAGTGCAACAACCCGCTGCCCAAGTGTGCCGTGTGCGTCAAGACGCTGGGCCTGGACCAGGAGGCCACTGCACACCAGATCACGTGGTGCCTCTCCTGCGGACACGGCGGGCACGTCAACCACCTCCTAGACTGGTTCGACGAGCACACTGCATGCCCTGTTGCAGGGTGTGAGTGCACCTGTGCGTCTCTGGACTGACCGCTGCCAGCAACTGATCAAGGTCCCCTAGCAGGCTAACGTGCGCAGAACAACGCAAGCGTGAAACATCCACCAGGGTGGGTGACGGTCTCACGGAAACATCGGATTAACCAGCGACGGGATGGCGCTGCAATAGACAGAGGGCGTGCAAGCCGTGTGCGCCACGATGTTTCAACCAGCAGTGTTCAGCAGTGCTCATTCGCACACTGCTGAACAGCAGCGGCAGTGCCACTGCCAGTCGTAGCGAGGGTCCTGTACCATTCGCACCATCCATGGTGCCGGATGTCCCTAGCCTGGGCGTCCTGCCGAGACCCTCCTGCTCTGCTCGAGGGTTGGGCGACGCCGGGACCGCCGAGACACGACGCTGCTGAAGGGCTGCAGTCGTGTCCCTTCCAACGGACCACCCCACCGCCACCCAGTGGTTTCCCCCGACAGCCTTTTTGCGGGCGGGGCAGCGCTTTCACCTTGGGGAGGGGGTTGGGGGTATGCTTCCATTGTTGTCTCATTTCGGGTGTGTTTTCCAAAAAGCACCATCTGGGCGAGCCCCCCCCCCCGCCTTTCGGGGCGACTTTTTGTGTATATCAGGGCCATGCCCCTGTTGCGAGCCGATGCCAAAAAAGACAAAGCGTGCCGCCTAAAGTGCGCCGTCTGAACTTTATTTGCGGGAGATGATACATTCGAGCGCCCCCCGGCACCACCTCCTGCAGGCCTCAGCCTTGAGGTGCCCTTTGTAACCTATTTTGTGAGGGTGACACTCGCATTTCTTTGGGGCGTGTGTGTTCGGTGGAATCGCCCCCTCTCTTTCTTATGCCCGCCAGAGAGAGAGAGAGGGGGCGAGTGCTCCCCCCCCCCCCCCCCTATCCTCATCGCCCTCTCCCCGCCCCGAACCTGCTTTGCAAAAGCAGCTTAGAGCAATATGGATCTGCTGCCGATGCAGGTCAGCCAGAGACAGAGAGAGAGAGAAGGGGCTGCCACGTGACGCTTGCTTTGGCTTGCGCTTGCGTTGGGAAGAGCTTGAGGGGGAGAGGGTGCGGGTGTTCTCTTCCAAGGGGATAGACGCACTTAATGGAGGCTGGGGCTTCGCTCTGTGTCAAAAAAAGTGTGCCGCTTTTGCAGCCAGTTGTATGGAGACGGCTCAACTTTTTTCTCACTTTTCTTTGCAAGTGTTGGATTGGCGGACATGCATCGTGCAGAACTTGAACCGTCCAGTCCACAGGAGACAGGCAGACCTGCACGAGAGCTGAACGCGGATCCACTTTTCTGCAGTTCTTAGCGAAGGCACCCAAGGCATACGAGAGAGAGAGAGAGAGAGAGAGATACAGAAGGAGCTGAGGGAGGAGAACGAAGAACGAAATAACAGAGATGTGCGGTGTCCCACCCTGCCCCCCCCTCAGCTCCCCACCCCTCCCTTGCGGGAGGCCAGACAGGCAGGGTGGGTGTTGTCGGGGTGTGCGATGGTCCCGCCTGCTCTGCTGTGCCTGTGACCCACCCCCCCCCCCCCCCCCACCGCACACAACCCATTGGCCTTTTGCAGTGCGGGCAGTTCCCTCGTGGGGGAGGGGATAACGATGTTCGCGCGACAAGCTGCGGGACAGCTGCTGCTGCGCTGCGCTGCTTCTGGGCGCGGTGTGCGGTGGTGCCACAACAACAACAACGGCGGCAAGCCTGAGGGCACGGCCGAGTCGAAGGCACACGCAAGCCCCGAGGAGTTGCCCCGCGAGGTGCCCCTGTCGGGCAACCATCTCCTGGAATGGGTCAAGCAGACTGGCTTGTCCATCGATGCTTTTGGCAACGGCATGGTCCAGGCATACAGCGCCATCGCATACATGAACAAACTGACTGACGACGAGATGGGTGTCGACCGGTGGACCCGCCTCCCAGTGGACTCTGTCGCACTGGAGCAGCTCGCTGCCAACGACACGAAGACACAGGGCTTCAACGGTGCGAAGATGTCCATGCTTGTTGCGGACCCCGAAGACCGGATGCTATCGGCAAAGCTGTGTGATGTGACACTGAAGGAGAACGGTGAGCAGATGGCCACAGTGCGCTTCTACGTCGCATCCCACCCGCGTGCCCTTTTCGGCGACGACCTGGAAGTTTCCAAAAACCTTGTGCAGGCGATATTCCCCAAATCTTCCGAGGAGGAGGTTTCGGCTCTCAGTGTGCGCCTCCTTGAGGTTCTGTACCTGACGTGTATGTCCGCCAGTGGGTTGTGTTGTGATGTGTTGTGATGTGCTGCACTGCGGTGAGGGCTAACGGCCCTCTCAGGTAGGCAACACCTCCCGGGGGGTTTTTGCCTGCACGGCCCACCCACCTCTAGCGAGCACCCCACCGCCCCCACCACAACAACCGCAACCCACCCTCCCCCCCAGATTTCGACGAAGAAACCGCAGTGTCGCAGCACTACTCGCGCCGCGTCACCGAGTCCTGGGAGGGGTGCCGCTCGCACTTCTCCAACGGCAGCGTCCCAAACGTCTACGTCCCGCTGCCTTTGATGTATCTCTCGAAGTGGATCTTGGTATGCACTACTGGTGAATCAGCACACGACACATCACTACCACCACCACAGCTCCGGCAAGCCATGCCGCGCCGCATGAAGGAGTGGATCTTCAGGCGCGACCTCCAGGGGAAGTGGCATCTGTCGCGTCTGAAGACCATCTGCCACCGCATCCCAGCTCATATCGAAAACGCCTGAAGTGTGCCGCACACCCTAGCATTGTGTGCCTGCCATTGAGTGCCCCCTTGGTGGAAGTCGGAAGCTCTTATGGGACTGCAATCGACTCGAATTCTCTGCCATACTCCCACCCCCCCCGCTCTCACTCCACCCACGCCAGCCACTTTAGCGGATATTGTGAGGGCAATGTGACATCGCGGGTCAGGTGGGGATTCAACTGCCTCCAGTGAAAGGTGAGGGTGGTGCGCATTCTCTCTCTCTCTCTCACCCTCCACGAGAGTTGTGTTCGATCTGTTGATGCTGTTGGCCTTCGAGCCCCCTGCAGTTCCACCAAAGGCACAGCCACCCCCCCCCCCTCTTCCTGCAGGCTCCCGTTGTGCATTGATCTGCCTTGTACAACATATCTGGTGTAGTGACTACAAAAAGGACTAACATTGCGAGAAGGTGCTGGGAGATTTACTTTTCCATTCCCTCTCGACGATCAAACCCCCCTCTTCCTGCAGGCATGTCGCACGCCACACACACACAGCAGTTGATGGTCGGGTGATGCCCGGCGAGGAGGTCGTCATCGAGTATGACATCAGGGTGCCTCTGGACATGGCACGCGAGCTGGGTGACCGCGTGCGCGAGGGGCGGTTCGCCCTCGGGGGCATCAAGGAGGCGTGGGACACCATAGAGAGCGTGCACCGCAGCCCAGCTGAGGTTGTTGTGGACTTCGATCACGAGCGTGGGGTGGCCCTGCCTCTGGTGGAGGCGGGTGGCGTGCCGGAGGGGTGCCTGGGCGCAGCAGACATCCGGGTGCCCTCGTCTGTCGCCGCCGTCTGGAAGGGGCAGGGCCTGCCGCTGCTGCTGTATGCAGAGGAGGTGGAGCGGCGCGGGAGGAACGAGCCGTACTTTGTGCTCATCTCTGCCGACTGGAACCTCTACCTCGTCACGCAGTTCGGGCTGTGCGTGCGGTGCCTCCCTTCCATCGACTCCGTCAGCGTCGCGAAGGACGGCTGGACGCAGGTCTCATCGCCGCACAACGGCGCTGTGCTCTTCCGCTGTGTTGACCCGCAGGCACCGCCTTTCACGCTCTTCTCGCCTGTGCACGTCCTGAGCCTCAACCTGACAGCGGCGCATACGACGCAGAACATGCCGACGCCCCTCCCGCCGTTGCCCTGCTTCGTGGGTGCGGTGCCGGTGTCTGCGCCTGTGCCTGTGCCGATGCCTGCGTCGCCGGCGGAGCTGTCGCACCGGCACAGCACACAGCTGCTGGTGGAAAGGTCGCCCCTCATGAGCATCCCCTCGCCGTCAGCCCTGCGCCAGTTGGAGCAGAGCGACACGACGGACTCCGACGCAGGGCGGGGCACGGCGCCGCGCATGACAGAGCCGTCCACACCCGGCACGCTCGGGGCGGGCAGCATCCAACGCAACGCGGTGCTGTTCGCTGCGGTGCTGCAGTGGAAGGCTGCTGATGAGCGCAAGGCGCGGCAGGGCCTCGTGTTGGTGAACCGCAGGATGCTGGAGATCAACGGCAGGCTGTCGGGCCCCATCCGCATGCCGCTGGAGCACCTGCGCCTGAGCAAGACCTCCAGCAGTGTTGTGGCCTCGCTGCCCCCGCAGGTGGCACAGATCCAGGGCCTGCCGCAGTCGGTGAGCCTGCAGGCACACGACGCGCAGGAGATGGACAGGCTCATGCTCGCCATCGACAGCGGGATCGACGTGCAGCACACACCCGCCAGCGTGCTGTCCGACACAGCCTCAGATGAGTCGTCCGCCCTCCCGACGCCCCCCGTGCTCATGCCCAACACGCCGCCCTCCACACGCAGGCTGCAGGTGGCGCAGCCGAACAGACAGTTTGTTCGTACACCTGGGGTCGGCTCCCGCCCTGTTGCAGCCCCAGTGCTGCCGCAGCACACCGTGCAGGTGCCGCCTGCAGCGCAGCGCATCATGGCTGGAGCCCCGCCGCCTGCACCGGTGCAGCCAGGCCTGCTGTCGATGCGGCGGGCCTCGCTCAACAGCACGCTGGGGATGTCGCCGTCCGCCCCGGTGTTCGGGCACCAGAACCTGTTCACCGACGACATGGGGCACAGCCCAGTGCCCATCTTCTCGCGCAACACAGTGACCCCTGTGCAGAGCGACCCTGGCATGGACTCGTGGTCTGCACACGACTCGAGCACGGTGCGCCCCTCCAGGCGTTCCGTCAACGCAGGCGTGGCCCACATGTCGGAGCTGCCGCAGCGCTCGCTGGATGCTGTGTCGGATGTGCCGAGGCGTGTGTCGCCGCTGGAGGAGTCAGTCGCAGCCCTGGTGGCGGGGATGGAGGGCGTGATGGACACAGAGGAGGCGGAGCGCGACCTGCTGTCGCGCCAGGAGGCGTCGCAGTTCCACAGCCTCGTCGTGCGCTCCACGAGCTCCCTGCAGCACGCATCGCTGCGGGAGGCGGCTGCCGCGCGGCAGGACCGCCACCACGTGCCGCCCTCCGCCACCACACGCAGGACCACCGAAGCTACGCAGCAGCAGCACCAACACCAGGCCATGCAGCTGCTGCGTGCGGGCCTTGCTATCGAAGGCGGCGAGCGAGAGGGCCGAGGGCACATCCAGTCCCTCCACGAGGACTGGATGGCGTCGATGCGCGATGCCGCACAGCTGCAGCGCACAGGCCTGGCCCTCGCAGTGCCCAGTGGCGGCAGCGACAACCCTGCAGGCGGCGGCGACAGCGGCGGGGCTGGCAACAACGGCAACGGCAGGCGGGGCGCCTCCCCCCCGCCCCACACCAGTGGGCGCGAGCTCACCGCCAGGTCCCTCACAACAGGGCCGCTGCGCAGCTTCGCATCGCTCCCCGGCGCGGGCAGTGCGCTGTCCGGCACGCACGAAGACAGGGCCTTCCGCAGCGGTGCCGCCAGCGCGAAGCAGATTGTGGCCGACGAGGCACTTGCACACCCTGAGCTGGACCCCCTGCAGCGTGCAGCCCTCCACGACGGGCTTGTCGGGCACGCCGCCCCTGGAGGCGACTCGGCTGTCGGCATGCGGCTTGCCTACACACGCGGGCGTCGCGCGCGCTCTGCCCTGTGTGTGGTGGGCGCTGTGTCGGGCGCACCGCAGCCCTTCTGGGGAGGGGTCAGCGAAGGCACACACCGCGCCATGGACGAGTGGGCGCGTGGCACCCTGCATGGGCTGCTGCTGCCGCATCCGGTGGCGGAGTCGAGCCTCCCCACCAACGTCGAGCCCTCCCTCGGGCTCAGCGCCGAGGCGGCTGTGATCGTCGCGAAGCTCGGGGACATGGGGGGCGGTGTTGCGGAGGTCGTGTGGGCCAACAGCGTCAACCCCCCGTGGGCCGTGCAGGAGCGCTGGGTGCTCGTCGTCGGGGTCGACATGCTGTGGCTGTGCAACGTCGACGGCTCCGCCGCGCAGAGCACCCAGACCTCAGCCATCCGCAGGGTGGTGTCGACACACGACGGGTGGGTGGTGCTGCACCTCGACAGCGAGAAGGACCTGCTGTGCCGCCCCCTCTCCGAGGCAGCGCTGCTCGTGGAACTCCTCCTGAGAGTGGCGGGCGAACACATCCCCGCCACCACGTGCCCCGAAGTCGAATCTCTGCTGGAGAGCAACGCCGTGCGGGTGCCCCAGCAGCCGGCGGTGCCGCTGCCCGTTGCCCCTGTGAAGGTGACGGTTGGAGGCGGCAGCAAGGCACGCACCGACGCGGCGCGTGCAGGCGTGGAGGCTGCGATCGACCTCATCAACGCCGAGCCTGCTGAGCAGCGCCGCCCCTTCGCATACGGCCTCATGACAGGCACGGCCAGCGCGGAGGCCACCGAGCCTGAGCGGCGTGGCGCCCACTCGCGGGAGACCTTGCGCCCGACGGAGGCCAGCCCTGCCGATGCCTTCTGGGAGGGCATCGCCTCGGCCTGCGAGGGGACGCTGGCGGAGCACCCGCCCCCTGAGCCCGACATGCTGCTGACGGCACCGCCTGGGGAGTACCACCTCGCCCAGCAGCCGCAGCACCACCACCCGCAGCATGCTCAGCAGCTGCAGCACTCCCACGAGGAGCACCTCTTCCCTGAGGGTGTGCACGGGGAGGAGGCGATGGCCCCTGTGGTCAGCGACTCCCCGCCTGCCATCCCTGTGGAGTGGCGCGACACGCTGAACCTGGAGGTCAGCCTGCTGCGGAAGCAGTTGGTGCACGAGGCGAAGCGGCTCTCGCCCCCGCGTGAGATGCGGAGCATCTGCGGGTCGTTCTCCGTGCGCAGCATCGACGGCGAGGTGGCGCCGGAGGTGACGGACGAGCGGTGCGAGCTGTGCCTGCGCCTCTGCCCCCTGGAGGCTGTCGATGTGTCCCTGCTGGAGCAGAGCAGGCAGGTCACCGCCACGCTCAGCGATCGCGATCTGATTGCGGTGGTGGAGCCGATGCAGTGTGCGCAGCGCGGGCACCCGCTGCTGCTTGCAGCACAGAAGGTGGTCCACGTGGGGCCGTCGCGGTCGGCACACCGCCTTGTGCTGGCCACCAGCACTGCGCTGTATGTCGTGCAGGGGGGGGAGGGGCGCCCCTGCCGCGTGCGTCGCTGCGTGGAGCTGGAGAGCATCACCGAGGTGTTGGTGGCTAGCGACAGCAGCTTCGGGTTGGTGTGTGAGGAGGGCCTGCCGCTGGTGCTGCGCGCGTCGTCGCGCGAGAATCAGCAGCAGCTCCTGGCGCTGCTGCCGGGGTTTGTGACGCGCAGGGCTTCCAGCAGTGCCGCCAGCATCCACAGCAGTCTGTTCAAAGGGGCGGAGGCGGTGGGGTGCGACTTCATGGTGCCGCTTGATGTTGCCTGTGCGGGGGGCACACGCCTTCCGCTGCGCCTCATCCGCCTGCCCACGGAGCAGCTGCAGCAGGTGTCGGAGTCGTTTGCCAGCGTGCCGCACCAGGTGCAGGACAGGCTGCGCGTGCCGCAGGAGGGCCATGTCGCTGTCGTGTGGGGTGCCAGCGGCCTCGTGGCGGTCAGCGACAATGAGGACGACGCAGTCCCGGGTGTGATAACCGTGACGCCCACTGCTGTCACCGTCATGCCTTTCGACGACAGGTTGGCTCCGCGCAGCGTCCCGATCCCCTCTGTCGACGTATTCATCTCCAGCACTGACGGGTGGCTGGGTGTGGTCAGTGCGACGCAAGATGGTGCTGGGGTTGCCTTCAAGCCGGACCACAGCGACCCAGCTGCTGCGCTGAAGGCCATCCGCCGTGCCTGCGGGCCTGCTCGAATACGCTGTGTGGATGTTCAGCACTTCTCCAACGTGGGGGTGTCGCACGACGACACGGTGCTGGTGCCCGTGTCGGTGCTCGTGCCGGGCACACGCCGCCCCACCTCACACAGCAGCAGAGGCAGCAGCCCCGACACCACCCAGGAGGCACCACCACCACCACCACCACCACCACCACCACGCCGCCAGCTGCAGCCTACTGCTGACACTGAGGTGCGCAGCGTGCGCCCCACACGGGAGGTGCGCCAGGGGCATGAGGAACACATCGACAGGACACAGGGCCGTGCCTCACGGCATGCCGCAGCACTGCTGTCAGGCACGCTGGTCCCCCCACCCGTGCGTGGGGCCAGCGCAGACGAGGTGCGTGCCCTGATGCCAGGCCTGGCGCGTGTAGTGGACCTCAGTGCGCTGCACGACGAGCTGCGTGACTTCTTTGCCGTCCTGCAGCAGATGAACGGGCAGGCCCAGCTGTACTGGGTAGGCAAGTGTGTGCCGCACACAGCACCACAGGGGTCTCAGGGTCCTTCCGACGCCTTCGCACTGTTCGTGACACACTCTGCTGTGTTCATCGCCGCCAGCACTGGACGCATCACGCGCTGCACCCCCCTGAAGCAGGTCGAGAGCCTGTGCATCGATGGCAAGGGCGGCCTCGGCATCCGCTTCACAGGCAGCCGCATCGCAGTGCAGTGCGGCAGCGCTGCAGACGCAGCATCCCTCTGCCACGTGCTGACGCAGCTGTGCCCAAGGAACCTCCACATCGGGGACTGGGACCCTGCTGTCGAGGGGGCGCTGCACTCCGACGAGGCACTGGACGAGATCCTGCTCCTCAACTTCGCGACGCCGTCAGACGTGGAGCTGCCGCCGCCCCTCCCCCTAGAGGCGCTGGAGCGCCTGCAGGCTGCAGAGGAGGCGTGGCCCCAGCCGCACGTCGAGCCCATCAGCAGAACCACCGCCACGCAGGAGCCGACTACGCCCTTCTCGCAGACGCAGCACGCAGCGACGCCGCCCTCCAGCAAGCCCACGTGGGGGGAGTACAAACGGCGGGCGACCTTCACCAGCCCCCAGCTGCGTCCCCTGTTCGAGGAGCAGCCCAGGCCGCGCAGCACAGGCGTGCGTGCTCGGGTGGGGAGCCCCCTCGGCATCTCCGATGCCGAGGGCGAGGAGGGCACGCCGCCCCGCAGCCCGGTGCGTCCCCCACCCAGGCGCCGCAGCGACGGTGACGCACGCCCTGAGGCTGCAGCCCTCGAGAGGACGGAGACGGCTGTGGTGGAGCAGCAGCAGCAGGTCGTGCAACGGAGGTCGCTGGCCTACGAGACGTCTGGGTCTGTGCAGCTCCGTGCGGAGATCTCGATCCTGCAGCACACGCTGAAGGAGCAGAGGGCCGAATGCGACCAGATCGCGACCTACGCCCAGCACAACCCGCGCCTGCAGGTGACGCTGGACGTGGCACAGGCTGTGGTGCAGCTCAACACAGAGGTGCTGCGCATCCTCCAGGCATACGCTGCAGGGGACCAGGAGTCGCTCTCCTCGTCACGCCAGGTCACGCTGGCACCAGTCGACCTGACACGCCTGCAGGACGACCAGGCGCGCAACATGGGCGCACACCTCGTGGGCGAGGAGGGCACGGTGCCGCTGCTGCACTTCGCGTCGATGGTGACGACCTACGAGTTAGGTGCAGGCATGCTGTCCCGCACAGCTGCGGCACGCCAGATGCTCGCCGTGGGCGACAGGGCACTGTACCTCATCTCGACAGACACACGGGTGGACCGCTGCATCGACCTGATCAACATCACAGACATCGTCTACGCTGCACCAGAGCCCTCCTGCTACGTCGGGCTGCGCCTGCCCGGGCAGTGGAATGTGTTGGTGCGGTGCCCCTCCTACACTGACGCGGTGCGGCTGCGCGTCACCCTGTGCAACCTGTGCCCCGGCTCGTCGTGCTCCACCCTGCCCAGCGACAGCGAGTTCCTGGAGCGCCTCAACGGGCAGCGCCCCCCTGACAGCCACGTCAACGAGGCGGACCTGATCAAGATCACCTACGTCACCACGCCCTTCCTGGGGGACCCTGCGGAGGCAGCCCCCCAGCCCCAGTTGCACCAGGGGCACGGGTCGGCTCAGGGGGACGTCGCGTCGGTCGCCCTGGAGCTGCCTGAGGCTGCGGCACACGAGGCCTTTGCCGAAGCGTCCCTCCCGCCGTTTGAGCGTGTGACGCACTCTGCCCTTGTGGAGAGCGTGCACCCGCAGCCTCTCGTGCTGCGCCCAGTGACGCCTCTCGACGCTGAGGCGGCGCCTGCTGCTTCTGCGGTGCAGACGGGCGGCTCCCCCCCCCGTGTGCAGGAGGCCTCGCTTCAGGGTTCCTTTGCCGCAGCGGCTGAGCAGCGCCCGCAGCTCATCTGGGACAGGGAGAACGGCCTCCCCTGCACAGAGCACGCGCAGCTGCCGAGTCACCTCGCCTCCCTGGTATGTCTAGCGTGTGTGAGGCAGGGGTGTGCATCTGTTGGCCCACGGTGTCGTGGGGCATGTCCTGCCATGTGTGCCTTTGTGCTGCCTCTCGCACTCCTTCATCTGCATCACCCCTTCCTTCTGTAGGTGCCGCTGGAGATCGACCCCATCTTCTATGTTGGTGGTGTGATGCGCATCGCACGCGAGGCCAGCGGGCAGATCCTCGAGATGCCAGTCACCCTTGTGATGGGGCGCCACTCACTGGTATGACCGTCCTGATGATAAGGGATCGATTGATACGTCAGGCGGGTGTGCCGATAGTGCGTTGCTCTGCAAAGGGTGCCACCAGCCGAAGACAAGGCCCCCAGAGCAGGCAGGCCCCACCGATTGTTTCCCTTCCCGTTGATTCAAATCACCCAACCCGCACAGGTGCTGATCTCGGAGGAGGAGCAACTCGTCACAGACAAGGTGGCTTACTCCCGCATTGCGAAGGTTATGGACGAGGTATGCATGTGGTGCCGCCTTGCTGCCCCACCCTCCCACCACCCACAGGAGTGCAAGGTGGCAGTATTTGTGCGGTCGGCTTCGAAGAAGCTGACTGTTGCCTTCAGGCTGCGGAGTGAGGTGGAGGCACGTGAGCTCGCAGCCGTGCTGCAGACGCTGTACCGGCATGCCACTGGGGGGAAGGCGTTGGAGGTGAGGAGGTTCCCGAAGCGTCGGCAGGCTATCAGCACAGCGCACCCCATTGAGACCTCCACCACCTACGTGGACCCGAAGCCTGCTGCGCAGCCCGTGCAGCATGTGCAGCCTGTGCAGCCCGACAAGGTGCACCCACCCAGCCTGCCGTCGCCCACAGTGGCTGCAGTGGAGAGCCACGAGAGCAACAGCTGCACGCAGGAGAGCTGCTCCACAGACAGCGAGCTGTCCGACTCTCCTCTGCACACCCGCAAGCCCCAGATCGGGGGGGCCACCATCATGCAGCCGACACCGCCGGATGACGCACTCGAGAGTGAGGAGACGGCGGAGATCGCGCCGCCCTACCCACTGACGCGGCCGTCGCCACTGCAGCAGCCAGCCCCAGCGATCCCTGTGCAGCAGTACGCACAGGTTTCGTACGGGCATCCAGGCATCCATCGGCAGTCGCAGCACGTGTCGCCGGTGTACCCAGGCGACACGCCGATGCACACATTCGCACCACAGCCGCAGCCGCCGCCGCAGCTCCACCAGTTGAGCCAGCCAGCCCCCGTGCCGGTGTACGTCCCTGTCAACGTGGTGCCTTCTTATCACCCTGCACCCCCACCCCCGCCTGCAGCCGCACCGCCTGCCGTGGCCCCGCAGCCTGTTCAGCATACGCAGGCCTCCCAGCAGGTCACAGCCCTGGCAGCGCCGTCACCACGTGCGCCGCCGCCACCACCCCTGCGCCTCGTCGCCACTGACGCGCTGCCTCCAGAGCTGAAGCAGTTCGAGTCCCTCCTCAAGCGGCGCAACCAGACAGCCCTTGTGTACTGCCTTGTGCCCTGCCTGCGCATCGCAGCAGGCCGTCCGGATGAGCCCCGTGTGCTGCTTGTCTCCAATGCGGCGGTGTATCAGATGTCCAGCGACACGCGTGTGAACCGCTGCGTGCCCCTGCACGGTGTGACGGAGGTGGTGTACACCGCCGCAGGCCTGCTGGGGCTGCGTGTCCCCACAGAGTTCGACATGCTGATGCGGGTTGCTGCTTCCGATGTCACGGATGTCGTGCAGTCGCTGCGGGCACTACACCGTGACATCAGCGTGACGCAGCTGGAGTACTCTGTGACAGCAGACTCGATCGAGGCGCTTCTGACGACAGTGCGTCCGGAGGGGTGGGCACCTTCGAAGAGCTCTGTCCTGCCGCTGACCTACATCGGACCCAGGGAACAGCAGCGCACAGTAACGCGCGAGACAACCACACGCACGCAGCCACCTGCGTCAGCGGCATCTTACGCAGCGACCCCGGCACCTGCCGCACCATCTGCTGCTGGGCCCCCGCAGCGTTGGAATGCGGCCATGGCACAGCAGAGGGCTGTGTCACCGCCGCGTCCACGTAAGGAAGGCGCCGAGCCCCTGCCTGCTGCGATGGTGGCACCACCCCAGCAGCCAGTGCAGGAGCCTGTGCCTGAGGCAAAGCCCGACCCGACCAGCCACTCGCAGGTGGCTCCTTGTGGCCTCACGCAGAGCCAGATCCACGAAATCCTCTTCTGAAAACTTTCTCCTCTTCTGTCATTGTTATTCGTGCATGCCGCACTGACTGTTTAGACTTGTTCCAAGCTAGAGTCTCACTGAACAGGACTAGTATTATGTGGTAAGAACGAATCACATCGAGGTATCAGTTCAGTGTGGTGCCGGCGCTGGTTCATTCCTAGCGCCTGTGCTGTCGGTAGAATCCAGCGTATCGTGTCTTCTGAAGCGAGGGAAAATGAGCTTCCTAACGATGTGCCTGCGGCAGGCTGACCCAGTTTGGCCCAGCGAAGCCCTTCCCGATACGCTCATACGCCCATAGAATCAGTTTCAGCCTGCCTACATGATCGAAGTACAGAGTGACGAGATCACACAGGCGAGTCGTGAGTGCCACCCCCCTCACCCACCGCCCTCTCTGGTTGCCGTTGCTGCAAGTGTTGCTTTGCCGCCACTGCCACCCGAACCCCCACAGGCTGGTGGCGATGCGTGGGTGCGATGGAGATCATCATCGACTACCCGCACGCCGAGGACCTCGCGGTGGAGGTGGGTGGGGACACGACGGTGGGCGATGTGCGTGAGATCGTGGAGGAGCTGTTCATGCTGGAGGAGCGGCCCCCGCTGTACCTCGGCGACTTGGAGCTCGAAGATGACGAAGAGAATCTGCAGGACCTGGACGTGGTGTTCGGCAGCCGTATCCGTGCGGCTGTGCCGGTGCGTGTGGCGGCGCAGCAGGAGCTGCAGCAGCTGAACATCGAAGAGGAGCATTACCTGGATGTGCTCAGCGGCACCGACTCGACGTGGACCTTCACAACCTTTGAGCATCATTCGCTGCACGACATCCGTACGCTTGTGCTGCAGGCGGGCAAGCTCCGCCCCGACCAAGTCTTTGCGCATGTGTTTGATAAGGACCTTCTGCAGGCCTACCTGCACAGCGGGCACGACCTCGGAGATTCGCCGCTCGTGACAGCGATGGACGTCGGCAATGCAGTCGCGTGTCGCATGTTGGTGGCAGGCGGTGTCGACGTCAACACCCCCACAGTGATCACGGAGACAGTCCCCCTGGCGAAGGCTGTGATGGAAGACATGCCAGAGGTGTGCCGCATGCTCATCGCAGCAGGCGCACGTGTCGATGCGCGTGGGTGCCCGCTGGGCCCCGCACTCTACGTCGCGGCGCACATCAACACGTTCCGCTGCTGCCAGGTGTTGGTGGAGGAGGGGGCAACCATCAATAAAACAGGCGCAGGTGGCGACACGCCGTTGATGCGCGCCGCGTTCTCCCGCAGTATCGCCATCTGCGAGCTACTCATCGACAATGGTGCGTCTGTCAACAAGACGAACAGCGCTGGCGACACACCGCTGATCTACGCGGCGATGGAGGGCTGTGTCGACATCTGCCGCCTGCTCCTCGCGCACGGCGCAGACGTCAACAAGGCCAGCTTCCGTGGCACGCCCCTGCGCTTCGCCACCAAGGACACAGGCGACTCTCTCCTTGTGCTGCACATGCTGCTGGGAAAAGGCTGCAGCGTCAACAAAATCGGCATGCACGGGCTGACGCCTGTCTCAGCTGCTGTCAAGGAGGGGAACCGCAAGGCATGCGAGGCGCTGCTTGACCGCGGCGCCGACATCGACAAAGGGGACGTGCGTGGGGTCAACCCGCTGCTGTGCGCCGTGGGGCTTGGCAACGCGGACCTTGTGCGCTTCCTGCTGTCGCGCGGGTCTGCCGTCAACCACACCGACACCCAGGGGCGCGCCGCCCTCCATCACGTGTGCCTCCTCGCAGCTGGGGAGCGGTACCTCTCGCCACGCCTGGACAGCCTGTGCAGCATTGCAGAGATGCTGCTGAGCAGCGGTGCATGCGTCACTGCCGCTGACTCGTCCGGCAACACACCCCTGCACTTTGCTGTCGGGAGCTTCGTCAGCCTCGCCCTGGCAAAGCTCCTCCTCAAGCACGGCGCAGACGTGCAGCGGCAGAACGAAGACGGCGACACGCCACTTGCCCTTGCCAACGAGCAGCGCGGCAGGTCCGACACTAAGAAGCTTCTGGAGGAGGCCATCAGGCTTCCGCCTGCAGGCCGCACGGCTGAAGCGCCGTCCCCACGCAGGGCTGCTGTCGCCCCAACACAGGTGCAGGCGGCACAGCCCGCTGCCCGCACCCCTGCACCCCACGCAGCGGCACCCTTCTTCCTCCGCCTCACGAAGAAGACGAAGCCGCCCGAGAGTGACGGGCCGAGTGTGGCGAGGCCGCTGGAGCCTCTGGAGCAGCCTGCTGCGGCATACACTGGCGCCGCGCAGTGGCAACACAGCCACGCCTGCCCTGCTGTTGCTGCACCTGCCGCCCCCCGCAGCGGGCGGGGGGCGAGGGGCAGGGGAGGGGGGAGGGGCCGTGGGCGCGGGAGGCAGGGCCGCAGTGCATAGTCTGTTCTTTCGAGTGTGCAGGCCACGCAAGAATGAGACCGTCACAGCAGTTTGGTGGCGTCTTCTGGATTTGCTTCTCACGCCCTGTCCCCTTGAGGCTTGATGATGCGTTAATGTCCCAGAGCCGTGTTCTGATGATCTGGTGTGACTGTCGTGTTGGCGCTGCCCGTTGCTCGTGCAGAGCGTGAGACAACGTTATCCCATGGTATTCGTCTCAACAGCGTCTGCCCGGCAGGCAGCGATATAGCGAGCGTGGCGGGTGACGCTACTTGGTCTCGCCTGTGGTGGCAGGTTGGTGCTTGGACGAATCCAGGAAGCACAACGAAGCCAGAGCCATCCCCCTTGAACTGTTCAGTATTCGGTATTCAGTACAGTTCTTGTCAAGATGATTGACCACCACACCACACCACACCACACCACACCCTCTGCAGGTATATTGGCAAAGACAAGCAACACAACCCCAGCTCACCCCATCCCGCCCCACCCGGCGGCGACACACGTGTGTGTCCTGAGACGCAGCGCAGCGTAGCGCACCGCACCACACAGATGGCACCGATGGCACGGGCACACGGGGCAGGACAACCCCGGCGGCACGGCAGCCTCGCGGTGGCTGTGCTGGTGCTGGCCGCCGTGCAGGGGCATGCCGCAGAGCAGGTGCTCGTGGAGGGGGACATGTTGGTGGAGCGGGACGGGCGTGAGGGGGAGGCGCTGGGGACGTCGCCGCTGGTGCGGCGGTCGCAGCTGTTCACGCAGGGGCGGGTTCACTACTTCATCGACACGGTGCTGACGGAGACGCCGCTGCGGGGCCCGCTGTTGACAAACGACACGCGGATTGCAGAGGCGATTGTGGAGTGGGAGTCGAAGACGTGCATCCGGTTCACGATGTGCACGGAGGAGGCGACGTGCACGAAGCCGTACATGCGGTTCAGCTCCGGGCCGCTGTGCGCTTCAGGGGTCGGGGCCCACTCCAACGGTGTGACGAAGGTGACGCTGTCCGGGTGCGGGCGCGGGTCGACGATACATGAGATTGGGCACGCGCTTGGTCTGTGGGGGTTAAAGCCGCCTGACGCCTGCACGTGGCGCCCCTGCTAATCCCCTCGCATTGCACTGCGCGGGGGGTGAACAGAGTCAGCGGTGGGGTGGTTACCTCGGTGCTGAAATGCCTTGTGCATGGAGCCGGAATAGCCGGGGTGGTGACCTGGTCTATGAAGGGGGAACCCTGAGCCCAAAGAACCGAGATCCCAAGACCTCCAATGGGGGCCGGGCGCCCCTCGTCCTGTGTCCTCCACGGCGACCCCCTGCGCGGGCTTCCGGGCCGGAGTAGCCCGCCTCCCTTCTGTCATAGACGGAGGTCAGACCACCGCAGTTGCGTCTCTGTTTCACACAGTGTAACGTACAGGTGGGAGTGGCCCTAGTACGTTCGGGACGCGTATAGGACTCGCACTACGTGGGGGGACGGGATGAAAGTCCGAAAAGGTTGGAAAAACGTAGGAGTGCATTACACACAATGTCTTCCCATGGGTAAAGACTAGCTAGTTACCCTCACTCCGCGTGGGATCCGGAAACCCTTCTTGAGCCACCGGGTCTCCTCACACTTTAGGGGGTGGCGCCCCAGGTTGCTAACCAGCGGCAGGTTTTTGCAGAGACCTAAGGGTGTCTCTTTTCCTCACCGCAGACAACCGTGTGTGGGAATCGTGTGTAGCCACTGTTTGGGTTCAGTGTCTGGGCATGCGTGGCGCTGGGCCCACTGGTCGTCACCTTTGCCGCTCGCCACGTAAAGTTGAATAAGGGCACGCGCTTGGTCTGCTTCACGAACAGTCGCGGAAGGACCGGGACGAGCACGTGGTGGTCGACTACGCGCACATCAAGCCGGACGCAGGGATCAACATGGCGAAGATGGCGGGGACCGGGCGTGACATCGGGGCGTACGACTACGGGTCGATCATGCACTACCCCGCACGCGCCTTCAGCTCGGACGGGAAGGACACCATCATCGCGCCGGTGCACATCGGGCAGCGCAGGGCTCTGAGCGCGGGGGACGCGGCGTCGATCAACTTTATGTATGCCGGGTGTGCGGCACGGCTGGCGCAGCCGATGTGCATGGGGTCGGTGTGGACGAACGTGACGCATGTGATCCCGCACTCGCGGTCGTGGGACATGGACTTCAACGCGGTGTACAGCGAGCCGGAGACGATGTCGGTGTCGTACGGTGCGATGACGGCGCCTGCCGGGCGCGTCACGACGAGCGTGGCGGCGGGGGCGAGCATCGGGGGCATGGGGTTCACGACGCTGCGCTTCACCCCGACGGTGGCGGATGCCGGGAAGACGTACGTGCTGAGCGCCACCTTCACCGGGTCGGACGGGGCGGCGACGACGTGCTCGGTGTCGGTGCAGGTGGCGCGGGCGGAGGCGGCGTGCTTCGGGTTCGGTGCGGACGACACGCGCGTGTGCAGCGGGCACGGGGTGTGCGTCGGGGGGCTGCAGAAGCCGTGCGTGTGCCACCTGGGGTACGGCGGGGTGGACTGCAGCGCACACGCGGGGTGTGCGGCCAACCAGGTGGACGACTTCGACGGCGGGGACGTCGGGGGCTGGACCGCGGGGAACGGTGCGGTGGACACCTCCTTCTTCGCCGAGGGCGGGGGCAGCATGCGCGTCGGCGCCCCGGGGACCGGGCGGCGGGCCTCGGCGACCTCGCAGCTGGCGGAGGCGATTGCGCCGACGAAGATCACCTTCTACATGGCGGGGCTGTCGGGGTACCAGACGATGACGCTGTACAGCGGGCGCACGGAGTGCACCAGCGTGCGGCGGAACTCGGAGGGCGTGTTCCAGGTGGAGGGGAAGAAGCTGTTTGACGAGGGGGTGCTGCAGGCACGCCGCTTCTACTTCGTGGAGATGCGGCTGGACTGGGCTGGGCGCAAGGTGTCGGTGCTGCTGGACGGGAAGCTGGTGGCGGAGGGTGTGAAGATGCGCAAGCAGTGCTCGGACGGGATGGACCGGATTGCCTTCGGGGGGACCGGTGGGTGGGTCGACGAGTTCCAGGCGTGGTGCACGCACTTTGTGTCGATGGCGGGCCCGCTGGCAGACGGGGTGACGGCCCCGGAGCTGCGCGGGGCGACGGAGAGCCACCACCAGCAGCAGGCCCTGGTGCTGACGGTTGCGGGGGCCACGGACACGTGGGTCGACACGCGTGCGAACAAGCGGCGCGTCATCGAGGCGCTGGTGGCAGACCTCCCGTCGCCGCAGGGGTGGAACGCGCACCGCGAGGCGCTGCTGCCGCTGGCACAGGCGGACACGCTCGTGACGATTGCGGGGCACGTGCTGACGGTGGGCCCGCTGCGGGCGGCCCCGGCCCTGTCGCCCACCGGGGACGAGACGGTGTCGGTGCGGCTGACAGGGTCGATGTTCAGCAGCGGCCATCTGCCGGACACGGCCGGGGCGGCGCTGCGCTTCCAGCTGGCGGGGGCGTGCCCGCAGAGCAAGACGTGGGGCTTCGAGAGCAGCATCGACATCCCCGCCGACCTGGCGTCACAGGCCGCCATCACGACACGCACGGTGCACGAGGGGCGCGGGGCGCTGCAGTTCACCTCCGCCTACGGCTTCGGGACGTTCCAGGTCGCGGGGGCGGTGCTGCAGCCCGCTTCCGTCTCCATGGCGGTGCGCCTGGCGGACACGCGGTACGGGCGGATGACGGTGTCGCTCGTCGCCGCGTCGGGGGACTCTGTGAACCTGCAGTACGGGTACCTGCACCGGCTGGGCTTCCGCACCACGGACGTCTCAGCCCCGAGCGGCTACACATACGAGTACGTGGCCCCGGTGCAGGCGGACCGCTTCCAGGTGATCGGCTTGGCGTTCGACTGGCAGGCACGCACCTTCAGCATCAGCCTGGACGGTGTGGCTGTGGTGCCAAGCGCGCCGCTGCCGGGGCGGTTCTCGTCGGTGGCGAAGGTGCAGCTGTACTCGTCGCGTGTCCCGGCGTACCTGGACTCGCTGTCGCTGCAGTGTGCGGACCCGCTGCCGCTGTTTGCTGTCGAGGGGTGGGGTGCGGCAGCAAGCATGGCGGTGCATGCCGGGACTGACGCACACGGCCTGGGCGCGCAGGACAGGGTGGCGGTCGTGCCTGCCGCGGCGGGCGGCTGTGCGGCGGCGGAGGAGCAGTGTGCGGCGCTGTCTGCGTGCTCGTGGGACTCGGGGGTGCTGTCGCACGAGCTGGGGCGGGTCCACTGGGCCATGGGGTCGCAGACACGCCTGCAGGCCGGGGAGCAGTACCGCGTGTGCTACTTCCGCAAGTCGGCGGGGCGGTACGACATGCTGGGGGGCACCTTCACGGGGTGCGGTGCGGGGACACCTGCACCTGCCCCTTCCACCACGGCCCCTGCAACACAGGCCCCCAAGACGGGTGCGCCTCCCACTGACGCACCCGCGACCCCTGCACCTGCCACGCCTGCACCTCTGACCCCGGCACCTGAGACGGGCGCGCCTGCCACATCTTCGCCGGCGACCCCTGCACCCAAGACAGACGCACCGGCAACCCCTGCACCTGCCACACCCGCGCCTCACACACGGGCTCCGAGCACAGACGCGCCTGCCACGCCCGCGCCTCTGACCTCGGCCCCGGAGACGGATGCACCCGCGACGCCTGCGCCTGCCACACTCGCGCCTCGCACACAGGCCCCAAGCACAGACGCGCCTGCCACTGCTTCGCCGGCGACGCCTGCCACTGCTTCGCCGGCGACGCCTGCACCTGCGACACCGTCACCCCCCACACCCGCACCTCTGACCCCGGCACCTGAGACGGACGCACCTGCCACACCTTCGCCGGCGACTGCTGCACCCAAGACAGACGCACCCGCAACCCCTGCACCGCGGACGGCAACCCCACGCACGGGTGCCCCCCCCGCATGCAGCGGGAAGGGCTGCAGGCGCCCCAACATCGTCGCGTTCGTCCCCCACCAGCTGGGCTTCTCATGGGACGAGGCGCCGCAGGCGGGGGCGGTGACAGCGGTGCCGCCGATGCCGCACATGGACCGTGTGCGTGCAGAGGGTGCGGTGTTCCAGCGCGCCTACTCCTCCTCAGGCGACAGCGTGCCGTCGCGCTTCAGCTTCCTGACAGGGCGGCACGCCAGCAGGTCGTGGAGGCTGCGCAGGATGTCCGCACGCAGGGTGTCTAAGTGGAACGGGCGGGTGCGTGTGGCTGGGGGTGTGCGGATGACGGGGGTGGACGCGGCCGACAACCTGCAGACGGCGCTGGCGCGCAGCGGGTACGAGACGATCCACTCCGGGGAGTGGGGGCTGCACGGGGCGAAGAGGACGGTGCGGAACAACAACACGGCGCTGCAGCAGATGATCAGGGACACGGGCTTCACGCAGGTCGCGTCTGCGTGCCTCCCGCTGCGCAACAAGGGGGAGGCGTGGTCGCACAACCCGGAGTGGCTGGTGAACACGTCGCTTGCGGCGGTGGGGGCTGCCGTGTCCGCGGGGAAGCCGTTCTTCCTGCACCTGGCGCCGACCGGCCCGGGGCTCCCAGCCCCGACGAAGGCGGCGCTGGAGAACTTCGACGTGCGCGCAACCCCCGCAGGGATGCTGGCGGCGGCGCCGGAGACGACGATGCGGCCGCGGGCGGAGCTGTGGGCGGCGGCCGTCGCAGCTACGGAGGCCAGCGGGTTGAGCGCGCGCCATGCGGAGACGTTTGCCGGGAACATGTGGGTGGATGACGCCCTCGGTGCGGTGCTGGGCGGGCTGGAGGCACTCGGGGTGCTGGAGACGCTGGTACTGGTGTCGAGCGACGTCGGGGCGACGCAGCGCGACCTGTACGAGGGGCGCACGCGTGTGATGCAGGCGGCGCGCTTCCCTGCGGAGGTGGCGGCGGGGACGCAGGTCGCGTCGGTGGTGACGCACACGGACACAACTGCGACGCTGCTGGACCTGGCAGGCGCCCGTGCCGCAGCCACTGGCCGGCTGGATGGGGCGTCGTGGCGTGCCGAGGCTGCGGGTGCCGGGGCGCCGCCGACGACCGTGCCCAAGGTGATGGAGTCCGAGCTGGAGCGCGCCGTTGTTGTGGGGCGGTGGAAGTACGTCGACCACGGGGCGACGAGCATGGCCGAGCCGGAGCTGTTCGACCTGGCCACTGACCCTGCCGCCAAGACCAACGTCGCAGGGCTGGCGCAGCACGCGGACACGGTGGCTGTGATGGCGTCGTACCTTGCGTGCCACGATGCGGACACTGGGCTGGGCGCAGGTGCGCAGGGGTGCGCCGCCCCTCTTATCGCGAATGCATTTGCCCGGTCTCCGTGAGTGAGTGGGTGGATGTGAGTGTCTGCAGTGTGCAGTGTGAGCCGCCTGCCAATACTTCATGGCTGTGGGCAGCTTGTGAATGGAACATGTGAATCTTATCCGAAGACACAAATATGATTATGAATGTGCTGCCAGTTTCAATTGAATATCCTGCAACATCTGGCGGTGTTTGTTTCGTTCTTTTGCCCTGCTTGCTGCGAGAGGAGAAGATGAAAAGGCCAACAAAAGATTGAGAGATACAGCCTTGCAGGGTCAACCCGCACTTCCGATGAGGGAGAGCACATCCGCATGCAGACGGTACCACAAAAACCAACACGCCGCTGGTTCGGCTGTCTTGTTGGATGTGGGTGTCGCCACTGCTGTGGTGGGTCTTTTCCGTTTTCCACCCTGCTGACTTCCGGGTTCTTCTCGGTCTGTCAGTTCTGCTTTGTTTGTTTGTTTGTTTGTTTGTTTCTTTCCCCGCCTCCGCACCTCTGCATCTGGGCCGCTCTCTGTTGCGTCCCAGCTGCCTGCTGTTGCTGCTTGGCGGGGTGTGTGGGCGGCAGCCCACACGCCCTCTCTCGCTGCTGCCGTCCCTCCCGTGCAGCGATCATTCAAACCTCCCACCCCACTGCGTGCATGCGTGCGTGCTGTGTTGCCGTGTTGCGTGCTGCCCTGCTGGAGAGGTTGGCTCTGCCGCCCTGTGTGCCCGCCGGCACACTGGGCGTGCATTGCGCCGTTGGGGTGTGGTTCGTTGACCCAACGTTGGAAACCTAAAAACGGGCGGGCAGTCGTGCCGGCGCAATCACGAAATCTGGATGGTGTTGTGGGTCTGGGGTGCACATGGCAGCAGGGGCGCGTCCTAGCTCGGAGCTCCTACGGAGCTTGTGGCCTGCGCCCCACATTGGCGTGTGCGCCCTCACCCCTCGCCTCTGCACCAAGGGAACGGGGGTGCCCACCTTGGGCACCCCCGTTCCCAATCCCCTCCCTTCTGTCCCGAGCCCCCTTGTGGGATTTTCTGTGAGTGCCGGGCATGCATGTCCGGTTGAAGGCCTTCCCACCCAACACAATCACCTGCAATCTTCATATTCCATCTTCCACGGGTTTCCGTTGGAACACAAAAAAGCCACAGCCACAGCCACGGCGTACTCTGCAGTTTGCCTGCTGCTTTATTGCTGCATCAATCTGCTTTCCCTGAAGATCAGACATATCTTCAGGGCATCTCTGTGAGTACCGTCCCGAGGGTGTTGTGGTGTGCTCTCTCTGCATGTTTCCACCCCATTCCACATCCACACACACACTGCCGGACCCAGGGTCCGGCGTATTCAAAACTCCGTGAAAATGTGCCAGGCTGTGCGCTCCCACCACACCCCCGCCCCCATGCCAAAAAGAAGGGCTGGCAGTGGGGTGCAGGGCTATACTGCGCGCTGCAGTACTCTTCTGGACGGACCCAGGAACACACAAGAAGCCAGAGCCTCCCCGCCCTCCTTACTCCCTGCACCCCCTCATCCCGCTCCTCTCTTGAACACGTACTCAGTGCACGTTGGCTAGATATGGACATGGGGCTACGTCTCACATTGAAACACCTTGGCCCACCACCACCACCGCGCAGGGCGTGTGGCACTGTACACAGTGAACGGCCACAGTGTCTGACCGAAAATTCTCCGCGCCAACAAAATAAGAAAGCTCAAGAAGAGAACGAAAAGGAAAAGGCGCGTCATGGTGTGGGAGCATGCGACCCTCGATGCTATCCGGGGCGACCTGAGCAAGGTGGCCGAGGAGAACAACTGGGAGCGGTACCACACGCCGCGGAATCTGCTTCTCGCGCTCCAGAAGGAGGTGGGTGACCTCGCGGAGGTCTTCAAATGGGAGGACCCGCACTCCCGCGGGTGGCACAAGGAAGACTTCAGGCTGGTGGAGGAGGAGCTGGGCGACATCATGGCGTACACGATCCGCCTTGCTGACAAGTGCGGCGTGGACCTCGCCAGCGTGATGAACCACAAGCTGAACAAGACGATTGTGATACAAGCCAACGGGCCCCAAAGCCACAGCCCGCCGACGCATCAGCACACCCATCAGCACACCCAGCAGCACGTCCCGACACATTCCCCAGTGCCGCAGCAGTACTCTCAGGTGCACCACACTGCACCCCCGCCTGCGCCCGCCCCGCAGCGCCACGCGTCCCCCGGTAAGTCCTCCCCTGAGCCAGCGAGGGCGATGCAGCACAAGAGCCCGCAGTCGACTCTCAGCACGCAGTCGGGCAACCCCCGACAGTCCCCGACGCACAAGCGGCCTCAACCTCTCGACTCAGACTCGCTGCGCAAGCATGACATCGCCTCCAAGAGGCCTGCCTTCAAGCGCACGCTCTCTGTTGTGTGCAACAACGGCGGCCCGCCTCCGGATGAGCTGTACTCGCCGACCCACTTCCAGCACGACCTGTTCAGCCCTGTGTGCAACAAGCGCGACTTCGAGGTGGACACGAAGAAGCCGGTGCTGCCGCAGTCGGTGTCGAAGACGGAGCTGGAGAAGCTCCAGCTCCAGAAGCAGAGCGCGAAGCGCCCCCCTCGCGAGCCGGCATCTCCGCTCAGCCCGAAGTCGCTTGGGAACTTCTTCAACATCCTTGACGAGGTATGGCTTCCCGTTGCACCCTAATGCCTCTACCTTTGAAATGTTCCCAAATCACACATCCCTTCACAGCTCCATAAGTCAGACTTCAACGACGAGGACCTGCAGGACATGAACCTGACGTTCTGCGGCGTCGCGTTTAACGGCAAAATAGTTCCCCTTGTGGAGGGGGGCATCGAGATGGAGGTGACGAAGGAGCTGCTCCCGGAGTACATCCGCCTGGCGATGGAGATGAAGGAGAAGGGGTCGGACTTCGTCCCGAAGCCGCCCACGTGGGTCAAGCCTGCTGAGGGTGGGCCCTTTGCTGCCGCCTCTGCGGCAGCGTCCGCCACGCGCCCCAACACACAGTCCCCTTCGAAGGCCCAGAGCAGCAAGGACAGGAAGAAGACACTCCGCCGCACGCTGTCCGTGCAGCTCCCGTCGCAGATGAGGTGGGAGGACGAGGGGAAGCCGCACGAATGCTTCTCCCCCACCCACTTCGACAAGGACCTGTTCAGCCCCACCACCAACAAGGTATGTGCAAGGTGCAACGTTGTGTCTGACTCACCCCCACCCCCACTGCCTGGCCCTTGTGTCTTGACTCATCCCCCTTCTGCCGCAGACCGACTTCGAGGTGGAGTACACTTTGGAAGGGGGGCGGAAAACGCTCCCCGCAGACCTGAAGCCGAGGGAGGACACCAACGGCAAGCAGCATCTGACGACCAACGCCGATGTCAGCCCAAAGAGCCCTGGGAAGAAGCTCACGCCTGTGAACAGCGCTGTGCGGCGGCACAGCGTTGCGTCGTTCTGCTCGGATGAAGACGAGGAGTACAGAGGGCTGGACCTGCTTCTGGAGGTCGCAGAGGAGGACCAGGAGAAGCTGTGCAAGCTGAAGCAGCACCTCCGCGCAGCCACCATGAGCCCCCGGACGCGTGAGCTGGACAGGGACTTCCTCCCGATGATCTCCGACATCGAGATGATGCTTGCCGATCAGGAGATCACCGACTCCGACCTACAGGTGTGTCTGCGTGTGCCGTGTGCTTGTCCCAACACCCCTGGCTTCTGCAGGAGATGGAGCTGATGTTCTGCATTCCTTCGGGCGGGAAGGTGTACAGCCTGATCCACGACGGGGAGACAACGCGTGTGACGCTTGACCGCTTGCCTGAATTCCTCGCGCTGGCGAAGGACAAAAAGAGGTGTGTGTCCCTGAGACCCTGTGTGGCAGCGCACTTGATGAAGTGTGTGAGAAGTACACCGCGCTAAGATCTTCTCACATCCTGCACACGATCAGGCACTGTTCGTGTGTCTCAAACAAGATTGAGACGATCAGACGTCTCCTGACATATGTGTTGGATATGTGTGCGTTTTGGTCTTTTCATTCTTTGGACTCTTCCACCACCCGATGCAGAGAGCTCGATGCGCTTGAAGGCTGATTTGTATAAATATCCCAGCGGTGATTCAGCTGTTCCGCTGCTCGTCGTGAAGTGCGATCCCCTAGACCCCACCCCAGCCCCTCAGCGGGCACGGCCCGCGTAAACATCAGAACGAAAAAGGAACAACTAAACCATACAACTGTATACGTAATTGGTCTGTCTCGCACGTCAAAATGCTGTTCCAAATAATGGGCACAACCCCTGACCGAGTTGTTGGGCAGGAATGTGGTTCTCGACACAGGAGGGGGTAAAAGGAAACGGTTTATTTTCAAAAGAGCACCTGCTGTCGACGTGGGTTCAGGGAATCAACCCCCTGACGCCCTGCCTAGCAGCTCTGCGAGTGCGTATCCCGAAGCAACGGTGCGTGGGTGTGGAGGCGTGTTGGGCCGCGTCTTGCCCGCCCTCTTTCTGTTTCTCTGCACTCGTTCCGATGCTTTCGTCCTGAAGGGCACTCCTCGTCCCGACAGAAAATCGTGGATGCTTCCGTGGGCATCCCTCCCTGGTTTTCGCCCGGACACATTATTTTCATCGTCTCGTGGTGTGGGCAGGACACGGCACGCTACAGCCAACTACAGTCAGCTCGTCACAAGCAAACGACATCGCATCAGCGGTTGCTACTAACGGTGTTGTCATCTTCAAATACCCAGGATGCCTGCTACATCCCAGAGCTGTTCTTAGGAACCGTTCGGGTGCGTGGCCATCTATATTTCCTCTTGCCACCCTCCACCGCAGCTGTGGGCCGCAGATTCAAAACGCTAGTTGATGCGCGGCACGTTCTCTACCCCGGCCAGTATAGTTTGCAGCAGTTGGTTCCCATTCTTCTTTTGGTTTCAGGCATGGAGGTTTTTTGCAGAATTTCGGTTAACTTTTGGGTGACACTGGCGCCCATTCATGATGCGTAAAAGCGGAAGAGTGTTTCCGACCTGCTCCTTTCCGTGTTCAGATCCCGTGGTCATCAGGTGCTCGGCACCACATCGAGGCAGCTCTTCGAGTGGGGAAGCGTCAACGGAATCAACAATTCTACACCTTCTTTGAGGCAGCGGACGGAGAAGTGTCGGCGGCTTCCATAGCCGGAAGGAGTGCTGACATTCTTCTGTGTTGTGCAGTGAACCCCGTCACATTGTGTTGTTGTAGTTGTCCCACCGAGCGAAGCCCACCCCCCTATGTGTGCGTGCGATTAGCGCTCTCCAAAACAATGGGCACAGCCGAAGGGTTTCCTGGCCCCTCCCGGCCCCTCCCCCCTACACTGTACTTTGCAACCTGGCGAGCTTAACCTGTATTTCAGAGAGCAGCAAGTGAAGCTTTGCAGATCGTTTGTAACCTGAGGCTGCACGGCACCAAGTCGAGTGACACTAGTCACAATCCGAACAAGACGGGGCGCTGCCAACGCATTGTCCAGGGCACCTCGTGCTGAACTCTCTGAGAGCATGGTCACAACTGCAGTCAGACTGGAAGACAGCCAAGCAATAACGGGAGGTGGGGGTGTTTTTTTTTTGGGGGGGGGGGGGGCGGCACACATGAAACGTTTGCACGCAGAGTCCTTTCCTAAGGTTCCGCTGTGTGTTACTATATTTGGGGTGACTACATGACAGGCGTTTGTGCAGGGAGGGGTGGGTGGGGCTGGGGGTGTGGGGGAGCTCACAACAGCACCCTCGCGTCGTGGGGGTGTGCCGATGGCACAGCCCCACGTGCCTCCGTTTGTGATGTGCAGATCATGCTGCCTTGTTGGGCACCCCAAGAAAATAAACAGCCTGTATACGGCACTTCGATGACACCACCTTTGCGATTGTACATTGTGGGGGAGGGGGTGGGGTGGTGGTGTGGGTTGTACACAGCGGCCGGTTTGCCTGTCCTACATGGCGCTTTCTGGTTCCATAATATTCCTGCTCCCCCCGTCCTATGTATTTTTCAGGCCTCAGTCCTTGTCATGTTTCTCATCCTTCCCTTGCACTGCCCCACGCGGAGGCGGTGCGTGTCGTGTTCCGAAAAGTCGGGAGGGGTGGGTAATCGCAAAGGACCCTCGCGGTTGCAGTCGTCCGGAACAGGCAAACCTGACAGGCGCCTTCCCTACATAATTCGCGGGCTCAGTTCTGTTTGATTTCAATCCCGGGGACCCTTCGTTCAGAACGGCAGGATAATGAGAAAAAGGCGCGATGTGTGCGTCTCACAACACAGTGTGCCACACAGTGAACACAGTGCAAAGGGTCACCCCCAAAGTGCGTGGAAACAGGGTCTGGAGTTCGTTCAGGCCCGCCGCCATCGAAGCTGAATCAGAGGGTTCGGCTGTAATAACAAGCGAGGGGTTGTGTAAGTGGGTTGTGGGTGGTTGTGGGTCGCGCATTGCTCTGAAACACTTTTACAGCATGGCCCATGGTGCGTACGTCACTAAGCGGGTCCCCCTCGCGCTGCACTGTACAGTGAGGAGTGTTGGCCCACACGCTCTGCCGCCCCCCCTCCTTCTTTCGCTTCTCTGGAGCCCCTGGAGAGAACCCTGGCACAGACAAAAAATGAGCATGCGGGTTGTTGGGGCGGGGCTGGGCTCTCGGCTGGCTTTGCTTGCATCACTCACTGCATTATTGACTGGGGTGTGTGTGTGGGGTGGGGGAAGCCCTCCCCCTTCCCCCCCGTTCTTCATTTTTCTCTCGTGCGATTATCTTTTCCGAATCTAAAAGTCGGGCAACGCCGGGCCGAGCAAGTCAACACCTCCTCCTTGCGGGGTGTTGGCTTTGTTTGGCTTGTCGGCACAGCCAACAGTCGTTCTGGCAGCCGCCCCGACATGTTACGGCCGCATGCAGGAGAGACACACGCATATGCAACGTTCGTCATCATGCTGATTCTGCTTCTCCTCACCTTGGTGCAGCCATGAATGAACTGGTGCCTTCGCTCTGTGCCAAGCTGTGCTAGTGTGCCTCCTGTATTGTTCGGGATGGCCACTCCCCACCACAAAGCGAAGCCCCCGTGGAGACTGGCTGGGCTCAACTCGGGCAATGCCTCCTTTTGTTGCTGTATTCTTTGGCCGAGACGCAATTCCTCTGCACGGAGAAGTGTGCGTCCGGCTTAAAAAGGAGAATGTGTGTATGTATGTTGTGGCAGCAACGTGGGCGTGTTCTCTGCATTGCCAGTCCTTCTGCAGATTAACACTCGGTTGGACAAACAATTCTCCTCTTTCGGAGGTGTGTTCGTCGAACCAAGGCGACGATTGGCGTGCCCCTTATTGGCGCAGACGCCAAGAATAATGTATCATGGGGAAGTTGAATATCTCCTCCGGCATCGGGTGTACGGCGACTGACAGCTATCTTGGGTACCACCGTGGTCTCATCGTTCCACCCTGCAACAAAGGCCTGCACTCGCTGGACAGTAGTGCCCCTCTGGCCCCATCCTGTGCGCAGCATCGTCTTTCCTCCAACACTTGTGATATTTTTGGAAGCAAAGACCTCAAGAACGAGTTTTGGTCTCGATGTGTGTTGCGGGAAGAGTGGTATTCTGGTGATTTCTGTTTTGTATGTGAATGTGGACGAAGGGGTGGGGGGGACGGGGGGTGGGTGGGTGGGCAGGGGACATTCTTTCGACGCAACGAATAAAATGTAGCGTGGTGTGGGGGTAGTTCGTCGGAGCAGACAAACCGCAGAAGTCACGACACACAGAACGACAGGGCATGTGTCTCCGGCATGGTCGTCTCTGGCGAATCACAGCCACCCACGCAAATCTAAGTATCACCACCCATAGTCCAAGGAGAGCAGGGTTGCGATCTGTCTTCCAGTGGAAATACACGACCTTCGATGACACGAGCCGGGAGAACGAACGAGTGTTGTACGGTCACTTCAGACTGCGCTATCCCACCCGGTTGCGATTTGCATTTGTATGAGGATACAAAGGATCTGTTGGCTTGCAACTGTAGATGCTTGGTCTCTGGCTGATTTCAGAAACTGAGAAACTGCGCACCACCCGCCGGATATGCTATGTTGGCTGCTTGGCACAACAGCCGAGGTTTTTTGACCAAAAAAACGCGTACCGCCACAACGAGCCTCTTAAGACACAAAATGAAGGAACTGGCATGGCGGCGTACCAGAACCCGTTTATGTTCCTCGAGTACATCTACCACTTCTTTCCCGTAAAAATAACACCAAGCCGTTGCGACACTTTGGAGGAAATGAGGCGAACGGCGCTGTGGGATATGTGGGATGCGCACCGAACAACATCGACGTGCACGCATGCCACAATAGAGCGCTGGGCGGGAGCGCTACCCCGACCGCACTCGGACACGTCAAAGTGATGACAGCACCCCGCCCCCTCCTCATCGTTTTGCTTCCTTTGTAGCAACTTTCCGAGCAAACATCACCACCACGCCCTCAGTACAGGGTGTTAGCCAACGTTGTACACCATGTCTGGCGCCACTGTCGCACAGAAACAATGGGAAGCGGAGAACAAGGTATGGCACGTGCGCTGATGATCCTCGAAGCTTGTGCAGGAGTGTTTCTATTGTTCGTCTCCCTCTGATCCTACTGCGCACGCCTACAGGTGCGCGCCACCGATGAGTACTACCGCTACAACACACAGGACACGAAGCAGAAGCACAAAGAGGCGCCGTGGAAGTATGTCATCTTACACGAAGCTTGCTCGAAACACCCTCGTTCTCACAGAAAGTCGCCTCGTTACTTCGAACGGGTAAAGATGAGCGCTCTAGCCTTGGTGAAGATCGTGATGCACGCGAAGACAGGGAAAGGCAAAGCGGGGCGCATCAGCAGCGACAGCGGGAACTGGATTGAGGTTATGGGTGTGATGCAGGGCTACGTCCAGGATGGGTGCTTCGTGGTTCTCGATAGCTTTGCGTTGCCGGTCGAGGCGCACGAGGTGGAGTGCAACCTGACACAGGAGGCAACGGAGTATCTCGTGACGTACATCGAGAAGGCGGGGAAGGTCGGGAAGGGCGAGCCGGTGGTGGGGTGGTACCACAGCCACCCAGGCTACCAGTGCTTCCTTTCCAAGACTGACTGCATCAGCCAGCGACGCTACCAACAGTACAGCGACCCCTTCCTGGCTGTTGTGGTGGATCCCGTGCGCACCATCAGCACAGGGAAGGTGGAGGTGAAGGCGTTCCGCACCCTACCTGAGAGTGAGGTGGGTGACGGGGCGGCCATGCCGAAGGACGTGTCCGGCGACAAAATCGAGGAGCTGGGCGTGTACGCGCACTGGTACTACGAGCTCCCGATCGAAGTGTTCAAAAGCAGCAGTGACGAGGAGGCCCTGACTCTGCTGTGGGGGAAGTTCTGGTCCAGCACGCTTGCGTCATCACCACTCACGACAAACAGGTTTTTCATCGACCGACAGATCGGTTCGATGGAAAAGCTTCTCGAGAAGACAGAAAACGAGCTGGCACTGTCACAGGCTCCGACGAAGCTCTCAGTCGGGATCTCAAGCACCGGAACCTCCACCGTGTCGACAACACAGTCGAAGAAGGATAATGAGTACATGCAGGATGCGGCCAAGGCGGCTGACAGCCTGACCGGCGAGGTGCTGCAGGGCCTGTTGGGGATGGTGGTGAAGGATGCAGTATTCAACCGGAGAGAATGACGGACAGTGTGCACTGTCGCCCTGTGACACACCCTAGCCTAGAGTATTCGCTTCGGCAGAGCCTCTGCGTCTACACTTTTCTTTGCGGCGCCTGCGCTGCAATTGTTCTAACTTAACACTCGGGCGCAGTGTCAACGAATCCAATCGAGTCCAGGCGGCGTGCTTTGCTGAAGTATTCACTGCTTGCCACCGCACTCCCTATGCACGTGCGGCCTTTGCCCCACACTCATTTCTAACACACCACCCCATCACCCAGGCGCCTGGTGTCCCCGGCGATGGGGATCTGCCAGTCGGATCAGAAGAAGCATGAGCGGAAGCAGCTCACGCACGCAGCACCCCCACAACCCAAACCCCAGCCTGCACAAGTCCCCCAGCCTGCCCCGCAGCCACAAGCACCCCTGAAGACCCCTGGCGAGCAGGCCCAGCCAAAGACCCCCCGCGAAACACCCCGGGAAGGGAAGTACACCCGAAGACGCGATGACATGCGGCCGCCCCCTCTCGCGAAAGAGCGGTCCCGGCGGAAGCTGAAGGGGTCGCATCCGACAGTGCTGGCATACTACGCAGGGTCGTGGTACGTGGCCGAGGTCACGAAAGACAACGGCGACCGCTTTGACGTCGTGTGGGACGACGACACCTACACCAAAGACCTGCCGAAGGACCAGACCTACACCCTGGAGGTCGGTTCGCCCATCGAGGCACGCTGGGGCGGCGAGTGGTACTCCTGCAAGGTGCTGCAGCTGCACCCCACCTTCGATGTGAAGTGGCGCGACGCCACCATGAGCCAGAACATTCCGACAACTGCGCTGCGCCCGCCCACCTCGCCCCTGGGCGACTCCTCCAAACAGGTGGACCCCCTCACCCCTGTGAAGACGGGCGTCTTCGGCCGCCGCTCTGTGCTGGTGCCTGGCTGCGACGTCGAGATCAAGGGTCCCGACGGGATATGGCGCCCAGGTGTGGTTCACAAGGTGGGGGACGCGTGCACAGTGGAGTACGCATCGGGTGAGAAAGCTGCGGTATGCCCTCGCAATCACAACACACCGCCATGCAGTGCCAACCTGCACCACACCTCACTACCTTACCACCATCCCACACAGGTGCCTCTGTCGGATGTGCGCACGCCCTTGGAAAACCTCAATTACGACTTGAACTAATCAAAGCTGAGAGTTGCACCATGGGACGGGGCTGCTCACGCAGCAGGGTGCCGATCAGAACCCAAAAGAGATGTGGTGTCGCAGTTACAGCAGTTGTATAATGTAGTGATCACACCAAGCGCAGGTGCTCGGTGTGTGTCCTCCATGAAGCCAGTCTCATACATACGGTTCTTCTCCCTCGGGAGGTGCACACTGCACTGCACTCATATCCTTTTTCATGAGTTACGAGCGAGGAAGCCTCTCGCGAAGTAACGAAGGAAATCGTACGACTGAAGCTTTCGGGTTGGCACCTTCATGCCACTTCTTCGATGGGCCTCAACACAGCCTTGAGAGTGCGCTCAACAAAAAGTAGTCAGTATCTGTTCTGGGTGTCTGCCGTAAAGCGAAGGGAGTACGATTTTTAGGAACGGTCATTAAAGATTCCCCCCCCCCAAATGACCAAAAAACCGGTTTTTCTGTTTGCCATTTTAACAATTCCTAGAACTTTCAGTTGGATGGAGAATGGTCACCGTGAACTCAGATGTCCAAAAACATGCCATCCTATACCCTAGACATGTCCGAACGAGTGATTTTTAAATAGCAAACCACTTTTTACGCACCACCCTACCAGAGTACCCAGTGGACCCCCCCCCTAAGCCGCAGGTAACGGTGGAAGCAGCAGGTAACGGAGCAAGGTCGGGGGGGGAGGGTGACGACAGGCGCGGGGTGACAGTAAAAACATTAAAGATAAATCTTTAAAACCCTGTGCCTGGAATTTTGTCCAAAAAATATCACGTTTTCGCACAAGGCAAAAAATGGTCAAAAAACCCGAAAATCGGGTTTGTAGGGTATAGGTCCCCTGTCTGAAAATGCAAAATATGGCCCCGCAGGTGCCCCCAGAATGATCTAAAATTGGAAAATCGACATTTTCCACCTACGGGAAATCCCCCAAAATAGGGGGTCCCCAGCCACGATCCCCAAAAAAATGTCCCGCGCGCCTCTAAGGCACTCTGGATTTTTATTATGTCATCCAGATGTCACATCTGGGTCCAGGAACACCGGTTTTTGGCCTCAGGAAGTCGAAAAATATGTGTGGAAATTTTTATTCCTGACCAGGATTCCCTCAAAGGCCGATTTCCCCTGTTTACACATGGGGGATTTCAGGCAACGCCCGCTCGTGTGCTGAGTGTGGTATCCGCGACGTGGACGCGGTCGCCCTCTTCCTCCCAGAAGCCACTGATCTTCCTCATCCAACTTCACCTCCGGATGTACGCGGCAGGTGCTTGGGTTGTCCTGTCGCAGTGCAGCAGAAGTTCCTGTGCACTGCTGCCCAAGCCATTTCGGCTGCACGGAATATGCCACGCAGAGTAACCTGGTATCGCGTGACCAGCTCGTGAGGCTTGGTGCCCCGAATCGAATCGATAGGCTGCGAGGTGCATTGCCTCGGTCAGTTGATGTCCTTGCGTGTGCATTTTTGTGGACAACAGTCCCTTGGGTATCTGCAGCGCAGGTGCCTGCACTGGACCAGGACTCCTGATTTACCTCTGGCACTTGTTGATCGGAACGGATGCGGCGACATGCCACGGTGCGCATGGATAGCCATGCCGGCACGAAAGTACGTTCACGACGGTTGATTACCATTGCTGCACTCTGTCAGAACCCAAAGGGTCTCAGCACACCTGAACGCCCACCAGGCCCCCCGGTATTAATGAATTTTGGGGTCCCTGCTCTGAGCGGTTTCGAGGATCTTATATTTTTTTCTTCACAAACTCCCTCCGCACCGAACGATTCCGAACACTACGGAACACAGCAGGCACAGCCCTTTGCCCGAAACAATGCCTTGGGAGGACTTTTGAGCCTAGCTCTGGGGGGCCACGGGAAGCCTCTGTGTGCACCCTGGCATACAGAATGAAGGCCTTCTTTGGGGGTCTTCGCTACGGGGTGATCGTCAGTGCATTTTGGTGCATTTCCTGTTGAATTGGCTGAAAACTGACGAAGTTTGTCGAAGTTTGTCGACCAGCGAAGACCCCCAAAGAATAAAACCAGAATAATTCACGTCCGATTCGGACGAACCCAAGCAATATGTCCTATGTCCCCCCCTCCTCTTTGTACTTCCGTTTCCCTTCTGTCTCTGTTCCGTGGCGGGTGGTTCGTCGGGTTTTAATGAGTGTGCATTCGCCCTGTGCCATGGCACACACTAGGGGTGACACAGCGGGCTTCACACTGTTCCTAGCCGAGGGAGAAGGCGGTCGGGCGTCTGCACCGGAGGGTAATCCCTCCCAATGTCGCATTGCATTGCCCGTGCGTGTGTATCTGGGTGCTCTTTGCGCTGGCTTGCTCTTCTACCGAGGGATTGCCGAGGAACGCAGAATTGTTTACGCGTGTTGTTCCGAGGGAGAAGGGTGGCAATTGTCGGAGGTCTTGCGAACACCACGCACAGATGCACTGTAATAGCTGTTAGGGCGGGGCGGGGGACCTGCGGTCAACACAGAGCAGATGGGTTCCTGCAGCAGGTTCCCCCCGAATACGAACAGCAGAAGTAGTCTATAGGGGTGGGGGAGGGGCGTCCCTTCGTCGCTGCCGGCTGGCGTGTGACGGCGAGTGTCTCAACGACGCTTGGTGTCATTGTATGTGCGTGGGTCGACAAAGCCCCTCAGACCCAAGTGTTGTGGGATGAGAAGTTCCTGTGTCCTGTTGTTGTGACGAGGATTCACGTCATCCCCACGTCTCCCTGAAGGGAGGGAGTGTCACCTGCTTCAGGCTTCGCCTGGCGTGGCGTGAGGGCTGGTGGTAGTTTCAACATTCCCTGTTCTGACTCTGAGGCTGTCTATGCCTGTGTGGGCACAAGGGCACGGTCCCATCCACGTCGAAGCGTAGAGCCAGCCACGGCTCCCCCTTTCTCCAGGAAGCAAGCAGAACCCAGGCAAAGTGTTGATTGCCGAAACAACAACAGTTGGGTCGGCCGGCAGGTCGGACACGACACAACTCGTAGCCCCCCTCTGTCTGTCTCCACATTCTCTGTCGTGTTCGTGTGTATGTGCTTTGGAGAGCGGTTCGTTTTGAAATAACGCTTGGTGCTGTGTTCGACGCCTCTATTTGCCTCGGAAGCCCAAGGGATGGGGGGGGGGGGGTGGGGGAGGCAGAACAGTTCCCGGAGGGGACAGTGCCTCGGTTGTCTCAGAATAGATGAAGCAAGAAAGCAACTCTCCCTGCGGGCACGTTCCCCCGCCCCCCCCCCCTCCCCCCCGAAATTCCGGCTGTCGAAATTCCTCATTTTTTGACACAACAGTCTTGCTTGTCAAAGCGAAGATGAAGTTGGCGAGGCGGGTGGCTCATCGTGCGCAGTTTGATGCAAGGACATGAGCCACAATGTGTGACATGTGTGGCTGCCCGCCCCACCATGGGTGAGCAGGACCGACAAACCACCGACAGTATATATCGTAATCTGGGGCTTCGGGAGCTCGAAGGCCTCCCCCTGCGCCCCTTCCCCCTCGTGCCCATTGCAAATGCTGCAGAAGCACGTGCTACATTCGTTTGTTGCCTGTCCCTGCCGGCGGACCTCTTTGTCCCGTCCCGGCAGTGCAAAAAGCCCCTCTTCATGATGCCGTCTCTGGCGTCTTACGGCAATTCCCAGTAAAAGGGGTGCGCAGAACAGGACACGTGCAGTTGCGATGCCCGCCCCCCACCCCTTCCGTTGCTCGAGAGAGGTGCTCAATGAATTTCATTGAAACAACCACACACACATGCAAACACAGGGCAGGCGCACACATCAGCAATGTACCAATCCCCTTTCCCACATGCCGGGTACACGTCGCCCCCTCGCGGCAGCTCACTCGGCGCAATGTGCCATTCAGCACTGCAGTGCACACCAGGGAGCTGCGAGCCTCCGAGGGCGTCCTCTGCCCACACCCCATACAGTTGTGCTGTGCCAGCGCAGCAGCCGCGCCGCGAGGCCATCAAGCCCGGGACTGTCGTCCACCTGACCGCGAAGGGAAAAAGGAACGGCGCACTCGGCAACGGGGAGACGGGCACAGTGATCCGTGTTGACGGCCCGGCACACATCGCCCCCTACAAAGTGCGTTCTGAGCGGGGTGCCGAGGGCTGGTATGCGGCAGACGAGCTGGTGCCCGTCTCCGCTGCGCCCTCCCCCCACGTGGGGCAGGCAGCGTTGGCCACACCGGGGCGCATCTCGTACACAGTGACCGCGAGGCGCGGAGAGTCAGTGGGGCTCACCTGCCGCTTGATTGAGGGCAAGGTGGTGATCGCGACGGTGGACCCCAGCTCTCCCGCACACCACGCGGGGCTGACTCCGGGGTGCATCCTGCAGGCGCTCGGCGGCATCCCTGTGCGCAAGCTGTCGGATGTGCAGCACGCCCTGACACACCTGCGGGGGCCCCAGCTGGAGCGCATGGTGCTGAATGTCGATGTCGAGAGGACAGGGACATCGGCGAACCCCACACTCGAGGATCTCGTGCAGGAGCGCATGAATGTGATTGCATCGCTGCACCGCCGCTCCCTCTCCCCCGACCGGCTGGACAAGGAGCGGGCAAGGCAGCCACCCCCCAGCAAGCCCTCCTACTACTCCCCTCCTGGCGCGAGGATGCTGGCGACTGAGAGCCCCACCGCCCGCCCACCATCTGTTGCGGGGTCTGCAGTGCCGTCTGCTGCCGGGTCCGATCACGCGTCACTACCACCAGGTGCCTCAAGCTACAGCGCGAAGCCCGAGCACTCGCCGCCACGGCCGTCTCGCTCGCCATCGCATAGCACCGCGTCCAGTGGAGGCAAACCCGTGCACTCGCCTGCGCGCCCGTCGCGTTCTCCGTCCAATGTCTCCAATGTCTCCAATGTCAACGGCACACCGGACCGTGCCCCATCGGTCACTGCCCCTTCGGTGGGTAGTGTCAAGCCGACGCACTCCCCGAGCCGCCCCCCGTCGCACAACTCGGGCACCGCCCCGCCGAGCCGTGCGGCTTCTGTGGCTTCGGCAGCTTCGGCTGGCGCGCATGTCCCTCCCCTGCAGCAGCTCAACATTGATCAGCACAATGCGCTGCGGTCCCAGCATGGTGCGCCAGCCCTCGTGTACGACCCGGAGCTGGCAAAACACGCTCAGGCACAGGCGGACCAATGCCTGAGAGACGGGAGGCTGGGGCACGGCAACAACGATGGCGAAGGGCAGAATGCATTCTGGGCAGGGGGCAGTGCGCTTCCTGACGAGCAGGCTGTCAACAACGCCGTGAGTGGATGGTACGGTGAGATCGCCGACTTCAAACGCATCGGGGGCGGTGTTCCCGCACTGGGGGCTGCTGGGCACTTCACCCAGGTGGTGTGGAAGGACAGCATCAAGGTCGGGCTCGGGATCGCGAAGTCCGCAAATGAAGTGTTTGTTGTGGCAAACTACTACCCGCCTGGGAACCTTGCGACGGCAGAGGAGGTCGCAAAGAATGTCCAAGCGTGATTGGAACTCATGTGGAAAATAGACACCCTAACCTCTCTCCTACCTCACCCACAGCACACAGTCACACAGTCTCTTCACTGAGAATATTTGGATATTCTTCTCTAGCTTGGGGAATAAATATGTGCGTGCGACTCTTGACCTTGCATGCGATCGGCATCTGATCCGCTGAAGCAATGCCGCCCCAGTGGGGTTGCTCACCCTGTAGATCCAACAGACTTCCTTTTTTTGTTTATGCACACTCGTGTGAGCGGAAAGCGCCCCACCACAGCTGCAACCAAACGTGCTCTATACACTAACCCCACCCTTCATCAGGCTCAGGGTGTGATGAGTTCAGGGTTTTGTGTGTAGAAGCGTCAACGCAACAAACAAAAGGAAATTTATCAGAGCGGTTGGTTGTAGCTGTGAAGTGATAGGGCGCTTTACGGGCACCTCCTTCGTGCCCGTCTCCACGGCCAACTCTACCTTGTCACAGGTGGTTCATCACATCTAACTCGGGAACGGGTTGGAAGTGATTGCACCACGACGCGACAGTGTCGTGTTTTGCCACCGGAGTTTTGATACAAAGTCGAAGAGCAGGTTGGGGGCTGCACTAATAGGAATTAGAATCCAAGCAAACTTTCGGCATGCAGTCAACCGGTCGAACTGCCGGATTACTGAGTGGTGTCGTTGACCGGTGCCAATTTGTCCTCTGAGTGTGTCTGGTGTGCGGGAGTTCCGTGAAGCCAGGGGCCACCTCGCCTCGCAACCGCCCGGAACCCCATAACCAGTGACCCTGACTGACATGACAGGTCTGGGCAAAGCAAGCCTGTGGAGTCAATGAAAAAGTGGGGTGAAGGCATCCTCAGAGAGACTGCTGTCAATGCCAATGCGGGGTTGCCTCCCGCAGCACCAATGAATGCAAAAGTGCAGGGATGGGAAAAGGGAGGGCTGCTGGTCCCGCCCCCCTTGGCGTGATGCGAATGGAATTGTCTCTCTGGGAGTCGGGGCATGTCTCGCGCATTCCAAAGTCGCCCCCCCCCCCCCCGTCCCCACCCACAACGCAGAGACTTTGCGGGTTGTCAGTCGCTCCCACGGCAGGAGCGTTTTACGTCCATTACAGTCCATCCACACCACCTCCAGGAAACCGCTCTGTCCATAACACAACACACCCGCATCGGACAGACGATGTGTGTGCAGATCCCGGTGCTCGACAAGGTGGGTGAGCAGCAGGTGGCGGAGGTCGTGGCCGACCTGCTGGAGAACGTTGTGCAGAACAGCAGCGAGGAGAGCGAGGTCAGCGTGTTCGATGCACGGGAGGCACCTGCCATCAGCCTGTTGGGGTACCTGCAGCGGTGGTTCTCGCATGTCGACTGCGGGCCAGAGGTGCTTGTCATTGCGGTGACATACATCGACCGACTGGGCATGGAGATCACTTCTACCAACGTGCACCGCATCCTGCTTGCCGCCCTCGTTGTTGCCGCCAAGTGGCACCTCGACACCGTCCCTGCCAACACCCATTTGGCTGCTGTCGGTGGTGTGGCGGCCGCGGAGCTCTCCCGCCTTGAGATCTGCTTCCTGCACGAGATTGAGTGGGAAACTCACGTCGAGCCCCGCATCTTTGGGAAGTACATGAAGCAGTTCCGCAAGCACCCGAAGTTTGCCAGGGAGCTGTGATTCCGCAGCAAGGGTTGTGTCTGCCTTTCCGTGTGCCGAATCTATGTTGAGTGTGCCCTTGTGGTGCCGACGGCCCGCAGTCGGGGCAAATGTAGTGCCGGAGTGAGGGGCCGTTTTACAACAACTTACCAGCTACACTCTCTCGTATGCAGACCAGGAGATGATGGGTTTACGGGATCTTCTGCGTGCCTCCGCAAGGCCGGCTCGGGGAGATTCCTGAGACATACGAGACAAATCGATTGGGGAGAGTGAGCTCTTTGCTGGACTTTCGGGCTTCGGTTGCCACTCTCGAAGATCGCTGAAGTGAATTCCAGGGAATTGTGTGTTCGTTGTTCGTGTGGTTGCCACCGGCCTTTGAAGGTGAGCGTCAGAGGTGACTTGTCAAGTGTTATTTTGAGTCGCCTCAGACAGTTTTTGAGCTCACCGGGGACAGCTAGACTTCTGCCGTGTGGGTCCAGGAAAAAGGAATAGGAACGCAAACCAACGAACACACTCATCGCGGAATGTTCCTGAATCCAGGATGTTCATATATCTTTTCCTTTCCCCCGTTTTTTCCCCACTGTCCCTCTCTTTTAGATCCTGATGCTATAGTGAAGTCACTGTCGTTATACCTCCCCTCCACCCTCAACAACCTTACTTTCTCTCTCCTTTGTGCATGTATTTTTGATGATGTTTCCACCCAACTTTGGTTGGGTCTGCGCTCCCCTTGTTGTGTGCAGACTATATCGCTTTCTCCGATTTGAAGAACCTTCCTTGGGCAGCGTTCGCCGCATACATGTGTCTGCAAACGAATAAATGCGACCGCTGCCCGAGGCCCCTCCCCTCAACCTGTGCGCACCCGAAGGAGGTCAGGAACCTGACACACCGTAGCAACGGGTTGTGCAATAATTAGAACGAACAGTATGCACCAACCGGATCCGCCCTCCGATGTCTGTGCGACAGCACATGGCATATTTCTGACGTTTGTGTACAGGTAATTTTGGTGCCACCTCTGGACAGAGGGATCTCCTGCACCACAACAACCTGAGGCTCGTGGCGTGTGAGAAACCAGAATTTGAACGAATTCCATTAGATTTGTGGGGCGTTCGGCATTCCCTTGGCTTCAGATGCGTCTGCAGTCTCTGGGAAAACTTCCGACTCCGACAGGTTGCCACGACCCCACGAACAAGGGGAGGGCAACCCAGAACGACTGTTGTGTTGTGTGTGGCTGAGAACGAAGCAGGGGTGCACACACCGCAGTAACTAACAGGTTGTCCCAGGGGGTTCTGCGGCAGCTTTGGCACCCCTCCTCCCTCTGCTTTTGTCAGGTAGGAACAGCCGAAAAATAGGCCAACGTGGTGGCGCAAGACAGTTTTTTTTTGTTCCCAATCCAGTCAGAAAGAACTGCAGGATTTCAAAAGGTGTGCCGACATGCATTTGCAGTTTGTCGGCGACTTGTGTGTGTTTTCAGCGTACACTTCGATGCGGGCGGAAGTGTGAGTGGTTCCTCTCGAGACAGTGGAGGTAACATCGAGTTCGCTCGGTGCGGCCAACACTGAGTGGCTCGGTGTGCCGGGTGGTCAACACTACAAAAAGGTTCACGTGGGGAAGCGATGCGGAACGGAAATGGAAGCAAGCTCCCCGCGGGCTGAGGTCAGGCTGGCGACCCAGGTTTTCAGGGTGACACCAGGATTTTCTCGAAATTTTGGGTGACCCCCACCCTGGTCGGGGGGGGGGGTCCCTCGCAAAGTGGGGGACAGGGGGGGGGGGTACACTGGCTACCTCCCGCACCTGTAGGAAAGGACCCCCCCCCCCCAGTGATGTGCTATACGACGTATATCCGGATCTTGAACGTATATATACGTATACCGTATACGTAAATATTATGGAACGTAAATATTATGGAACGGGCCCATTTTTGGCCGGTCCGTTCCATAATATTTACGTTCCAAAATATTTACAGGGCCAGTTGGGGACTCGGTGGTGAGGACGGCTTGCGTCAGGAATCGCGCGAAAAGTGCACGAGTAGGTCCCGTCAGGGACTCTGCATGCCGTCCGATCACCTGGTCCAAGTCCCCGAGTCGCAGAAAGCCCTGTAAATATTATGGAACGAAAAAAATCTGGAACGCCAACCCACCAGCGTTCCAAAATATTTACGTTCCATAATATTTACGTTCCATAATATTTACGTTCCAAAATATTTACGTATACGGTATATACGCATATACGTTGCAATATACGTTACGTTCTTCCTGTGGGCAATGTGTGGGTGGAGAGGGTCCACGATCCCTAAGGTGCACAGTATGTGGTACACAGCTTGGCTGTCCACCCTTACGCTAGCCGGGCACGCTTCGCGGTCCTGGTACGGGTCCTACTAGACGAGCGCCGCTCGTTGTTCGAGAGTCGGGAACATTGCTCAGTCTTGGCGCCACCTTGGCGAGGTAAGGAAACGTTGCATCACCAGCATTGCCCACTACCTGATCGGTGCCCACGTGCCGTACTCGCGTTAAACGCCGTCTCCGGAGCGAACACGACCAAAAACGATGTGTCGTCTTTGGAAAGACGACAGCACAGCGTGGTCACCACCAGTCAAGACCTGTGTGCCCCGTCGCCGCTCAGTTGACTCAGAAAGGAACCTCCCCTCTGCACAGGTTCCACCCTGTGCACAGGGGAGGGGGAGGGCGGTGTCTTTCTAACTGCCCAACAACATGTGACCACGTAAGGTGCGGCACAACCGAAGCGGAACACCCCGTGGGCAGCGGATTGGCGTTTCACTTCGTTTCAAGGGAAGTATCTGTCGAAGGCACAGAGCGGGATATACCCACTCAACATATCCTGCGGGAGAACCCACCCAGGTTACTCCACAGTGACCTGGCCACCGTGCAACAGGGAATTACATAGGGGACGTATATTTCCGGATTTTCGGGACCTCCGAACGTATATATACGTATATATACATTGGCGTATATATACATCGGCACATCACTGCCCCCCCCCCCCCCCCCCCCCCCCTTGTACCTGTACAGGGGGGGGGGTACTTTTACCCAATTGGCATTTCCCAGTAAGTGGTGTCAATAGGCACCCCATGGCCAAAATGACCCCACCACGATTCGCACGGATCCCAAATATCCCAAAGAACGGGTTTTTGGAAAATCCGAGGGGGGGGTCCCGCTGGGTGGGTAGGTGGGGTGGGGTGTGGCTGGTGAAGGTGGCTGCCTCCCAGCCACCTTCACCCATGACCAGTCCCTGAACCAGACCCACGTTTCATGGGCGAAACTTGGCTCGTACACCACCAAAGTGACCCCACTGTGATCCGCAAAAATTCCAAACTTTCAAAAGAAAGGGGTTTTGGAACACCCGAGGAGGGGGTCCCACTGGGTGGGTGGGGTGGGGTGTGGGCTGACTGCCTCCCAGCCACGCTGACCAGCCCCTGAACTAGACCCGTGTTTCATGGGTGATGCTTGGCTCGCACACCACCAAAGTGACCCCACTGTGATCCGCACAAATTCCAAACGTTCAAAAGAAAGGGGTTTTGGAACACCCGTGGAGGGGGTCCCGCTGGGTGGGTGGGTGTGGCTGCCTCCCAGTCACATTCCCTTAGGACCAGCCCCTGAACCAGAGGCACATTTCATGGACGGTGTTTGGCTCCTAGACCCACAAAGTGACCCCACTACGATTCGCAAAAGTTCCAAACGTTCAGAAGAACGGGCATTGCTGCACTCTGTCAGAACCAAGGGTCGCAGCTCACCTGAACGCCCACCAGGCCCCCCAACAGGGGGTGAAACCAAAGGGTCCCCCCTGGGGTTTTTTAACCCAAAATTTTCGAATTCGACATGTCCCCGGGATTTCCACTATGTCGCAGATTTCGACCATTGGGTCAAGAAAACCTAAAAATCTAGGGGGGAGGTGCTGAAGGATTGCACTGAAAATTTTATCTAACTCGGTCAAAATTCCAGGCACAGGGTTTTATTTTCTTTTGGGTGCGTCCACCAAAGAAAACGTGGCCACCCACTCGCAGAGGCTCCCGAAAGCTCCAGCATCAGCTCGAGGTTCATGGTGTAGATCGGTGTCTCCAGAAGAAGGGGATGTCCGGTCGAAGAAGACAAACGACGAAGACAACCACACAGGCCGCACAAAAAAAAAGGGAAGCAGCGAGTTTGATTTCCGCGTTTGCAGTTATTCCTGTCTGACCCCAAAAGAGTTCTTTCATCGGAGAAGCGGTGTTTCAGTTTGTCGACAATTCTGATACAAACCCCTTTGTTGCCTTTGATGTGTGTGTGGGGTGCCGAGGGGCACTTCCGGGCATTGACCCTCCAGATTCGTCGAAGCGAATCTTACGGACTGCCAGGAATGTGTCCTGTCGCGGATTGGAGAGCCCGTCGAAAAACTTCGTGCGAAGGGAAGCACACAGGTGCTTCGCCTTCCTCACTCTCCTGCCTGTTTCCTTCGTGGGCTCACAAATGTGCTTGATGGTTATGGCTGCAAAATCTGGGGAGTCGGTTGGTCCAGGCATCGACAAGATCTTCTGCAATAGGAGCCTGTGCAAAACATCCAGCCCCAGGCAAGGACGCAGCCCTGTTTGCATGTTCCTGTCTGTTTCCTCTTGGCCCAGTCAATTCCTCCGGACGAGTGGCGTACCCATCATTGCATGTATGTTGTGTGTCAAGTACATTTGATCGATTTCAATTTTCGCTCGACCCCGTTCTGCGATGTGCTAGTTATTTCCTCCATTCCTCCATTCCTCTAAACTCCCTTTCCTCCTGCCTCCTGTCGGATCCTGATTCTTAGTCAAGCCACTGCCTTCCGGCGATTCACATTCCCATATATATTCCGCAACCGCAAATCATCTTTATCGAAACCCCCCTCTGTTTAGCTGCGTGCCTGGGGTTATTTCGATAACGGTGTCTTTCCGAGGACAGATTTTGAACAGCCCAAAAAAAGGAAAGTGCAAAAGACAGAAGCGGTGCGCTCCGGGGGGCGCAGTGTGTGCGCCCCCTCCGGCCCGTGTCTTCTAGTGCTGCCACATTTTGGCTGCGGCAAGTTCATTTCTGTGAGAGGGGTTCTTTATCCGACCCTCTCTGAGGCTCTTTTGTGTCTGCCGTTCCCGCGACTTCTGTCCCTGCCGGCTTCTTGCTCCTGTCTTGGTGTTTGCCTTCCAAAGCTTATAAGAATTGTGGCTGTCTCCTGCGCCAGGAAGCGCCCTGCAAGCAGATGTAGTGCTGCAGCGGCCCTGGGAGTTCTTTCTGGCGGGTGTCAGCCTCCTCACATCTTTGTTCATTTTGACTCTCGCATTTCGCCAACACAGATAGTTGGCGCCCTCTATCTCTTGCAAGTTGTACAGACAACCTTTTCCCCACCCCCACTCGTTGTCTCACTGCCCAAGACCCTTCTCTGACTGCAGCTGGCGACAGTAAATGTGCTTACTGCGATGCTCTCTGGTTCCAGTCAGGCAAATATCAAATTGGCTGTTTACCAGAAGGACAATTTTCAACTATCTCCTTGCGGTTTCATTCTTCTTGTGGTGTCAGGTTTTTTCAGGGAGTCCACGCCAAGGATCTCACGCCAAGTTTTCTGTAAGAACTGTTCGTTCCTTGCCCTTCCTCGCTAGACATCCCCCTCCTCTACAGCATTCTGATGGAAAATCCTACTATGAACAATCGAAGGGTTTCAATCTGTTGACATCCCGTCGTTCGTCTTTCGTCAGGCTGCTGTTGCTGCTGCTCATCCCGGGGGTTCATGCCTCCAAACATTTGTTGTCACCTATGAATGGTAAAGGGCAACCCTGCCCAACTGGACCGTGGTGGAATCAAGGAGCTGAGTGTGCAGGCACTTTCGTGGTGTGCGTGAGCCTTGATTATGTTACACCATGTCGCTTCCATCCAAACAACTAATTTGCGCAATGCTACTGGACATCTTCTTTCGATAATACGCTCCCGCCGTCGGCGATGCATATTATATTTCTCACACTCGTGTGAGGGATCGTCACCACAACCAGCCCCGGCGCCAGATGGAAGCCACTAGACGTGCTCGATACAGGATCATCACCCAGCAGGTGATTGTGTGTCGAAGCGTCAACACATCAAAACAATTCGGTGTTGTGGCTTTCCCGTCATTACTTTTGCCCCCAATTCTTGGATTCCACCAGGCTTGCCAGTCCGAACCAATTGTTGGCGAATTTCATGTTTTTCCCTCATTGCCCACCCCCCCCCCTTTCCTCTTCGGATATAAACCGTTTTCAACTTTCCCCCCTAATTTTTTTGAGCCTTGTCGGCGTGTTTTCATGGATTGCACGGTGATGTGTGCTTCACCGATGTCATTCAGATCATCCCCTTGTCTTATTCCTGGCGCATGTCCTGTCAGTGATACTAATATTGTGTCGAAGTTGCTGAACGAGAATCTGTCGTGGCCACAAAGACGGTGCCACCGCACGGACGAGACTCGGCAATGTAAGAAACTGGAACAAACGAAGTGAAGGGACAAAGGCCCTGTGTAATGCTTGTGTGGGTGTTTCTGGTCTTGCTGTTTTCTAAGAGCAATATCCGCGCAAAACGGGCCTCCCTGTTCCCGATTTTGCCGAACGATTCCTTTTTGCTTTGTGTGCTTTCGACCACAAACGCAACACTCATCCTCAATCACCCCTCTGCACATCGACATCATGCCAGTTTTATCCTCGTCGGAGGTTGAAGGTTATGAGCTATGATAAACCCACATTACATTCAATGCTTGGCTTTTTCGAGTCATCTCAGGCGGGTGGTGGCGAGTCATTAACCGTCCCAGCTAGCCGGAGGACACCCGTTTCTTCCAGCACATAGAATAGCACACTCGGCAAATCCTTTGTCTCGGTAGTACGAGACAGTTGTTGGAACCCGGCTCCGTCGTTCTTTTGTAGATGGACAAAACACAGAACAGAACACATGAGCTCTTGAGGGTTTCGCCGCGGTCCACGACACGGTCACGACAGGCCTTGTTTTTTCGAAGGACTTGACAACTTGCATTTGGGTGCTGCGAATCGCTCATTGCAGCATGATATGTTACGTTTGGATCACTCTGTGGATAAAATTCTGCTTCCGCTCCAGACAATGGTAGCCCAAGAAGGTACAATTGTCTTCCATGAATGAAGCGTGACAAGCTTGCTTGGGAATCTCTGCTCTCGATCGCCCTTCACATTTGCTTTTCTCCCCAACCCCCGGGCACTTTTGTTTTCCTATTATCGCAATGGATTCCCCGCCGAGCCCCCAGGTCCTGGGCACGACCTTAAACTACCTAAGACCTAGGGAAGTCGTAAAACTCAACCCCACACCCCGAGGGCTCCCCCAGGCTGGTCCGCCTGGGCAACGGGGTCCCAGTGCATAGCACGGAGCACTGCGACAAAAGAGGGTCCGCCTTTTTCCGTCAACTCTGACATGGGGAGGGACAGCTGGAGCCACTGGCGGGGTACTGTGTTGACTTCAGGGGGCTCCCAACGTGCTTCGGCACACCGGGTTCTTGGCCTGCGGCGGCATGGTAGTCGGTCAGAGAGGCCAGCGCTTGGTCGGGGACTACTCAGAGAGGGCGTGTGCGGACTTCAGGGGGCTCCCAACGTGCATCTGCACACCGGGTTCTTGGCCTGCGGACGTAGATTGCCTAAAGGTTTAGAAACCGGCCGAGCCCGTGGGGGTGACGAACGTACTGCCGGCCCGGGATTGTCAAGGTTCTTTCCCCAGATGGCTCACCAGTACCACCAAACCACACGGAGAGCAAAACCGCCGGGGAGGGGGTGGGGGAAGGTGGGAAGGGCGGCATGCCGAACTACAGCAAGGATGGCCAACAATGCGATCACTGCAAACAAGGCATGGGACACAAGAGGGGAAAAAAAAGTCCTGGGTAAGACGTTAAACTGCCTGGGGGGGCCGTCCCCGGACCATGACGGGTGCCTGCACCAGGAGTCTAGCACGGCCGTGGTCCAGGGCATGACCGAAAACTGCTTGGGTAACGAGGCTCCCCAGACCAGGATGGGTGGAGACACCCGGAGTCTAAATAGTCACACCACGTCAGGCCAGACCTTCGCATTGCACTCCGCGAAGACTGCCACACAGCCGCGGGGCAGGTGTGCAGCCTGTGGAAAACCTCGTACAGAAAAGACTGTAAGGGACGACAGCCCCGCCGAGGCGATACAGCGCCAGACGCGGCCCGAGTTTCTGGAGACCGACCGGGGAACTGGTTCGTCTTCAGGATAAGCGCCTCACAGAGGACTGATCCTCACCTGTGTGATCCGTGAACCTCAGCCCCATGGTGCTGGAGTGGAGCGGGTGCCTCGACCTCTTTTCGGGTTTTTTTCTATTTCTTTATTTTCTTTTGGGTGCGTCCACCAAAGAAAACGTGGCCACCCACTCGCAGAGGCTCCCGAAAGCTCCAGCATCAGCTCGAGGTTCATGGAGTAGATCGGTGTCTCCAGAAGAAGGGGATGTCCGGTCGAAGAAGACAAACGACGAAGACAACCACACAGGCCGCACAAAAAAAAACCTTTTCGACGCCGTCTTTCTGGCATGCCTGCAGGTAGTACCGTATACGTAAATATTATGGAACGTAAATATTATGGAACGGGCCCATTTTTGGCCGGTCCGTTCCATAATATTTACGTTCCAAAATATTTACAGGGCCAGTTGGGGACTCGGTGGTGAGGACGGCTTGCGTCAGGAATCACGCGAAAAGTGCACGAGTAGGTCCCGTCAGGGACTCTGCATGCCGTCCGATCACCTGGTCCAAGTCCCCGAGTCGCAGAAAGCCCTGTAAATATTATGGAACGAAAAAAATCTGGAACGCCAACCCACCAGCGTTCCAAAATATTTACGTTCCATAATATTTACGTTCTGGGGTAATCAGGCTGGGGGAAAAAACAACAAATCACAACGAATCACACCCGATCACAACAAATCGTCAGCTGATTGAGGGTGTGATATGAGGGTTCTATCCAACAAGGATATCAAGGCGGCACTTTCAAAGTCCTGCCAAGGACAGCGCCACGTGGGTGTGTGCTTCTGATATATGTTATGTCATCATGTGAACCCTCCCCAGCGTGTGCCAACATCCCTGACACGCTCACGAAAAGCATGACACGGAGAAAACAGGTGCCGAAACAACCTGCCGAGCACACGGGTGGTGCCACGTTGATCCACGCAGCGATCTCCCATGACAGGAATCCTTGTCGCCACGGCAGAGTCGCCGCAGACTGTGGGAGAGGTGTCGCCAGTCACCTTGAGGTTGCAGTGTGTCATCAGGCTAAGACCCGTGCCCTCTTCACCTCCCCTGTTAGGTTGCTCCCATATCGTTGCCTGCTTTGGGGCCTGAAGGACATAGGGGTCCAGCAGGCACTTGAGCATCGCAAGGCATGAGTGGCTGTTTCAAACTCCTGGTGCAAGCACCCGTCATGGTCTGGGGAAGCCCTCCCAGGTAGTTTAACGTCTTGCCCAGGACAACAGATCACAACAAATCACAACGCCAAATGTTGTGATTTGTTGTGATTTGTTGCGATTTGTTGCGATTTGTTGTGGCCAGTTGTGATTTGTTGCGACCAGTTGTGACGACTTGTGACCCTTTTGTGATGAGTTGTGATGAGTTGTGATGAGTTGTGATGAGGTGTGATCTGTTGTGATCTGTTGTGATCTGTTGTGATCTGTTGTGATCGCGATCCAAAATTTCAAAAATTTAAAATTTTGGATCGCGATCACAACAGATCACAACAGATCGTCAGCTGATTGAGGGTGTGATATGAGGGTTCTATCCAACAAGGATATCAAGGCGGCACTTTCAAAGTCCTGCCAAGGACAGCGCCACGTGGGTGTGTGCTTCTGATATATGTTATGTCATCATGTGAACCCTCCCCAGCGTGTGCCAACATCCCTGACACGCTCACGAAAAGCATGACACGGAGAAAACAGGTGCCGAAACAACCTGCCGAGCACACGGGTGGTGCCACGTTGATCCACGCAGCGATCTCCCATGACAGGAAGCCTTGTCGCCACGGCAGAGTCGCCGCAGACTGTGGGAGAGGTGTCGCCAGTCACCTTGAGGTTGCAGTGTGTCATCAGGCTAAGACCCGTGCCCTCTTCACCTCCCCTGTTAGGTTGCTCCCATATCGTTGCCTGCTTTGGGGCCTGAAGGACATAGGGGTCCAGCAGGCACTTGAGCATCGCAAGGCATGAGTGGCTGTTTCAAACTCCTGGTGCAAGCACCCGTCATGGTCTGGGGAAGCCCTCCCAGGTAGTTTAACGTCTTGCCCAGGACAACAGATCACACCTCATCACAACTCATCACAAAAGGGTCACAAGTCGTCACAACTGGTCACAACAAATCACACCACGTCACACCTAGTCACAACAAATCACAACTGGCCGCAACAAATCGCAAAAAATCACAACAAATCACAACATTTGCCTTGTGATTTGTTGTGATCTGTTGTGATCGGGTGTCCTGGGTGTCCTTGATATCCTTGTTGGATAGAACCCTCATATCACACCCTCAATCAGCTGACGATCGGGTGTGATTTGTTGTGATTTGTTGTTTTTTTCCCCAGCCTGATTACCCCACGTTCCAAAATATTTACGTATACGGTATATTATTCAGAGCATTTCGTTGAGAGCCTTCGTAGAGGGTCCAGAATTGCTTCCAACCATGTGGACTCGTCCAGAGAAACTCAATGCAATGTCGAGAGAGCGGATGGCAATTGGAGGCACTCCTGGACGGCGACCAACAAAAAATCCGCTCACTTGCGCCTTGTGAGGAGGTCTTTCTGTCGGCAATGAACAACGTGGGGCGGCAGGAACTCAAAGCAAGGGGAGGGGGGCTCCTCCCAGCATTGGCAATTGTGTCACAAAGAGGTGGGTACCCGTAAAGTGCTCCCAGCACACTTTTCGGGAAGTCTGGACGAGGCCACATCCATTTTTTTGGTCGGTGGTGAAGTATTCGAGCCAGTCTTTCTTATATTACTGTGCGGCCTGTTCGCACATGATGAACAACAGAACCGAACAGAACACCAACGAAACTTGATAGGCACTCTCCCTCCCACCCCCGCGCCACGAGGCTTTTCAGCTGTACCTTGCCTTTTGCCACCTGCCCGTGCCGTTCCACCCAGCGTTCGCCCTGACAGGTTGCGTGTTGCGGTTCATGTTTCCACCATGAGGTTTTTGGCACAGCGGTGCCGATTCAGCCGCAGCGCCTTTCAGGCGGACAACATCTACGATGTTCAGGCATTGCAGGCGCAACGTCGATCTGATGTGTCCCTGCGTGATGCGCAGAGGGTGAGGAAAGCTGCGAAACACCTCACGCATGCCGAGATGCAGGAGCCCAGTGTATTGTGCCCCGATGTTCACACCCCACTGGGGTGGTCTGACGGTGCAACTGCCCGGTACCTCAAAGAAACCTTCCAGAACAGGGTGAAGACTGTCAAAGAGCCCCCTCGTGCTCTACGTGTCGAGATATCCCGCACCGTCGCGTCACTCTATGCCAAGGACTGCTCCATTGGTCCGATGGCGCTCAGCACCGCCATGACGTATATGGCCCGCCTGGGGCTGACAAAACAGGCGTTCCGCGAGTTCGCCAAGTATCGAGACGGGTTGTTTGGGCTGGACGAGAGTGTCGTCACCGCCCTGACCTTCACGGCAGCGAGGACAGGGAGTTATGAAACGATCAACCGCGTTCTTGACTACATTGAGGGTGAGGGGGGTCTCCTCCACACGAATGCGTGGAACACGATTCTGCGGTTCGTTGCTGTGCGAAGTGCCAGAGGCAAAATCCCAACGGCAGTGGTGGACGTCTACATCGCACGCATGAAGCGCAGCGGCGGGAAGGCGGACATCGGCACCTTCAACACATTGTTGCAAGTGTATCCGCCGAGGGTCTCAGAGAAAATCTTCGCCTTGTTGCAGGGAGGCCCGGCTGTTGGTATCGACCTGCCTCCACCTGTGAGCGACACACCACCAAAGCCGGATCAGAAAACCTTTGAATCGATGCTGGAGTGTTACTGCAGGGCTGGCCAGAAGCACCGGGCTGCACAATGGACCACCTACATGGCGGCTGAAGGCTATCCAACTCGCACACAGACCACTGCGAACGCATTCATGCTGTTGTGTGCACTGACTGAAGATGTCAACGGGGCTTTCCAGCTACTTGAAGATCTGCTGGAGGCGTCCGGGGAAGATCGCGACCTGCATGATTACACTGTCACCGTGCCAATTTTGTGCCGTTTTGTCAGACTGTGTTCGTCGCTGAGCCGCCGGTCTGGTGACCGTTGTGACAGACTTGTCTCGTTTGCGTGGGAGGTGGGGTACCAGGAGGGCCTTCTAAATTCAGAAGGGTCAGTGGCCCCATTCTACGAGCATTACGTGAGGCGTCGATGTGCACAGCGGCTAGACGAGCTGCGGCAACACGCAGTCGCGCGGGGCTTGCGCTTTCCGAAAGAGGACAGAATGACAGAGCTCCAGACTCGAGTGGACAGCACCTCAACAGAGAAGACGTCGATCACGCACACGTTCCCCTCACACACCCGAGAGGGTGTGCGCCGGCCTGCTCAACCGACAGCAATCGATATCACCGAGCCCAGGCCCAGTGTTGACATTACTTCAGCAAAAACCAACGCCATGCAACTGATGGCTCCCTTACGAAAGCAGGAATTGTCGGCAGTCATCGCGAACCTTGCTCGGATTGCAAAGATGTCCACGAGGCTCGGGCTGGAATCCCTCCTTGCGGACACAGTCGTTCTGGCAGCGAATGAAATGCTGAAGGAAGGAGTGGTTCAGCACAAACACGGCCTGGGCGCGACAGATGGGGTTCTGTTCGTCTTCGCTGTGGCGGTGGTCTGCTCCGGCAGGCTCAACGACGTTCCACTCTCACCGCAGACACTCGTAAAACCACTGACGGCGCGGAACGACGAGCTGGTGTCCGTCTCAGATGTCATCACGAAGATTGTCTCCGGCGTGATCGAAGAAAACACTGTGACAGACAACCCGCAGTCAACACAGTCTGCCTCCACATACTTGAAACACGTGAAGAAGCACGGACAATCGCTCCCTGTTAGACTGGAGGCGGGGACGATTCTCAGTCTCCCCTCCGGAAGCGTGGGCCTCAGCTGAGTCTGTGGCGTCACGAGGTGGCGCATGTGTCCCGAGACAGGGGACCGAAAATTCGAACACTGAGCAGCGCGTGTGGACAAGGAGGCGGGGACGCTGGCTTCAAACGCTGGAAAATCTGGCGAACTCCCTGAGCTGTGTTGCGTTCGGATGAAAACGGCCAGCCAACCAGAAGAGCGTGCCCCCTGCGGGTGTGTCATCGAGGCCCGGTGCCTCCACACAAGTTGGGCACACAGAGTGAGCTGTGGGCATTCAGATTCCTGAAAATCCTTAGCTGTGGGCATTCAGATTCCTGAAAATCCTTGGCTGTGGGCTTTCAGATTCCTGAAAATCCTTGGCTGTGGGCATTCAGATTCCTGAAAATCCTGAGCTCTGGGCATTCAGATTCCTGAAAATCCTTGGCTGTGGGCATTCAGATTCCTGAAAATCCTTGGCTGTGGGCATTCAGATTCCTGAAAATCCTTGGCTGTGGGCATTCAGATTTGTGAAAATCCTGAGCTCTGGGCATTCAGATTCCTGAAAATCCTTGGCTGTGGGCATTCAGATTCCTGAAAATCCTTGGCTGTGGGCTTTCAGACTCCTGAAAATCCTTGGCTGTGGGCATTCAGATTCCTGAAAATCCTGAGCTCTGGGCATTCAGATTCCTGAAAATCCTTGGCTGTGGGCATTCAGATTCCTGAAAATCCTTGGCTGTGGGCTTTCAGATTCCTGAAAATCCTTGGCTGTGGGCATTCAGATTCCTGAAAATCCTGAGCTCTGGGCATTCAGATTCCTGAAAATCCTTGGCTGTGGGCATTCAGATTCCTGAAAATCCTTGGCTGTGGGCTTTCAGATTCCTGAAAATCCTTGGCTGTGGGCATTCAGATTCCTGAAAATCCTGAGCTCTGGGCATTCAGATTCCTGAAAATCCTTGGCTGTGGGCATTCAGATTCCTGAAAATCCTTGGCTGTGGGCATTCAGATTTGTGAAAATCCTGAGCTCTGGGCATTCAGATTCCTGAAAATCCTTGGCTGTGGGCATTCAGATTCCTGAAAATCCTTGGCTGTGGGCTTTCAGACTCCTGAAAATCCTTGGCTGTGGGCATTCAGATTCCTGAAAATCCTGAGCTCTGGGCATTCAGATTCCTGAAAATCCTTGGCTGTGGGCATTCAGATTCCTGAAAATCCTTGGCTGTGGGCATTCAGATTTGTGAAAATCCTGAGCTCTGGGCATTCAGATTCCTGAAAATCCTTGGCTGTGGGCATTCAGATTCCTGAAAATCCTTGGCTGTGGGCTTTCAGATTCCTGAAAATCCTTGGCTGTGGGCATTCAGATTCCTGAAAATCCTGAGCTCTGGGCATTCAGATTCCTGAAAATCCTTGGCTGTGGGCATTCAGATTCCTGAAAATCCTTGGCTGTGGGCATTCAGATTTGTGAAAATCCTGAGCTCTGGGCATTCAGATTCCTGAAAATCCTTGGCTGTGGGCTTTCAGATTCCTGAAAATCCTTGGCTGTGGGCATTCAGATTCCTGAAAATCCTGAGCTCTGGGCATTCAGATTCCTGAAAATCCTTGGCTGTGGGCATTCAGATTCCTGAAAATCCTTGGCTGTGGGCATTCAGATTTGTGAAAATCCTGAGCTCTGGGCATTCAGATTCCTGAAAATCCTTGGCTGTGGGCATTCAGATTCCTGAAAATCCTTGGCTGTGGGCTTTCAGATTCCTGAAAATCCTTGGCTGTGGGCATTCAGATTCCTGAAAATCCTGAGCTCTGGGCATTCAGATTCCTGAAAATCCTTGGCTGTGGGCATTCAGATTCCTGAAAATCCTTGGCTGTGGGCATTCAGATTTGTGAAAATCCTGAGCTCTGGGCATTCAGATTCCTGAAAATCCTTGGCTGTGGGCATTCAGATTCCTGAAAATCCTTGGCTGTGGGCTTTCAGATTCCTGAAAATCCTTGGCTGTGGGCTTTCAGATTCCTGAAAATCCTTGGCTGTGGGCATTCAGATTCCTGAAAATCCTTGGCTGTGGGCATTCAGATTCCTGAAAATCCTTGGCTGTGGGCATTCAGATTTGTGAAAATCCTGAGCTCTGGGCATTCAGATTCCTGAAAATCCTTGGCTGTGGGCATTCAGATTCCTGAAAATCCTTGGCTGTGGGCATTCAGATTCCTGAAAATCCTTGGCTGTGGGCTTTCAGACTCCTGAAAATCCTTGGCTGTGGGCATTCAGATTCCTGAAAATCCTGAGCTCTGGGCATTCAGATTCCTGAAAATCCTTGGCTGTGGGCATTCAGATTCCTGAAAATCCTTGGCTGTGGGCTTTCAGATTCCTGAAAATCCTTGGCTGTGGGCATTCAGATTCCTGAAAATCCTGAGCTCTGGGCATTCAGATTCCTGAAAATCCTTGGCTGTGGGCATTCAGATTCCTGAAAATCCTTGGCTGTGGGCTTTCAGATTCCTGAAAATCCTTGGCTGTGGGCATTCAGATTCCTGAAAATCCTGAGCTCTGGGCATTCAGATTCCTGAAAATCCTTGGCTGTGGGCATTCAGATTCCTGAAAATCCTTGGCTGTGGGCATTCAGATTTGTGAAAATCCTGAGCTCTGGGCATTCAGATTCCTGAAAATCCTTGGCTGTGGGCATTCAGATTCCTGAAAATCCTTGGCTGTGGGCTTTCAGACTCCTGAAAATCCTTGGCTGTGGGCATTCAGATTCCTGAAAATCCTGAGCTCTGGGCATTCAGATTCCTGAAAATCCTTGGCTGTGGGCATTCAGATTCCTGAAAATCCTTGGCTGTGGGCATTCAGATTTGTGAAAATCCTGAGCTCTGGGCATTCAGATTCCTGAAAATCCTTGGCTGTGGGCATTCAGATTCCTGAAAATCCTTGGCTGTGGGCTTTCAGATTCCTGAAAATCCTTGGCTGTGGGCATTCAGATTCCTGAAAATCCTGAGCTCTGGGCATTCAGATTCCTGAAAATCCTTGGCTGTGGGCATTCAGATTCCTGAAAATCCTTGGCTGTGGGCATTCAGATTTGTGAAAATCCTGAGCTCTGGGCATTCAGATTCCTGAAAATCCTTGGCTGTGGGCTTTCAGATTCCTGAAAATCCTTGGCTGTGGGCATTCAGATTCCTGAAAATCCTGAGCTCTGGGCATTCAGATTCCTGAAAATCCTTGGCTGTGGGCATTCAGATTCCTGAAAATCCTTGGCTGTGGGCATTCAGATTTGTGAAAATCCTGAGCTCTGGGCATTCAGATTCCTGAAAATCCTTGGCTGTGGGCATTCAGATTCCTGAAAATCCTTGGCTGTGGGCTTTCAGATTCCTGAAAATCCTTGGCTGTGGGCATTCAGATTCCTGAAAATCCTGAGCTCTGGGCATTCAGATTCCTGAAAATCCTTGGCTGTGGGCATTCAGATTCCTGAAAATCCTTGGCTGTGGGCATTCAGATTTGTGAAAATCCTGAGCTCTGGGCATTCAGATTCCTGAAAATCCTTGGCTGTGGGCATTCAGATTCCTGAAAATCCTTGGCTGTGGGCTTTCAGATTCCTGAAAATCCTTGGCTGTGGGCTTTCAGATTCCTGAAAATCCTTGGCTGTGGGCATTCAGATTCCTGAAAATCCTTGGCTGTGGGCATTCAGATTCCTGAAAATCCTTGGCTGTGGGCATTCAGATTTGTGAAAATCCTGAGCTCTGGGCATTCAGATTCCTGAAAATCCTTGGCTGTGGGCATTCAGATTCCTGAAAATCCTTGGCTGTGGGCATTCAGATTCCTGAAAATCCTTGGCTGTGGGCTTTCAGACTCCTGAAAATCCTTGGCTGTGGGCATTCAGATTCCTGAAAATCCTGAGCTCTGGGCATTCAGATTCCTGAAAATCCTTGGCTGTGGGCATTCAGATTCCTGAAAATCCTTGGCTGTGGGCTTTCAGATTCCTGAAAATCCTTGGCTGTGGGCATTCAGATTCCTGAAAATCCTGAGCTCTGGGCATTCAGATTCCTGAAAATCCTTGGCTGTGGGCATTCAGATTCCTGAAAATCCTTGGCTGTGGGCTTTCAGATTCCTGAAAATCCTTGGCTGTGGGCATTCAGATTCCTGAAAATCCTGAGCTCTGGGCATTCAGATTCCTGAAAATCCTTGGCTGTGGGCATTCAGATTCCTGAAAATCCTTGGCTGTGGGCATTCAGATTTGTGAAAATCCTGAGCTCTGGGCATTCAGATTCCTGAAAATCCTTGGCTGTGGGCTTTCAGATTCCTGAAAATCCTTGGCTGTGGGCATTCAGATTCCTGAAAATCCTGAGCTCTGGGCATTCAGATTCCTGAAAATCCTTGGCTGTGGGCATTCAGATTCCTGAAAATCCTTGGCTGTGGGCATTCAGATTTGTGAAAATCCTGAGCTCTGGGCATTCAGATTCCTGAAAATCCTTGGCTGTGGGCATTCAGATTCCTGAAAATCCTTGGCTGTGGGCTTTCAGATTCCTGAAAATCCTTGGCTGTGGGCATTCAGATTCCTGAAAATCCTGAGCTCTGGGCATTCAGATTCCTGAAAATCCTTGGCTGTGGGCATTCAGATTCCTGAAAATCCTTGGCTGTGGGCATTCAGATTTGTGAAAATCCTGAGCTCTGGGCATTCAGATTCCTGAAAATCCTTGGCTGTGGGCATTCAGATTCCTGAAAATCCTTGGCTGTGGGCTTTCAGACTCCTGAAAATCCTTGGCTGTGGGCATTCAGATTCCTGAAAATCCTGAGCTCTGGGCATTCAGATTCCTGAAAATCCTTGGCTGTGGGCATTCAGATTCCTGAAAATCCTGAGCTCTGGGCATTCAGATTCCTGAAAATCCTTGGCTGTGGGCTTTCAGATTCCTGAAAATCTTGAGCTCTGGGCATTCAGATTCTTGAAAATCCTTGGCTGTGGGCATTCAGATTCCTGAAAATCCTGAGCTCTGGGCATTCAGATTCCTGAAAATCCTTGGCTGTGGGCATTCAGATTCCTGAAAATCTTGAGCTCTGGGCATTCAGATTCCTGAAAATCCTTGGCTGTGGGCATTCAGATTCCTGAAAATCTTGAGCTCTGGGCATTCAGATTCTTGAAAATCCTTGGCTGTGGGCATTCAGATTCCTGAAAATCCTGAGCTCTGGGCATTCAGATTCCTGAAAATCCTTGGCTGTGGGCTTTCGGATTCCTGAAAATCCTTGGCTGTGGGCATTCAGATTCCTGAAAATCCTGAGCTCTGGGCATTCAGATTCCTGAAAATCTTTGGCTGTGGGCATTCAGATTCCTGAAAATCCTTGGCTGTGGGCATTCAGATTCCTGAAAATCTTGAGCTCTGGGCATTCAGATTCTTGAAAATCCTTGGCTGTGGGCATTCAGATTCCTGAAAATCCTGAGCTCTGGGCATTCAGATTCCTGAAAATCCTTGGCTGTGGGCTTTCGGATTCCTGAAAATCCTTGGCTGTGGGCATTCAGATTCCTGAAAATCCTGAGCTCTGGGCATTCAGATTCCTGAAAATCTTTGGCTGTGGGCATTCAGATTCCTGAAAATCCTTGGCTGTGGGCATTCAGATTCCTGAAAATCCTTGGCTGTGGGCTTTCAGATTCCTGAAAATCCTTGGCTGTGGGCATTCAGATTCCTGAAAATCCTGAGCTCTGGGCATTCAGATTCCTGAAAATCCTTGGCTGTGGGCATTCAGATTCCTGAAAATCCTTGGCTGTGGGCATTCAGATTCCTGAAAATCCTTGGCTGTGGGCTTTCAGATTCCTGAAAATCCTTGGCTGTGGGCATTCAGATTTGTGAAAATCCTGAGCTCTGGGCATTCAGATTCCTGAAAATCCTTGGCTGTGGGCATTCAGATTCCTGAAAATCCTTGGCTGTGGGCTTTCAGACTCCTGAAAATCCTTGGCTGTGGGCATTCAGATTCCTGAAAATCCTGAGCTCTGGGCATTCAGATTCCTGAAAATCCTTGGCTGTGGGCATTCAGATTCCTGAAAATCCTGAGCTCTGGGCATTCAGATTCCTGAAAATCCTTGGCTGTGGGCTTTCAGATTCCTGAAAATCTTGAGCTCTGGGCATTCAGATTCTTGAAAATCCTTGGCTGTGGGCATTCAGATTCCTGAAAATCCTGAGCTCTGGGCATTCAGATTCCTGAAAATCCTTGGCTGTGGGCATTCAGATTCCTGAAAATCTTGAGCTCTGGGCATTCAGATTCCTGAAAATCCTTGGCTGTGGGCATTCAGATTCCTGAAAATCTTGAGCTCTGGGCATTCAGATTCTTGAAAATCCTTGGCTGTGGGCATTCAGATTCCTGAAAATCCTGAGCTCTGGGCATTCAGATTCCTGAAAATCCTTGGCTGTGGGCTTTCGGATTCCTGAAAATCCTTGGCTGTGGGCATTCAGATTCCTGAAAATCCTGAGCTCTGGGCATTCAGATTCCTGAAAATCTTTGGCTGTGGGCATTCAGATTCCTGAAAATCCTTGGCTGTGGGCTTTCAGATTCCTGAAAATCCTTGGCTGTGGCATTCAGATTCCTGAAAATCCTGAGCTCTGGGCATTCAGATTCCTGAAACTCCTTGGCTGTGGGCATTCAGATTCCTGAAAATCCTTGGCTGTGGGCTTTCAGATTCCTGAAAATCTTGAGCTCTGGGCATTCAGATTCTTGAAAATCCTTGGCTGTGGGCATTCAGATTCCTGAAAATCCTGAGCTCTGGGCATTCAGATTCCTGAAAATCCTTGGCTGTGGGCATTCAGATTCCTGAAAATCTTGAGCTCTGGGCATTCAGATTCCTGAAAATCCTTGGCTGTGGGCATTCAGATTCCTGAAAATCCTTGGCTGTGGGCATTCAGATTCCTGAAAATCCTTGGCTGTGGGCTTTCAGATTCCTGAAAATCCTTGGCTGTGGCATTCAGATTCCTGAAAATCCTGAGCTCTGGGCATTCAGATTCCTGAAAATCCTTGGCTGTGGGCATTCAGATTCCTGAAAATCCTGAGCTCTGGGCATTCAGATTCCTGAAAATCTTTGGCTGTGGGCATTCAGATTCCTGAAAATCCTTGGCTGTGGGCTTTCAGACTCCTGAAAATCCTTGGCTGTGGGCATTCAGATTCCTGAAAATCCTGAGCTCTGGGCATTCAGATTCCTGAAAATCTTTGGCTGTGGGCATTCAGATTCCTGAAAATCCTTGGCTGTGGGCTTTCAGATTCCTGAAAATCCTTGGCTGTGGGCTTTCAGATTCCTGAAAATCCTTGGCTGTGGGCATTCAGATTCCTGAAAATCTTGAGCTCTGGGCATTCAGATTCCTGAAAATCCTTGGCTGTGGGCATTCAGATTCCTGAAAATCTTGAGCTCTGGGCATTCAGATTCTTGAAAATCCTTGGCTGTGGGCATTCAGATTCCTGAAAATCCTGAGCTCTGGGCATTCAGATTCCTGAAAATCTTGAGCTCTGGGCATTCAGATTCTTGAAAATCCTTGGCTGTGGGCTTTCAGATTCCTGAAAATCCTTGGCTGTGGGCATTCAGATTCCTGAAAATCTTGAGCTCTGGGCATTCAGATTCCTGAAAATCCTTGGCTGTGGGCATTCAGATTCCTGAAAATCCTTGGCTGTGGGCATTCAGATTCCTGAAAATCCTTGGCTGTGGGCTTTCAGATTCCTGAAAATCCTTGGCTGTGGCATTCAGATTCCTGAAAATCCTGAGCTCTGGGCATTCAGATTCCTGAAAATCCTTGGCTGTGGGCATTCAGATTCCTGAAAATCCTTGGCTGTGGGCTTTCAGACTCCTGAAAATCCTTGGCTGTGGGCATTCAGATTCCTGAAAATCCTGAGCTCTGGGCATTCAGATTCCTGAAAATCTTTGGCTGTGGGCATTCAGATTCCTGAAAATCCTTGGCTGTGGGCTTTCAGATTCCTGAAAATCCTTGGCTGTGGGCTTTCAGATTCCTGAAAATCCTTGGCTGTGGGCATTCAGATTCCTGAAAATCTTGAGCTCTGGGCATTCAGATTCCTGAAAATCCTTGGCTGTGGGCATTCAGATTCCTGAAAATCTTGAGCTCTGGGCATTCAGATTCTTGAAAATCCTTGGCTGTGGGCATTCAGATTCCTGAAAATCCTGAGCTCTGGGCATTCAGATTCCTGAAAATCTTGAGCTCTGGGCATTCAGATTCTTGAAAATCCTTGGCTGTGGGCTTTCAGATTCCTGAAAATCCTTGGCTGTGGGCATTCAGATTCCTGAAAATCTTGAGCTCTGGGCATTCAGATTCCTGAAAATCCTTGGCTGTGGGCATTCAGATTCCTGAAAATCTTGAGCTCTGGGCATTCAGATTCCTGAAAATCCTTGGCTGTGGGCATTCAGATTCCTGAAAATCCTGAGCTCTGGGCATTCAGATTCCTGAAAATCCTTGGCTGTGGGCTTTCGGATTCCTGAAAATCCTTGGCTGTGGGCATTCAGATTCCTGAAAATCCTGAGCTCTGGGCATTCAGATTCCTGAAAATCTTTGGCTGTGGGCATTCAGATTCCTGAAAATCCTTGGCTGTGGGCTTTCAGATTCCTGAAAATCCTTGGCTGTGGCATTCAGATTCCTGAAAATCCTGAGCTCTGGGCATTCAGATTCCTGAAAATCCTTGGCTGTGGGCATTCAGATTCCTGAAAATCCTTGGCTGTGGGCTTTCAGATTCCTGAAAATCCTTGGCTGTGGGCATTCAGATTTGTGAAAATCCTGAGCTCTGGGCATTCAGATTCCTGAAAATCCTTGGCTGTGGGCTTTCAGATTCCTGAAAATCCTTGGCTGTGGGCATTCAGATTTGTGAAAATCCTGAGCTCTGGGCATTCAGATTCCTGAAATTCCTTGGCTGTGGGCTTTCAGATTCCTGAAAATCCTTGGCTGTGGGCATTCAGATTCCTGAAAATCCTGAGCTCTGGGCATTCAGATTCCTGAAAATCCTTGGCTGTGGGCTTTCGGATTCCTGAAAATCCTTGGCTGTGGGCATTCAGATTCCTGAAAATCCTGAGCTCTGGGCATTCAGATTCCTGAAAATCTTTGGCTGTGGGCATTCAGATTCCTGAAAATCCTTGGCTGTGGGCTTTCAGATTCCTGAAAATCCTTGGCTGTGGCATTCAGATTCCTGAAAATCCTGAGCTCTGGGCATTCAGATTCCTGAAAATCCTTGGCTGTGGGCATTCAGATTCCTGAAAATCTTGAGCTCTGGGCATTCAGATTCCTGAAAATCCTTGGCTGTGGGCATTCAGATTCCTGAAAATCTTGAGCTCTGGGCATTCAGATTCTTGACAATCCTTGGCTGTGGGCATTCAGATTCCTGAAAATCCTGAGCTCTGGGCATTCAGATTCCTGAAAATCCTTGGCTGTGGGCTTTCGGATTCCTGAAAATCCTTGGCTGTGGGCATTCAGATTCCTGAAAATCCTGAGCTCTGGGCATTCAGATTCCTGAAAATCTTTGGCTGTGGGCATTCAGATTCCTGAAAATCCTTGGCTGTGGGCTTTCAGATTCCTGAAAATCCTTGGCTGTGGCATTCAGATTCCTGAAAATCCTGAGCTCTGGGCATTCAGATTCCTGAAAATCCTTGGCTGTGGGCATTCAGATTCCTGAAAATCCTTGGCTGTGGGCTTTCAGACTCCTGAAAATCCTTGGCTGTGGGCATTCAGATTCCTGAAAATCCTCAGCTCTGGGCATTCAGATTCCTGAAAATCCTTGGCTGTGGGCATTCAGATTCCTGAAAATCCTGAGCTCTGGGCATTCAGATTCCTGAAAATCCTTGGCTGTGGGCTTTCAGATTCCTGAAAATCCTTGGCTGTGGGCATTCAGATTCCTGAAAATCTTGAGCTCTGGGCATTCAGATTCTTGAAAATCCTTGGCTGTGGGCATTCAGATTCCTGAAAATCCTGAGCTCTGGGCATTCAGATTCCTGAAAATCCTTGGCTGTGGGCATTCAGAGTCCTGAAAATCCTGAGCTCTGGGCATTCAGATTCCTGAAAATCCTTGGCTGTGGGCATTCAGATTCCTGAAAATCCTTGGCTGTGGGCTTCCAGATTCCTGAAAATCCTTGGCTGTGGGCATTCAGATTCCTGAAAATCCTGAGCTCTGGGCATTCAGATTCCTGAAAATCCTTGGCTGTGGGCATTCAGATTCCTGAATGTCCTTGGCTGTGGGCATTCAGATTCCTGAAAATCCTTGGCTGTGGGCTTTCAGATTCCTGAAAATCCTTGGCTGTGGGCATTCAGATTTGTGAAAATCCTGAGCTCTGGGCATTCAGATTCCTGAAAATCCTTGGCTGTGGACTTTCAGATTCCTGAAAATCCTTGGCTGTGGGCATTCAGATTCCTGAAAATCCTGAGCTCTGGGCATTCAGATTCCTGAAAATCCTTGGCTGTGGGCTTTCAGATTCCTGAAAATCCTTGGCTGTGGGCATTCAGATTCCTGAAAATCCTGAGCTCTGGGCATTCAGATTCCTGAAAATCTTTGGCTGTGGGCATTCAGATTCCTGAAAATCCTTGGCTGTGGGCATTCAGAGTCCTGAAAATCCTGAGCTCTGGGCATTCAGATTCCTGAAAATCCTTGGCTGTGGGCATTCAGATTCCTGAAAATCCTTGGCTGTGGGCTTCCAGATTCCTGAAAATCCTTGGCTGTGGGCATTCAGATTCCTGAAAATCCTGAGCTCTGGGCATTCAGATTCCTGAAAATCCTTGGCTGTGGGCATTCAGATTCCTGAATGTCCTTGGCTGTGGGCATTCAGATTCCTGAAAATCCTTGGCTGTGGGCATTCAGATTCCTGAATGTCCTTGGCTGTGGGCATTCAGATTCCTGAAAATCCTTGGCTGTGGGCATTCAGACTTGTGAAAATCCTGAGCTCTGGGCATTCAGATTCCTGAAAATCCTTGGCTGTGGACTTTCAGATTCCTGAAAATCCTTGGCTGTGGGCATTCAGATTCCTGAAAATCCTGAGCTCTGGGCATTCAGATTCCTGAAAATCCTTGGCTGTGGGCATTCAGATTCCTGAAAATCTTGAGCTCTGGGCATTCAGATTCCTGAAAATCCTTGGCTGTGGGCATTCAGATTCCTGAAAATCTTGAGCTCTGGGCATTCAGATTCTTGACAATCCTTGGCTGTGGGCATTCAGATTCCTGAAAATCCTGAGCTCTGGGCATTCAGATTCCTGAAAATCCTTGGCTGTGGGCTTTCGGATTCCTGAAAATCCTTGGCTGTGGGCATTCAGATTCCTGAAAATCCTGAGCTCTGGGCATTCAGATTCCTGAAAATCTTTGGCTGTGGGCATTCAGATTCCTGAAAATCCTTGGCTGTGGGCTTTCAGATTCCTGAAAATCCTTGGCTGTGGCATTCAGATTCCTGAAAATCCTGAGCTCTGGGCATTCAGATTCCTGAAAATCCTTGGCTGTGGGCATTCAGATTCCTGAAAATCCTTGGCTGTGGGCTTTCAGACTCCTGAAAATCCTTGGCTGTGGGCATTCAGATTCCTGAAAATCCTCAGCTCTGGGCATTCAGATTCCTGAAAATCCTTGGCTGTGGGCATTCAGATTCCTGAAAATCCTGAGCTCTGGGCATTCAGATTCCTGAAAATCCTTGGCTGTGGGCTTTCAGATTCCTGAAGATCCTTGGCTGTGGGCATTCAGATTCCTGAAAATCTTGAGCTCTGGGCATTCAGATTCTTGAAAATCCTTGGCTGTGGGCATTCAGATTCCTGAAAATCCTGAGCTCTGGGCATTCAGATTCCTGAAAATCCTTGGCTGTGGGCATTCAGAGTCCTGAAAATCCTGAGCTCTGGGCATTCAGATTCCTGAAAATCCTTGGCTGTGGGCATTCAGATTCCTGAAAATCCTTGGCTGTGGGCTTCCAGATTCCTGAAAATCCTTGGCTGTGGGCATTCAGATTCCTGAAAATCCTGAGCTCTGGGCATTCAGATTCCTGAAAATCCTTGGCTGTGGGCATTCAGATTCCTGAATGTCCTTGGCTGTGGGCATTCAGATTCCTGAAAATCCTTGGCTGTGGGCTTTCAGATTCCTGAAAATCCTTGGCTGTGGGCATTCAGATTTGTGAAAATCCTGAGCTCTGGGCATTCAGATTCCTGAAAATCCTTGGCTGTGGACTTTCAGATTCCTGAAAATCCTTGGCTGTGGGCATTCAGATTCCTGAAAATCCTGAGCTCTGGGCATTCAGATTCCTGAAAATCCTTGGCTGTGGGCTTTCAGATTCCTGAAAATCCTTGGCTGTGGGCATTCAGATTCCTGAAAATCCTGAGCTCTGGGCATTCAGATTCCTGAAAATCTTTGGCTGTGGGCATTCAGATTCCTGAAAATCCTTGGCTGTGGGCATTCAGAGTCCTGAAAATCCTGAGCTCTGGGCATTCAGATTCCTGAAAATCCTTGGCTGTGGGCATTCAGATTCCTGAAAATCCTTGGCTGTGGGCTTCCAGATTCCTGAAAATCCTTGGCTGTGGGCATTCAGATTCCTGAAAATCCTGAGCTCTGGGCATTCAGATTCCTGAAAATCCTTGGCTGTGGGCATTCAGATTCCTGAATGTCCTTGGCTGTGGGCATTCAGATTCCTGAAAATCCTTGGCTGTGGGCTTTCAGATTCCTGAAAATCCTTGGCTGTGGGCATTCAGATTTGTGAAAATCCTGAGCTCTGGGCATTCAGATTCCTGAAAATCCTTGGCTGTGGACTTTCAGATTCCTGAAAATCCTTGGCTGTGGGCATTCAGATTCCTGAAAATCCTGAGCTCTGGGCATTCAGATTCCTGAAAATCCTTGGCTGTGGGCTTTCAGATTCCTGAAAATCCTTGGCTGTGGGCATTCAGATTCCTGAAAATCCTGAGCTCTGGGCATTCAGATTCCTGAAAATCTTTGGCTGTGGGCATTCAGATTCCTGAAAATCCTTGGCTGTGGCATTCAGATTCCTGAAAATCCTGAGCTCTGGGCATTCAGATTCCTGAAAATCCTTGGCTGTGGGCATTCAGATTCCTGAAAATCCTGAGCTCTGGGCATTCAGATTCCTGAAAATCCTTGGCTGTGGGCATTCAGATTCCTGAAAATCCTTGGCTGTGGGCTTTCAGATTCCTGAAAATCCTTGGCTGTGGCATTCAGATTCCTGAAAATCCTGAGCTCTGGGCATTCAGATTCCTGAAAATCCTTGGCTGTGGGCATTCAGATTCCTGAAAATCCTGAGCTCTGGGCATTCAGATTCCTGAAAATCCTTGGCTGTGGGCATTCAGATTCCTGAAAATCCTTGGCTGTGGGCTTTCAGATTCCTGAAAATCCTTGGCTGTGGGCATTCAGATTCCTGAAAGTCCTGAGCTCTGGGCATTCAGATTCCTGAAAATCCTTGGCTGTGGGCATTCAGATTCCTGAAAATCCTTGGCTGTGGGCATTCAGATTCCTGAAAATCCTTGGCTGTGGGCTTTCAGATTCCTGAAAATCCTTGGCTGTGGGCATTCAGATTTGTGAAAATCCTGAGCTCTGGGCATTCAGATTCCTGAAAATCCTTGGCTGTGGGCTTTCAGATTCCTGAAAATCCTTGGCTGTGGGCATTCAGATTCCTGAAAATCCTGAGCTCTGGGCATTCAGATTCCTGAAAATCCTTGGCTGTGGGCTTTCAGATTCCTGAAAATCCTTGGCTGTGGGCATTCAGATTCCTGAAAATCCTGAGCTCTGGGCATTCAGATTCCTGAAAATCTTTGGCTGTGGGCATTCAGATTCCTGAAAATCCTTGGCTGTGGGCTTTCAGATTCCTGAAAATCCTTGGCTGTGGGCATTCAGATTCCTGAAAATCCTGAGCTCTGGGCATTCAGATTCCTGAAAATCTTTGGCTGTGGGCATTCAGATTCCTGAAAATCCTGAGCTCTGGGCATTCAGATTCCTGAAATTCCTTGGCTGTGGGCATTCAGATTCCTGAAAATCCTTGGCTGTGGGCTTTCAGACTCCTGAAAATCCTTGGCTGTGGGCATTCAGATTCCTGAAAATCCTGAGCTCTGGGCATTCAGATTCCTGAAAATCCTTGGCTGTGGGCATTCAGATTCCTGAAAATCCTGAGCACTGGGCATTCAGATTCCTGAAAATCCTTGGCTGTGGGCATTCAGATTCCTGAAAATCCGTGGCTGTGGGCATTCAGATTCCTGAAAATCTTGAGCTCTGGGCATTCAGATTCGTGAAAATCCTTGGCTGTGGGCATTCAGATTCCTGAAAATCCTTGGCTGTGGGCTTTCAGATTCCTGAAAATCCTTGGCTGTGGCATTCAGATTCCTGAAAATCCTGAGCTCTGGGCATTCAGATTCCTGAAAATCCTTGGCTGTGGGCATTCAGATTCCTGAAAATCCTTGGCTGTGGGCTTTCAGATTCCTGAAAATCCTTGGCTGTGGGCATTCAGATTCCTGAAAATCCTGAGCTCTGGGCATTCAGATTCCTGAAAATCCTTGGCTGTGGGCATTCAGATTCCTGAAAATCCTGAGCTCTGGGCATTCAGATTCCTGAAAATCCTTGGCTGTGGGCTTTCGGATTCCTGAAAATCTTGAGCTCTGGGCATTCAGATTCCTGAAAATCCTTGGCTGTGGGCATTCAGATTCCTGAAAATCTTGAGCTCTGGGCATTCAGATTCTTGAAAATCCTTGGCTGTGGGCATTCAGATTCCTGAAAATCCTGAGCTCTGGGCATTCAGATTCCTGAAAATCCTTGGCTGTGGGCTTTCGGATTCCTGAAAATCCTTGGCTGTGGGCATTCAGATTCCTGAAAATCCTGAGCTCTGGGCATTCAGATTCCTGAAAATCTTTGGCTGTGGGCATTCAGATTCCTGAAAATCCTTGGCTGTGGGCTTTCAGATTCCTGAAAATCCTTGGCTGTGGCATTCAGATTCCTGAAAATCCTGAGCTCTGGGCATTCAGATTCCTGAAAATCCTTGGCTGTGGGCATTCAGATTCCTGAAAACCCTTGGCTGTGGGCTTTCAGACTCCTGAAAATCCTTGGCTGTGGGCATTCAGATTCCTGAAAATCCTGAGCTCTGGGCATTCAGATTCCTGAAAATCCTTGGCTGTGGGCATTCAGATTCCTGAAAATCCTTGGCTGTGGGCTTTCAGATTCCTGAAAATCCTTGGCTGTGGGCATTCAGATTTGTGAAAATCCTGAGCTCTGGGCATTCAGATTCCTGAAAATCCTTGGCTGTGGGCTTTCAGATTCCTGAAAATCCTTGGCTGTGGACATTCAGATTCCTGAAAATCCTGAGCTCTGGGCATTCAGATTCCTGAACATCCTTGGCTGTGGGCTTTCGGATTCCTGAAAATCCTTGGCTGTGGGCATTCAGATTCCTGAAAATCCTGAGCTCTGGGCATTCAGATTCCTGAAAATCCTTGGCTGTGGGCATTCAGATTCCTGAAAATCCTTGGCTGTGGGCTTTCAGATTCCTGAAAATCCTTGGCTGTGGGCATTCAGATTCCTGAAAATCCTGAGCTCTGGGCATTCAGATTCCTGAAAATCCTTGGCTGTGGGCATTCAGATTCCTGAAAATCCTTGGCTGTGGGCTTTCAGACTCCTGAAAATCCTTGGCTGTGGGCATTCAGATTCCTGAAAATCCTGAGCTCTGGGCATTCAGATTCCTGAAAATCCTTGGCTGTGGGCATTCAGATTCCTGAAAATCCTGAGCTCTGGGCATTCAGATTCCTGAAAATCCTTGGCTGTGGGCTTTCAGATTCCTGAAAATCCTTGGCTGTGGGCATTCAGATTCCTGAAAATCTTGAGCTCTGGGCATTCAGATTCCTGAAAATCCTTGGCTGTGGGCATTCAGATTCCTTAAAATTTTGAGCTCTGGGCATTCAGATTCTTGAAAATCCTTGGCTGTGGGCATTCAGATTCCTGAAAATCCTGAGCTCTGGGCATTCAGATTCCTGAAAATCCTTGGCTGTGGGCATTCAGATTCCTGAAAATCCTTGGCTGTGGGCTTTCAGATTCCTGAAAATCCTTGGCTGTGGGCATTCAGATTCCTGAAAGTCCTGAGCTCTGGGCATTCAGATTCCTGAAAATCCTTGGCTGTGGGCATTCAGATTCCTGAAAATCCTTGGCTGTGGGCATTCAGATTCCTGAAAATCCTTGGCTGTGGGCTTTCAGATTCCTGAAAATCCTTGGCTGTGGGCATTCAGATTTGTGAAAATCCTGAGCTCTGGGCATTCAGATTCCTGAAAATCCTTGGCTGTGGGCTTTCAGATTCCTGAAAATCCTTGGCTGTGGGCATTCAGATTCCTGAAAATCCTGAGCTCTGGGCATTCAGATTCCTGAAAATCCTTGGCTGTGGGCTTTCAGATTCCTGAAAATCCTTGGCTGTGGGCATTCAGATTCCTGAAAATCCTGAGCTCTGGGCATTCAGATTCCTGAAAATCTTTGGCTGTGGGCATTCAGATTCCTGAAAATCCTTGGCTGTGGGCTTTCAGATTCCTGAAAATCCTTGGCTGTGGGCATTCAGATTCCTGAAAATCCTGAGCTCTGGGCATTCAGATTCCTGAAAATCTTTGGCTGTGGGCATTCAGATTCCTGAAAATCCTGAGCTCTGGGCATTCAGATTCCTGAAATTCCTTGGCTGTGGGCATTCAGATTCCTGAAAATCCTTGGCTGTGGGCTTTCAGACTCCTGAAAATCCTTGGCTGTGGGCATTCAGATTCCTGAAAATCCTGAGCTCTGGGCATTCAGATTCCTGAAAATCCTTGGCTGTGGGCATTCAGATTCCTGAAAATCCTGAGCACTGGGCATTCAGATTCCTGAAAATCCTTGGCTGTGGGCTTTCAGATTCCTGAAAATCCTTGGCTGTGGGCATTCAGATTCCTGAAAATCTTGAGCTCTGGGCATTCAGATTCCTGAAAGTCCTTGGCTGTGGGCATTCAGATTCCTGAAAATCCTTGGCTGTGGGCTTTCAGATTCCTGAAAATCCTTGGCTGTGGCATTCAGATTCCTGAAAATCCTGAGCTCTGGGCATTCAGATTCCTGAAAATCCTTGGCTGTGGGCATTCAGATTCCTGAAAATCCTTGGCTGTGGGCTTTCAGACTCCTGAAAATCCTTGGCTGTGGGCATTCAGATTCCTGAAAATCCTGAGCTCTGGGCATTCAGATTCCTGAAAATCCTTGGCTGTGGGCATTCAGATTCCTGAAAATCCTGAGCTCTGGGCATTCAGATTCCTGAAAATCCTTGGCTGTGGGCTTTCGGATTCCTGAAAATCTTGAGCTCTGGGCATTCAGATTCCTGAAAATCCTTGGCTGTGGGCATTCAGATTCCTGAAAATCTTGAGCTCTGGGCATTCAGATTCTTGAAAATCCTTGGCTGTGGGCATTCAGATTCCTGAAAATCCTGAGCTCTGGGCATTCAGATTCCTGAAAATCCTTGGCTGTGGGCTTTCGGATTCCTGAAAATCCTTGGCTGTGGGCATTCAGATTCCTGAAAATCTTGAGCTCTGGGCATTCAGATTCCTGAAAATCTTTGGCTGTGGGCATTCAGATTCCTGAAAATCCTTGGCTGTGGGCTTTCAGATTCCTGAAAATCCTTGGCTGTGGCATTCAGATTCCTGAAAATCCTGAGCTCTGGGCATTCAGATTCCTGAAAATCCTTGGCTGTGGGCATTCAGATTCCTGAAAATCCTTGGCTGTGGGCTTTCAGACTCCTGAAAATCCTTGGCTGTGGGCATTCAGATTCCTGAAAATCCTGAGCTCTGGGCATTCAGATTCCTGAAAATCCTTGGCTGTGGGCATTCAGATTCCTGAAAATCCTTGGCTGTGGGCTTTCAGATTCCTGAAAATCCTTGGCTGTGGGCATTCAGATTTGTGAAAATCCTGAGCTCTGGGCATTCAGATTCCTGAAAATCCTTGGCTGTGGGCTTTCAGATTCCTGAAAATCCTTGGCTGTGGGCATTCAGATTTGTGAAAATCCTGAGCTCTGGGCATTCAGATTCCTGAAAGTCCTTGGCTGTGGGCTTTCAGATTCCTGAAAATCCTTGGCTGTGGGCATTCAGATTCCTGAAAATCCTGAGCTCTGGGCATTCAGATTCCTGAAAATCCTTGGCTGTGGGCTTTCGGATTCCTGAAAATCCTTGGCTGTGGGCATTCAGATTCCTGAAAATCCTGAGCTCTGGGCATTCAGATTCCTGAAAATCCTTGGCTGTGGGCTTTCAGATTCCTGAAAATCCTTGGCTGTGGCATTCAGATTCCTGAAAATCCTGAGCTCTGGGCATTCAGATTCCTGAAAATCCTTGGCTGTGGGCATTCAGATTCCTGAAAATCCTTGGCTGTGGGCTTTCAGATTCCTGAAAATCCTTGGCTGTGGCATTCAGATTCCTGAAAATCCTGAGCTCTGGGCATTCAGATTCCTGAAAATCCTTGGCTGTGGGCATTCAGATTCCTGAAAATCCTTGGCTGTGGGCTTTCAGACTCCTGAAAATCCTTGGCTGTGGGCATTCAGATTCCTGAAAATCCTGAGCTCTGGGCATTCAGATTCCTGAAAATCCTTGGCTGTGGGCATTCAGATTCCTGAAAATCCTGAGCTCTGGGCATTCAGATTCCTGAAAATCCTTGGCTGTGGGCTTTCAGATTCCTGAAAATCCTTGGCTTTGGGCATTCAGATTCCTGAAAATCTTGAGCTCTGGGCATTCAGATTCCTGAAAATCCTTGGCTGTGGGCATTCAGATTCCTGAAAATCTTGAGCTCTGGGCATTCAGATTCTTGAAAATCCTTGGCTGTGGGCATTCAGATTCCTGAAAATCCTGAGCTCTGGGCATTCAGATTCCTGAAAATCCTTGGCTGTGGGCATTCAGATTCCTGAAAATCCTTGGCTGTGGGCTTTCAGACTCCTGAAAATCCTTGGCTGTGGGCATTCAGATTCCTGAAAATCCTGAGCTCTGGGCATTCAGATTCCTGAAAATCCTTGGCTGTGGGCATTCAGATTCCTGAAAATCCTTGGCTGTGGGCTTTCAGATTCCTGAAAATCCTTGGCTGTGGGCATTCAGATTTGTGAAAATCCTGAGCTCTGGGCATTCAGATTCCTGAAAATCCTTGGCTGTGGGCTTTCAGATTCCTGAAAATCCTTGGCTGTGGGCATTCAGATTTGTGAAAATCCTGAGCTCTGGGCATTCAGATTCCTGAAAATCCTTGGCTGTGGGCTTTCAGATTCCTGAAAATCCTTGGCTGTGGGCATTCAGATTCCTGAAAATCCTGAGCTCTGGGCATTCAGATTCCTGAAATTCCTTGGCTGTGGGCATTCAGATTCCTGAAAATCCTTGGCTGTGGGCTTTCAGACTCCTGAAAATCCTTGGCTGTGGGCATTCAGATTCCTGAAAATCCTTGGCTGTGGGCATTCAGATTCCTGAAAATCCTTGGCTGTGGGCTTTCAGATTCCTGAAAATCCTTGGCTGTGGGCATTCAGATTCCTGAAAATCCTGAGCTCTGGGCATTCAGATTCCTGAAAATCTTTGGCTGTGGGCATTCAGATTCCTGAAAATCCTTGGCTGTGGGCTTTCAGATTCCTGAAAATCCTTGGCTGTGGCATTCAGATTCCTGAAAATCCTGAGCTCTGGGCATTCAGATTCCTGAAAATCCTTGGCTGTGGGCATTCAGATTCCTGAAAATCCTTGGCTGTGGGCTTTCAGACTCCTGAAAAATCTTGGCTGTGGGCATTCAGATTCCTGAAAATCCTGAGCTCTGGGCATTCAGATTCCTGAAAATCCTTGGCTGTGGGCATTCAGATTCCTGAAAATCCTGAGCTCTGGGCATTCAGATTCCTGAAAATCCTTGGCTGTGGGCTTTCAGATTCCTGAAAATCCTTGGCTGTGGGCATTCAGATTCCTGAAAATCTTGAGCTCTGGGCATTCAGATTCCTGAAAATCCTTGGCTGTGGGCATTCAGATTCCTGAAAATCTTGAGCTCTGGGCATTCAGATTCTTGAAAATCCTTGGCTGTGGGCATTCAGATTCCTGAAAATCCTGAGCTCTGGGCATTCAGATTCCTGAAAATCCTTGGCTGTGGGCTTTCGGATTCCTGAAAATCCTTGGCTGTGGGCATTCAGATTCCTGAAAATCCTTGGCTGTGGGCTTTCAGACTCCTGAAAATCCTTGGCTGTGGGCATTCAGATTCCTGAAAATCCTGAGCTCTGGGCATTCAGATTCCTGAAAATCCTTGGCTGTGGGCATTCAGATTCCTGAAAATCCTTGGCTGTGGGCTTTCAGATTCCTGAAAATCCTTGGCTGTGGGCATTCAGATTTGTGAAAATCCTGAGCTCTGGGCATTCAGATTCCTGAAAATCCTTGGCTGTGGGCTTTCAGATTCCTTAAAATCCTTGGCTGTGGGCATTCAGATTTGTGAAAATCCTGAGCTCTGGGCATTCAGATTCCTGAAAATCCTTGGCTGTGGGCATTCAGATTCCTGAAAATCCTGAGCTCTGGGCATTCAGATTCCTGAAAATCCTTGGCTGTGGGCATTCAGATTCCTGAAAATCCTGAGCTCTGGGCATTCAGATTCCTGAAAATCTTTGGCTGTGGGCATTCAGATTCCTGAAAATCCTTGGCTGTGGGCTTTCAGATTCCTGAAAGTCCTGAGCTCTGGGCATTCAGATTCCTGAAAATCCTTGGCTGTGGGCATTCAGATTCCTGAAAATCCTTGGCTGTGGGCTTTCAGACTCCTGAAAATCCTTGGCTGTGGGCATTCAGATTCCTGAAAATCCTGAGCTCTGGGCATTCAGATTCCTGAAAATCCTTGGCTGTGGGCATTCAGATTCCTGAAAATCCTGAGCTCTGGGCATTCAGATTCCTGAAAATCCTTGGCTGTGGGCTTTCAGATTCCTGAAAATCCTTGGCTGTGGGCATTCAGATTCCTGAAAATCTTGAGCTCTGGGCATTCAGATTCCTGAAAATCCTTGGCTGTGGGCATTCAGATTCCTGAAAATCTTGAGCTCTGGGCATTCAGATTCTTGAAAATCCTTGGCTGTGGGCATTCAGATTCCTGAAAATCCTGAGCTCTGGGCATTCAGATTCCTGAAAATCCTCGGCTGTGGGCTTTCGGATTCCTGAAAATCCTTGGCTGTGGGCATTCAGATTCCTGAAAATCCTGAGCTCTGGGCATTCAGATTCCTGAAAATCTTTGGCTGTGGGCATTCAGATTCCTGAAAATCCTTGGCTGTGGGCTTTCAGATTCCTGAAAATCCTTGGCTGTGGCATTCAGATTCCTGAAAATCCTGAGCTCTGGGCATTCAGATTCCTGAAAATCCTTGGCTGTGGGCATTCAGATTCCTGAAAATCCTTGGCTGTGGGCTTTCAGACTCCTGAAAATCCTTGGCTGTGGGCATTCAGATTCCTGAAAATCCTGAGCTCTGGGCATTCAGATTCCTGAAAATCCTTGGCTGTGGGCATTCAGATTCCTGAAAATCCTGAGCTCTGGGCATTCAGATTCCTGAAAATCCTTGGCTGTGGGCTTTCAGATTCCTGAAAATCCTTGGCTGTGGGCATTCAGATTCCTGAAAATCTTGAGCTCTGGGCATTCAGATTCCTGAAAATCCTTGGCTGTGGGCATTCAGATTCCTGAAAATCTTGAGCTCTGGGCATTCAGATTCTTGAAAATCCTTGGCTGTGGGCATTCAGATTCCTGAAAATCCTGAGCTCTGGGCATTCAGATTCCTGAAAATCCTTGGCTGTGGGCTTTCGGATTCCTGAAAATCCTTGGCTGTGGGCATTCAGATTCCTGAAAATCCTTGGCTGTGGGCTTTCAGACTCCTGAAAATCCTTGGCTGTGGGCATTCAGATTCCTGAAAATCCTGAGCTCTGGGCATTCAGATTCCTGAAAATCCTTGGCTGTGGGCATTCAGATTCCTGAAAATCCTTGGCTGTGGGCTTTCAGATTCCTGAAAATCCTTGGCTGTGGGCATTCAAGATTGTGAAAATCCTGAGCTCTGGGCATTCAGATTCCTGAAAATCCTTGGCTGTGGGCATTCAGATTCCTGAAAATCCTTGGCTGTGGGCTTTCAGATTCCTGAAAATCCTTGGCTGTGGGCATTCAGATTTGTGAAAATCCTGAGCTCTGGGCATTCAGATTCCTGCAAATCCTTGGCTGTGGGCTTTCAGATTCCTGAAAATCCTTGGCTGTGGGCATTCAAGATTGTGAAAATCCTGAGCTCTGGGCATTCAGATTCCTGAAAATCCTTGGCTGTGGGCTTTCAGATTCCTGAAAATCCTTGGCTGTGGGCATTCAGATTCCTGAAAATCCTGAGCTCTGGGCATTCAGATTCCTGAAAATCCTTGGCTGTGGGCTTTCGGATTCCTGAAAATCCTTGGCTGTGGGCATTCAGATTCCTGAAAATCCTGAGCTCTGGGCATTCAGATTCCTGAAAATCTTTGGCTGTGGGCATTCAGATTCCTGAAAATCCTTGGCTGTGGGCTTTCAGATTCCTGAAAATCCTTGGCTGTGGCATTCAGATTCCTGAAAATCCTGAGCTCTGGGCATTCAGATTCCTGAAAATCCTTGGCTGTGGGCATTCAGATTCCTGAAAATCCTTGGCTGTGGGCTTTCAGACTCCTGAAAATCCTTGGCTGTGGGCATTCAGATTCCTGAAAATCCTGAGCTCTGGGCATTCAGATTCCTGAAAATCTTTGGCTGTGGGCATTCAGATTCCTGAAAATCCTTGGCTGTGGGCTTTCAGATTCCTGAAAATCCTTGGCTGTGGCATTCAGATTCCTGAAAATCCTGAGCTCTGGGCATTCAGATTCCTGAAAATCCTTGGCTGTGGGCATTCAGATTCCTGAAAATCCTTGGCTGTGGGCTTTCAGACTCCTGAAAATCCTTGGCTGTGGGCATTCAGATTCCTGAAAATCCTGAGCTCTGGGCATTCAGATTCCTGAAAATCCTTGGCTGTGGGCATTCAGATTCCTGAAAATCCTGAGCTCTGGGCATTCAGATTCCTGAAAATCCTTGGCTGTGGGCTTTCAGATTCCTGATAATCCTTGGCTGTGGGCATTCAGATTCCTGAAAATCTTGAGCTCTGGGCATTCAGATTCCTGAAAATCCTTGGCTGTGGGCATTCAGATTCCTGAAAATCTTGAGCTCTGGGCATTCAGATTCTTGAAAATCCTTGGCTGTGGGCATTCAGATTCCTGAAAATCCTGAGCTCTGGGCATTCAGATTCCTGAAAATCCTTGGCTGTGGGCTTTCGGATTCCTGAAAATCCTTGGCTGTGGGCATTCAGATTCCTGAAAATCCTTGGCTGTGGGCTTTCAGACTCCTGAAAATCCTTGGCTGTGGGCATTCAGATTCCTGAAAATCCTGAGCTCTGGGCATTCAGATTCCTGAAAATCCTTGGCTGTGGGCATTCAGATTCCTGAAAATCCTTGGCTGTGGGCTTTCAGATTCCTGAAAATCCTTGGCTGTGGGCATTCAGACTTGTGAAAATCCTGAGCTCTGGGCATTCAGATTCCTGCAAATCCTTGGCTGTGGGCTTTCAGATTCCTGAAAATCCTTGGCTGTGGGCATTCAAGATTGTGAAAATCCTGAGCTCTGGGCATTCAGATTCCTGAAAATCCTTGGCTGTGGGCTTTCAGATTCCTGAAAATCCTTGGCTGTGGGCATTCAGATTCCTGAAAATCCTGAGCTCTGGGCATTCAGATTCCTGAAAATCCTTGGCTGTGGGCTTTCGGATTCCTGAAAATCCTTGGCTGTGGGCATTCAGATTCCTGAAAATCCTGAGCTCTGGGCATTCAGATTCCTGAAAATCTTTGGCTGTGGGCATTCAGATTCCTGAAAATCCTTGGCTGTGGGCTTTCAGATTCCTGAAAATCCTTGGCTGTGGCATTCAGATTCCTGAAAATCCTGAGCTCTGGGCATTCAGATTCCTGAAAATCCTTGGCTGTGGGCATTCAGATTCCTGAAAATCCTTGGCTGTGGGCTTTCAGACTCCTGAAAATCCTTGGCTGTGGGCATTCAGATTCCTGAAAATCCTGAGCTCTGGGCATTCAGATTCCTGAAAATCTTTGGCTGTGGGCATTCAGATTCCTGAAAGTCCTTGGCTGTGGGCTTTCAGATTCCTGAAAATCCTTGGCTGTGGCATTCAGATTCCTGAAAATCCTGAGCTCTGGGCATTCAGATTCCTGAAAATCCTTGGCTGTGGGCATTCAGATTCCTGAAAATCCTTGGCTGTGGGCTTTCAGACTCCTGAAAATCCTTGGCTGTGGGCATTCAGATTCCTGAAAATCCTGAGCTCTGGGCATTCAGATTCCTGAAAATCCTTGGCTGTGGGCATTCAGATTCCTGAAAATCCTGAGCTCTGGGCATTCAGATTCCTGAAAATCCTTGGCTGTGGGCTTTCAGATTCCTGAAAATCCTTGGCTGTGGGCATTCAGATTCCTGAAAATCTTGAGCTCTGGGCATTCAGATTCCTGAAAATCCTTGGCTGTGGGCATTCAGATTCCTGAAAATCTTGAGCTCTGGGCATTCAGATTCTTGAAAATCCTTGGCTGTGGGCATTCAGATTCCTGAAAATCCTGAGCTCTGGGCATTCAGATTCCTGAAAATCCTTGGCTGTGGGCTTTCGGATTCCTGAAAATCCTTGGCTGTGGGCATTCAGATTCCTGAAAATCCTGAGCTCTGGGCATTCAGATTCCTGAAAATCTTTGGCTGTGGGCATTCAGATTCCTGAAAATCCTTGGCTGTGGGCTTTCAGTTTCCTGAAAATCCTTGGCTGTGGCATTCAGATTCCTGAAAATCCTGAGCTCTGGGCATTCAGATTCCTGAAAATCCTTGGCTGTGGGCATTCAGATTCCTGAAAATCCTTGGCTGTGGGCTTTCAGACTCCTGAAAATCCTTGGCTGTGGGCATTCAGATTCCTGAAAATCCTGAGCTCTGGGCATTCAGATTCCTGAAAATCCTTGGCTGTGGGCTTTCAGATTCCTGAAAATCCTTGGCTGTGGGCATTCAGATTCCTGAAAATCTTGAGCTCTGGGCATTCAGATTCCTGAAAATCCTTGGCTGTGGGCATTCAGATTCCTGAAAATCTTGAGCTCTGGGCATTCAGATTCTTGAAAATCCTTGGCTGTGGGCATTCAGATTCCTGAAAATCCTGAGCTCTGGGCATTCAGATTCCTGAAAATCCTTGGCTGTGGGCATTCAGATTCCTGAAAATCCTGAGCTCTGGGCATTCAGATTCCTGAAAATCCTTGGCTGTGGGCATTCAGATTCCTGAAAATCCTTGGCTGTGGGCTTTCAGATTCCTGAAAATCCTGAGCTCTGGGCATTCAGATTCCTGAAAATCCTTGGCTGTGGGCATTCAGATTCCTGAAAATCCTTGGCTGTGGGCATTCAGATTCCTGAAAATCCTTGGCTGTGGGCTTTCAGATTCCTGAAAATCCTTGGCTGTGGGCATTCAGATTTGTGAAAATCCTGAGCTCTGGGCATTCAGATTCCTGAAAATCCTTGGCTGTGGGCTTTCAGATTCCTGAAAATCCTTGGCTGTGGGCATTCAGATTCCTGAACATCCTGAGCTCTGGGCATTCAGATTCCTGAAAATCCTTGGCTGTGGGCTTTCAGATTCCTGAAAATCCTTGGCTGTGGGCATTCAGATTCCTGAAAATCCTGAGCTCTGGGCATTCAGATTCCTGAAAATCTTTGGCTGTGGGCATTCAGATTCCTGAAAATCCTTGGCTGTGGGCTTTCAGATTCCTGAAAATCCTTGGCTGTGGCATTCAGATTCCTGAAAATCCTGAGCTCTGGGCATTCAGCTTCCTGAAAATCCTTGGCTGTGGGCATTCAGATTCCTGAAAATCCTGAGCTCTGGGCATTCAGATTCCTGAAAATCCTTGGCTGTGGGCATTCAGATTCCTGAAAATCCTTGGCTGTGGGCTTTCAGATTCCTGAAAATCCTTGGCTGTGGGCATTCAGATTCCTGAAAGTCCTGAGCTCTGGGCATTCAGATTCCTGAAAATCCTTGGCTGTGGGCATTCAGATTCCTGAAAATCCTTGGCTGTGGGCATTCAGATTCCTGAAAGTCCTTGGCTGTGGGCATTCAGATTTGTGAAAATCCTGAGCTCTGGGCATTCAGATTCCTGAAAATCCTTGGCTGTGGGCTTTCAGATTCCTGAAAATCCTTGGCTGTGGGCATTCAGATTTGTGGAAATCCTGAGCTCTGGGCATTCAGATTCCTGCAAATCCTTGGCTGTGGGCTTTCAGATTCCTGAAAATCCTTGGCTGTGGGCATTCAAGATTGTGAAAATCCTGAGCTCTGGGCATTCAGATTCCTGAAAATCCTTGGCTGTGGGCTTTCAGATTCCTGAAAATCCTTGGCTGTGGGCATTCAGATTCCTGAAAATCCTGAGCTCTGGGCATTCAGATTCCTGAAAATCCTTGGCTGTGGGCTTTCGGATTCCTGAAAATCCTTGGCTGTGGGCATTCAGATTCCTGAAAATCCTGAGCTCTGGGCATTCAGATTCCTGAAAATCTTTGGCTGTGGGCATTCAGATTCCTGAAAATCCTTGGCTGTGGGCTTTCAGATTCCTGAAAATCCTTGGCTGTGGCATTCAGATTCCTGAAAATCCTGAGCTCTGGGCATTCAGATTCCTGAAAATCCTTGGCTGTGGGCATTCAGATTCCTGAAAATCCTTGGCTGTGGGCTTTCAGACTCCTGAAAATCCTTGGCTGTGGGCATTCAGATTCCTGAAAATCCTGAGCTCTGGGCATTCAGATTCCTGAAAATCTTTGGCTGTGGGCATTCAGATTCCTGAAAGTCCTTGGCTGTGGGCTTTCAGATTCCTGAAAATCCTTGGCTGTGGCATTCAGATTCCTGAAAATCCTGAGCTCTGGGCATTCAGATTCCTGAAAATCCTTGGCTGTGGGCATTCAGATTCCTGAAAATCCTTGGCTGTGGGCTTTCAGACTCCTGAAAATCCTTGGCTGTGGGCATTCAGATTCCTGAAAATCCTGAGCTCTGGGCATTCAGATTCCTGAAAATCCTTGGCTGTGGGCATTCAGATTCCTGAAAATCCTGAGCTCTGGGCATTCAGATTCCTGAAAATCCTTGGCTGTGGGCTTTCAGATTCCTGAAAATCCTTGGCTGTGGGCATTCAGATTCCTGAAAATCTTGAGCTCTGGGCATTCAGATTCCTGAAAATCCTTGGCTGTGGGCATTCAGATTCCTGAAAATCTTGAGCTCTGGGCATTCAGATTCTTGAAAATCCTTGGCTGTGGGCATTCAGATTCCTGAAAATCCTGAGCTCTGGGCATTCAGATTCCTGAAAATCCTTGGCTGTGGGCTTTCGGATTCCTGAAAATCCTTGGCTGTGGGCATTCAGATTCCTGAAAATCCTGAGCTCTGGGCATTCAGATTCCTGAAAATCTTTGGCTGTGGGCATTCAGATTCCTGAAAATCCTTGGCTGTGGGCTTTCAGTTTCCTGAAAATCCTTGGCTGTGGCATTCAGATTCCTGAAAATCCTGAGCTCTGGGCATTCAGATTCCTGAAAATCCTTGGCTGTGGGCATTCAGATTCCTGAAAATCCTTGGCTGTGGGCTTTCAGACTCCTGAAAATCCTTGGCTGTGGGCATTCAGATTCCTGAAAATCCTGAGCTCTGGGCATTCAGATTCCTGAAAATCCTTGGCTGTGGGCTTTCAGATTCCTGAAAATCCTTGGCTGTGGGCATTCAGATTCCTGAAAATCTTGAGCTCTGGGCATTCAGATTCCTGAAAATCCTTGGCTGTGGGCATTCAGATTCCTGAAAATCTTGAGCTCTGGGCATTCAGATTCTTGAAAATCCTTGGCTGTGGGCATTCAGATTCCTGAAAATCCTGAGCTCTGGGCATTCAGATTCCTGAAAATCCTTGGCTGTGGGCATTCAGATTCCTGAAAATCCTGAGCTCTGGGCATTCAGATTCCTGAAAATCCTTGGCTGTGGGCATTCAGATTCCTGAAAATCCTTGGCTGTGGGCTTTCAGATTCCTGAAAATCCTGAGCTCTGGGCATTCAGATTCCTGAAAATCCTTGGCTGTGGGCATTCAGATTCCTGAAAATCCTTGGCTGTGGGCATTCAGATTCCTGAAAATCCTTGGCTGTGGGCTTTCAGATTCCTGAAAATCCTTGGCTGTGGGCATTCAGATTTGTGAAAATCCTGAGCTCTGGGCATTCAGATTCCTGAAAATCCTTGGCTGTGGGCTTTCAGATTCCTGAATTCCTGAAAATCCTTGGCTGTGGGCATTCAGATTCCTGAACATCCTGAGCTCTGGGCATTCAGATTCCTGAAAATCCTTGGCTGTGGGCTTTCAGATTCCTGAAAATCCTTGGCTGTGGGCATTCAGATTCCTGAAAATCCTGAGCTCTGGGCATTCAGATTCCTGAAAATCTTTGGCTGTGGGCATTCAGATTCCTGAAAATCCTTGGCTGTGGCATTCAGATTCCTGAAAATCCTGAGCTCTGGGCATTCAGCTTCCTGAAAATCCTTGGCTGTGGGCATTCAGATTCCTGAAAATCCTGAGCTCTGGGCATTCAGATTCCTGAAAATCCTTGGCTGTGGGCATTCAGATTCCTGAAAATCCTTGGCTGTGGGCTTTCAGATTCCTGAAAATCCTTGGCTGTGGGCATTCAGATTCCTGAAAGTCCTGAGCTCTGGGCATTCAGATTCCTGAAAATCCTTGGCTGTGGGCATTCAGATTCCTGAAAATCCTTGGCTGTGGGCATTCAGATTCCTGAAGGTCCTTGGCTGTGGGCATTCAGATTTGTGAAAATCCTGAGCTCTGGGCATTCAGATTCCTGAAAATCCTTGGCTGTGGGCTTTCAGATTCCTGAAAATCCTTGGCTGTGGGCATTCAGATTCCTGAAAATCCTGAGCTCTGGGCATTCAGATTCCTGAAAATCCTTGGCTGTGGGCTTTCAGATTCCTGAAAATCCTTGGCTGTGGGCTTTCAGATTCCTGAAAATCCTTGGCTGTGGGCATTCAGATTCCTGAAAATCCTGAGCTCTGGGCATTCAGATTCCTGAAAATCTTTGGCTGTGGGCATTCAGATTCCTGAAAATCCTTGGCTGTGGGCTTTCAGATTCCTGAAAATCCTTGGCTGTGGCATTCAGATTCCTGAAAATCCTGAGCTCTGGGCATTCAGATTCCTGAAAATCCTTGGCTGTGGGCATTCAGATTCCTGAAAATCCTTGGCTGTGGGCTTTCAGACTCCTGAAAATCCTTGGCTGTGGGCATTCAGATTCCTGAAAATCCTGAGCTCTGGGCATTCAGATTCCTGAAAATCCTTGGCTGTGGGCATTCAGATTCCTGAAAATCCTGAGCTCTGGGCATTCAGATTCCTGAAAATCCTTGGCTGTGGGCTTTCAGATTCCTGAAAATCCTTGGCTGTGGGCATTCAGATTCCTGAAAATCTTGAGCTCTGGGCATTCAGATTCCTGAAAATCTTTGGCTGTGGGCATTCAGATTCCTGAAAATCCTTGGCTGTGGGCTTTCAGACTCCTGAAAATCCTTGGCTGTGGGCATTCAGATTCCTGAAAATCCTGAGCTCTGGGCATTCAGATTCCTGAAAATCCTTGGCTGTGGGCATTCAGATTCCTGAAAATCCTTGGCTGTGGGCTTTCAGACTCCTGAAAATCCTTGGCTGTGGGCATTCAGATTCCTGAAAATCCTTGGCTGTGGGCATTCAGATTCCTGAAAATCCTTAACCCGCAAACCCGCAAACCCGCAAACCCGCAAACCCGCAAACCCGCAAACCCGCAAACCCGCAAACCCGCAAACCCGCAAACCCGCAAACCCGCAAACCCGCAAACCCGCAAACCCGCAAACCCGCAAACCCGCAAACCCGCAAACCCGCAAACCCGCAAACCCGCAAACCCGCAAACCCGCAAACCCGCAAACCCGCAAACCCGCAAACCCGCAAACCCGCAAACCCGCAAACCCGCAAACCCGCAAACCCGCAAACCCGCAAACCCGCAAACCCGCAAACCCGCAAACCCGCAAACCCGCAAACCCGCAAACCCGCAAACCCGCAAACCCGCAAACCCGCAAACCCGCAAACCCGCAAACCCGCAAACCCGCAAACCCGCAAACCCGCAAACCCGCAAACCCGCAAACCCGCAAACCCGCAAACCCGCAAACCCGCAAACCCGCAAACCCGCAAACCCGCAAACCCGCAAACCCGCAAACCCGCAAACCCGCAAACCCGCAAACCCGCAAACCCGCAAACCCGCAAACCCGCAAACCCGCAAACCCGCAAACCCGCAAACCCGCAAACCCGCAAACCCGCAAACCCGCAAACCCGCAAACCCGCAAACCCGCAAACCCGCAAACCCGCAAACCCGCAAACCCGCAAACCCGCAAACCCGCAAACCCGCAAACCCGCAAACCCGCAAACCCGCAAACCCGCAAACCCGCAAACCCGCAAACCCGCAAACCCGCAAACCCGCAAACCCGCAAACCCGCAAACCCGCAAACCCGCAAACCCGCAAACCCGCAAACCCGCAAACCCGCAAACCCGCAAACCCGCAAACCCGCAAACCCGCAAACCCGCAAACCCGCAAACCCGCAAACCCGCAAACCCGCAAACCCGCAAACCCGCAAACCCGCAAACCCGCAAACCCGCAAACCCGCAAACCCGCAAACCCGCAAACCCGCAAACCCGCAAACCCGCAAACCCGCAAACCCGCAAACCCGCAAACCCGCAAACCCGCAAACCCGCAAACCCGCAAACCCGCAAACCCGCAAACCCGCAAACCCGCAAACCCGCAAACCCGCAAACCCGCAAACCCGCAAACCCGCAAACCCGCAAACCCGCAAACCCGCAAACCCGCAAACCCGCAAACCCGCAAACCCGCAAACCCGCAAACCCGCAAACCCGCAAACCCGCAAACCCGCAAACCCGCAAACCCGCAAACCCGCAAACCCGCAAACCCGCAAACCCGCAAACCCGCAAACCCGCAAACCCGCAAACCCGCAAACCCGCAAACCCGCAAACCCGCAAACCCGCAAACCCGCAAACCCGCAAACCCGCAAACCCGCAAACCCGCAAACCCGCAAACCCGCAAACCCGCAAACCCGCAAACCCGCAAACCCGCAAACCCGCAAACCCGCAAACCCGCAAACCCGCAAACCCGCAAACCCGCAAACCCGCAAACCCGCAAACCCGCAAACCCGCAAACCCGCAAACCCGCAAACCCGCAAACCCGCAAACCCGCAAACCCGCAAACCCGCAAACCCGCAAACCCGCAAACCCGCAAACCCGCAAACCCGCAAACCCGCAAACCCGCAAACCCGCAAACCCGCAAACCCGCAAACCCGCAAACCCGCAAACCCGCAAACCCGCAAACCCGCAAACCCGCAAACCCGCAAACCCGCAAACCCGCAAACCCGCAAACCCGCAAACCCGCAAACCCGCAAACCCGCAAACCCGCAAACCCGCAAACCCGCAAACCCGCAAACCCGCAAACCCGCAAACCCGCACTAGAAATATAAGCACCCGTGTCGAACCATCCTGCGTCACAGCAAAGGTGTTGTGAGGAATGCCATCTCGTCACCCGAGTGACCTCCAGCAACGGTGGCTTTGTTGCTAACCTGTGGCGGCCTTGTTGACTGGTGGGCTGCAGTACACGGGTCGGCGGGCCGTGGCCCGGCGGTGGCGGTCGGCCGCTTCGCGTCGGGGCGCTTCGCGCCCCTCCTCTCCGCCTGGCCTCCCGCCACCGCCGGGCCACGGCCCGCCGACCCGTGTACTGCAGCACCAGTCAACAAGACTGCCACACAGGGCTGCAGGCAGGATGTTCAGGCGTAAGCACCCGTAAGCACCCGTCAGTCGTCTGACTCTTCTCAAGAACTCACAGGGTCGTTGTACACCTGTGAAGTCACACGCATACCTACCTGCTGGTGCCACTTGAGAAGTTAGCAGGGGCCGGGCTGGGGTAGTACTGACGTGGGTGAAAAGTGGGCGTTTTTGCTCAGACCCCCCCAAAATGCCACTTTCTGCAGGAAAATCCAAAATTCAGGCACCCAAGTAAATCATGAAAAATTTCACCAAAAATTTCGGAGTCGAGTGTGGAGTCATTTCCGGAGTCCGTGCGTCACACGGTGCCATCGGACGACAACTGAAACGCAGCAGAAGGTCCAGCAAAAAAATACCCTATCCTGGGCAAAATGGCCATTTTCCTAAGGAAAATCCAAAAATGAGTGACCCAAGTAAACAGTCAAAATTTTCGCCAAAATTTTTTGGTTTCAATCTGGCGGCATTTTTAGAGCGCGTTCTTTCCACGGTGTATCCGGACACCCTCCGGAACACAGCACAGGTACCGCATGGGTCTCCGCACGAAAATGCCGGGCAAAACCGCAATACAGTATAATAACCCGCAAACCCGCAAACCCGCAAACCCGCAAACCCGCAAACCCGCAAACCCGCAAACCCGCAAACCCGCAAACCCGCAAACCCGCAAACCCGCAAACCCGCAAACCCGCAAACCCGCAAACCCCGCAAACCCGCAAACCCGCAAACCCGCAAACCCGCAAACCCGCAAACCCGCAAACCCGCAAACCCGCAAACCCGCAAACCCGCAAACCCGCAAACCCGCAAACCCGCAAACCCCGCAAACCCGCAAACCCGCAAACCCGCAAACCCGCAAACCCGCAAACCCGCAAACCCGCAAACCCGCAAACCCGCAAACCCGCAAACCCGCAAACCCGCAAACCCGCAAACCCGCAAACCCGCAAACCCGCAAACCCGCAAACCCGCAAACCCGCAAACCCGCACTAGAAATATAAGCACCCGTGTCGAACCATCCTGCGTCACAGCAAAGGTGTTGTGAGGAATGGCATCTCGTCACCCGAGTGACCTCCAGCAACGGTGGCTTTGTTGCTAACCTGTGGCGGCCTTGTTGACTGGTGGGCTGCAGTACACGGGTCGGCGGGCCGTGGCCCGGCGGTGGCGGTCGGCCGCTTCGCGTCGGGGCGCTTCGCGCCCCTCCTCTCCGCCTGGCCTCCCGCCACCGCCGGGCCACGGCCCGCCGACCCGTGTACTGCAGCACCAGTCAACAAGACTGCCACACAGGGCTGCAGGCAGGATGTTCAGGCGTAAGCACCCGTAAGCACCCGTCAGTCGTCTGA